>JBAWUJ010000066.1:0-556213 GCA_037176705.1 Molossus alvarezi
GGTGTGCGGATATCATTCTCAGTGAAGGCAAAGGAGAGTCCCTCAGATGTCCGCGTGTCACCCCGGGGAGCAGATCATACAGGGGCGTGGACACTAACAACACAGATGAGAAGTCGACCATATCTCAAAACACCTTTTTCCTGTTTTTGCCTGCAGAAAATGTAAGAATTAAAGGGTCTCCTGAAATCAGAGTTTTAGGCAAATCCACCTTTTATGGCGTGACACTGCGTGTGCTGACAGTGTCCCGAGGGTCGCCAACCTCTCCACATCTTTATTCCTTTGAAATTGATACACAGCATTTCTGCACTTCCAAATATTTCTAATTATATAACACATCTTTCAAAATAAGAGTCATCAGCGTAGACTCAGAACGAAAGGGCTAGAGAGTCTCTTGGAGACACTGTTATCTGGAGAGGAACCCAGAGCCTCAGAGGAAACAGCCATAAACTCCACCTGCACCTGCTCCTTGGGCTGCGACACAGTCGGTGGGCCCTGAGCGCCCCCTGGTGTCCCGAGAGCCCCCTGCAGCCCCGCACTCCTGTCCCCTCAGGAGGTTTGTGTCTGGGCTCACACTGACTTCCCCTCACTGTGTCTCCAGCACAGTAATACACGGCCGTGTCCTCGGTGGTCACGGAGCTCAGCTGCAGGGAGAACTGGTTCTTGGACGTGTCGATGGAGATGGAGGTGCGGCTCTTGAGGGATGGATTGTAGTTAGTGTCACCATCCTTATTTATTCTCCCCATCCACTCCAGCCCCTTCCCTGGTTTCTGGCGGATCCAGCTCCACCAGTAACCACTGGTTGTGATGGAGAATCCTGAGGCAGAGCAGGTGAGAGACAGGGTCTGGGAGGGCTTCACCAGTCCTGGGCCCAACTCCTGCAGCTGCACCTGGGACAGGACACCTGGAAACAAGGGGCATCAGGCCCTGTCAGTCATGAGCAATCACCACCACCCCATAGACCACTGTCTGACCTCTGAGACCCTCACTTTGGGGGTCTGTCACCAGGCACAGGAGAAGACCCAGCAGTCTCATCTTCTTCTAGACCAGGGCTTTGCCTTCCCCAGAGACCTCAGCCCTGTGTGAGGAGAGAGCTGTGAACCTCCCCAGCCCAGGGGAGGATTTACCCTGGAGCTTGGGGAGAAATTTGCATGTGGGGCAGCCTGTTCCTTATAAGTGGAGGACTGAGGTCAGGCTGTCTTGGTCCTTCTTGGGCCCCTCTGAGGATATTTCTTCCTTTGAACTTATTCACCTTGTAAGTCAGAGAAAGGGGATCACTTGATTCATGAGATCTATAAAATTGGCTCAGTCAAATTTCTCATCTCTGACAAATGGTGGATGAGTTGTGCAGATTCTATATTTAATTTCTCATGCATGTTTCAAATAGATGGATTACATTTGTCCAGGTAGTCTCTTAAACCAAACTTTTTAATATATATACAATTGTTAAATATTTTATGAACGGTTGTATTTTTATAAACATAATTATATATATAATTTCTCCCTTTTTTGAATATCACAAAATAAAGGACATCCATTCTTGGTATGTTATTTGTTCATTTATGTTTCATGGTGATCCAAGGAATTATATCCTAAGAACAAGTTAATGGGACATCCACAATTATTTTATTTATTTTGTTTTGTTTGGTTAAAATGATATTCATTATAAGTTTTGAGTAACACTGTACAATATACCATTTTTTAGGTTATTGTTGAAAAATTATTTACACTCTTTACCAAACAACTTCAGCAGCTAAGTAGGATGGATCCTTGTTAGTACTTGCATAAAAATCTTGATGTTGAAAATCGGTAGTTCTGTCTTTGAGCCCCTCCTTATACTGTGCCCTTGTGCAAGCACATGGCTTATTGCAGAGACCTCAATCTAATTATATCAGACATAATCACTTTCATACAAGGAGAAATGATTTAAATTAGAAAGAGTGATTATGTATTAGTACAATTCAGATTCTTTTATATGTTGAAATATTAAAGGCAGCAGATTAAATGATCTGATTTTCTGTCTAGTGTTATAAATGATGTTCTAAGGGGGAAGGGGTTTGAAGAGAATTTCCATTATAGCTTTGCTCATAGGAAAGGAAACTTTAATCCTGCCAGGAACCCTCACTCTACCACCTCCCTCTGCACCGTGGATGGTCATTGTGGTCAGAGTTGCTGGGTTCTCCCACTTACCTTGCAACATCATTAATGTATAATGCACATATTCTCCCATCAGACATACAAATTGAAAACCGACTGTCTATTGGTGGAATTGCCTTCTCATGGCCTCAATGGAATGTGTTCTGGGAAAATGTTTTCATTTTAACGATGGTAAATTTATCACTATTTGATATAATAGGATATGTTTGTATGTTTTAGGTTGTTACCTAAACAATTCACCTGAAAATTGTCACTCCCCATTGCTCATGGGAGGGGAAACCCTGTTATGAACACCGTGGGCACTAAACCCAAGAGAGAAATGAAGGTTGAAATCCTTAACATCACTGAATTCTCTTTGCTGTGTGCTCTGACCAGGAGACCAACCTCCCACGGCATGAGGCACTGATTCATTTCAAAGATTAATTTATGTTACTGGACTTTACATTGTGAATTTCCCTACAGTATGTAGCATAGAAGACTAGACTAACCCCTAGACCTTAGTCATGTAGACATCAGGCAGATGAGGAAGAAACATCAAAGGACATAAGGAAGTGGCTGAGCAGAAACAGGATCCCAGAGGTTATTTCACGAGGATGAAAGTGACCAGGAGGAGGAAGGTGCAGAGAGGTCGTGAGAGGGATACATGAGGAGATGAACTGGAGCTGACGTCGGGAAAGTGAATGTCCCAGTGAGAGCCCTGCATGGAGCTGTGTGTGCAGGACTCACATGGGACAGTGAGAGAGCGAGGCCCTGGCGAGTGTGGGGACCTGAAGGATGGACTCTCAGTGAGTTTAGATGGTGACACTTTGGTTGGCCAAAATGGGTTTAAACCATGTTTACCAGGGCAGGTGCTCAGATGGCCATCACTCAGAGGATGCTGGGAACAAAATGTGGGGTGAAGGTGACCCCTAGTGGTGTCTCTGAGCTATGCAGGTGGTAAGTTCTAGGAACTGAACCAGCTGCCTCTCCACCCACCAAGACCAGGGGAGAGAAAAGCTCATCTTTAAGGTCAGTCTTCTCCTCTCTGAAGACCAGAGAAACATGAGGACATGATAAATGAGGATTTTTTTTATCATCTGCCTCATTCTTATTTGTGACATTGTGCTGTCATCCTTGGTGTATATGTTATTAGAATAAAGAGCAGTCCTCTCTGACCTGGGTGGGTGCCCTGTGCCTGCAGCCTCGGGTCTCAGTCCAGCTCCAGGGGACCAGCCTGCTCAGGATTTGTCCCCCACATATGCAGAGCAGGTCCTGCTGCAGAGACAGGTTTCAGACACGCTGTCTCCCTTCTTCTTCTAACCTCTCCCAGCTCAGGGCGGCCTCCCAGGTCCTTGACCACAGAGAGGCACTGAGACTCTGGGTTCACCTTCTCCCAGAGAGACAGAGGCCTAATATTTCTTGATGATGGATCATATATTGATATTAGAACTGGAAGCTTTGTCCAGAACTTACTATAATGATGTAAGTTTCCTTCAGAATCGGTTTTTCTCTCTGATGTAACCTCAGCCCAGAAGGCAGAAGGTCTGCAGTGACCAGAGCTGATCCATCAGGAAGAGACCATGGAGGAGACACAGAGGTGGGTTCACCACTTGCCTTTGGGGGGCTTTGCACACAAAGTGGGTCCTTGTACCATAGAAACCCTAAGATGGAGGCCGCACATGTCCAGGGTGGTTGTTTCTTTGGGATCTGACTTTCCTTGTGGTTTAGCCAGTTAACGTTTACTTTCCTCTGAAATAAGCACACTCATTTCCTAAAGGCATAAAGAACCTTTGTTGAGAGTGTGCAGGAGCACAAGTAATGTGTGGTTAGATTTTGTACCTTACATCTTTCCTGATTTTTCTTTTACTTCTATAAGTTTTCTGAGGCAGTGTTTAGGGTTTTTTATATAATAGATCATGTTATCTGCATACACATAGAAAGAGACATTTTAGCATTTTATTAAATTTAGTCATTTTAATTTATTTTTCTTGTGTAATTATTTTGACTAAAACTTTCAGTTCTGTTGAATAGAAGTAGTCACCTGGGTGGCCTTGTGTTGGTCCTAATGTTAGAACACCTTTGAAATTTTCTCTGTGCACCATGATGGCACTTGTTGGCTTCTCAAATGTGGCAGTTTTTATGCTGTGGAAGATGCCTTGAATAACAAGCTTATATAGATATAACCATGAAATAATTTTGAATGTTTAAAATGTGATTTCTTCTTTACATCTATTGATATAACGTGGTTTTGTCCTTAATACTGTGAATGAGGTGTAGCACATTTACTTAATTACAAAAATTGAACCATCCTTGCATTGTAGGATGCTATTCCACATGTCCATGGTCAATGATCCTTTCAATTTTGTATTGAGTTTTCTAGTATATCTTTGAGGATTTTTGCATTATGTTCATCATAGTTAAGGTATGTCATTTTCTTCCTTCCTTTCTTTTTCTCCTTATTTGGGTTTGATGTGAGTGTAATGCTCACCTCAATAAAAGTCTCTGTGTGTGTTCCTTCGTCTTTCTAGGGTAGAAAGAGTGTCAGGTGGATTGACTGACAGGACATTAACTGTTCTTTCAGTTTCAGTAGAATTCACCCCTGAACCAGTTAAATGTGGGTTTTACTTCATTAGGGCATATGACTTCTGCTTCAATTATTATTTTAAATTAATATTAATTTACTAACTTTGAGGTCGAATTCCTAATTTAAGGTCAGATTAACTGACTGAAAAATACAGTATCGATCTTCACAGGCTGTGGACAGCACATTGCAGTTCCCACAAGAACACATGTGGAGCTGAGCACCGACAGTATCACAGGATCCTAATTCTGCATCCCTCAGGTGGGTCCGAGCTACATGGACTGACAAGGGAGCAGCTCGGGGTCCCTTCACAGGGAAACACCTGTCTCTACAAACTGGAGTCAAGGGTTGGTCTCTGCAGGTTTTAGGTGGTGGGATCACCTTACTCCTGAGACTCTGTAGTCATATAAATGTCTTCTCTTTCAACTGACGATGGGAGGGATTTGGTGGAGAAAGGGGCAAAGTTTTTAACCTCAATACTTCTGTGCATGGAGAGAAAGCAATGAAATGGGAACAACACATATAACCATTCCTCCTGTGAAAGACACCTCTGAGCCAGGACACCCTCAGGATTCAGTGATAATGCATGTGGGGTCAGTGTATAAATTATAGTTTCTTTCAGATCACGTTTATTTCATATGAAAACCAAGAAAATGATATAAAACCATACTATTCTGTGTAGAATTTATAAAGTGTGTTGGCATTGAGAATGCCCCTCCCTGACCTCCAGCTCCAGGAGCACAAAAAACAGGTCCCAGCGGCTGCTCTCTGAGATATGCCATAGTTTGTGCTGAAGACACCACTGTTCACGACCCCTAGACCATGGCTGATGGGGTGGTGACAGTAAGGCAGGGCCATTGCTTGGAGACACACGTGTTGTCTGATGGAAAGTTTTGTCTCAGGAAATTCCTGACTGACCTGCTGGCTGTCCTGAAATGCAGGGAGGGCTAAGCAAGGTCCACCTTTCTTGACAGACATTGCTTGTGTGCTGACAGTTCGCCGATGCTCACCAACCCCTCTGTACATTTTCCTCCTTCATAAGTGATACACTACATGTCTGCAAGTCAGAATGCTCCTAATAATATCATAAACCTCCAAATGCAGAACCAGCCACATAGCCTCAGAAAGAAAGGTCTAGAGAGACTCTTGTAGAAACTGTTGTCTGGAGAGAAAGCCCAGAGCCTCAGGGAAAACAGCCATGAACACCACCTGCACATGCTCTTGGGGTTGCAACTGGTGGGTCCTGCACTCCCCTGGTGTTAGGAGGGCGCCCTGAAGCCTCTCCTTCTTTACTCCCTCATTAGGTTTGTGTCTGCATTCACATTGACTTCCCCTCACTGTGTTTCTCGCACAGTAAGACAGAGCCATGTCCTCGGTGGTCACAGAGCTCAGCTGCAGGGAGAACTGGTTCTTGGACTTGTCAGCAGTGATAGAGATGCAGCCCTGGAAAGCTGGGTTGTACCGTGTGTCCCCAGTCCAGCACCCCATCCACTCCAGCCCCTTACCTGGTTTCTGGCAGATCCAGCTACAGTAGTAACTACTGGTGACTGAGCCCCGAGAGACAGCACAGGTGAGGGAGAGGGTCTGCGAGGGCTGCACCAGTCCTGGGCCCAACTCCAGCAGCTGCACCTGGGACAGGACACCTGGGGACAAGGAGCAGCGGGCCCTGTCAATCAGGTGCAGTCACAACCATCCAAACGACCCTGTCTGACCTCTGAGATTCTCACCTTGGGGGGCTCTCACCTGGTGCAGGAGAAGACCCAGCAGTCTCATCTTCTAGACCAGGGCTCTTCTTTCCCCAGAGACCTCAGCCCTGTGTGAAGAGAGATCTGTGAGCCTCCCCAGCCCAGGGGAGGATTTACCCTGGAGCTTGGGAAGAAATTTGCATGTGGGGCAGCTTGTTCCTTATAAGAGGGGGGCTGAGGTCAGGCTGCCCTAATCCTTCTGGGCCCATCTGCAGTCATCTCTGCTCATGAATTCACTTACCATGCAAGTCAGGGATAGGGGGTCAGCTTGTACTTGAGACTTATTGGAGTCAGGTTACTGTACGTGCTCATCAGTAGTAAATGCTGGACTAGATGAGTGGGTTATAGTTTTAGTTTCTTATGCATCTTTCACTTAGATTTAAAGGGACTGCTTTGTTCCAGGTAGTTTATTAAACCCAGGTCTCTAATATCTACAGATCTTCAAAGTTTATTCTAAACAAGTGCATTTTTAAACATAATTCTATAAATACAAATAATGTTTATTTCATTCTGAAAATCAAAATAGAAAGGACATTTATTGTCAATATCTTGTTTATTCAATTTATGTTGTTACTTATATCCAAAGCACTATATCCCAGAAACATTTTATTGAGATTCCATTGATGATATTTTATTTTTATTTTTACTTTTTGTTAAAATGATGTTTCATACAAGTTCTGAGCAACACTGTGCTGCATATGTTGATTTAGTTTAATGCTAGAAATCTTTTCTACAATTCTGCCAAACACTTTCAGAGCTAAGTAGTGTCAGACCCGGTTATCACTTGGATCGGAGACCTGTGATTCTTGATGTGGGAAATTTGGTAACTGTGCCTTTGAGTTCCTCCTCAAACTCTTCCTTTCACTAAGCCTAGGAAGTATTGCAGAGACCTCACACAAATTATATCAGACCTATTAATATTCTTATGTGGAGAACTGATTTAAAATAAAGTACAGCTTATTCATGTGTACAAGTCAGAATCTTTCATATGTGGAAATTGTAAAGGCAGCAGGTTAATTGACTGGTGTTTTCAGTCAAATATTTTCACTGATGTTGGGGTCAGAGGGAGGCATTTGAAGCAGGTTCCCAGCATAGAAATGCTCATGGGAAAGGAAAAATTAACACTGACAGGAACTGTCAATTCTAGCCTCACTGTGACCCTGGGGACAGTCCCTGTGGTCAGAGGTGCTGGGCTCTCCCACAGAACATACAACATCCTTAATGAATAATAAACACGTTCTCCCATCAGACATGGGATTTGAAAATAGATTATTTCTGTGTAACTTGTCTTTTCATTCCCTAAATTAAATATCTGGTTGAAGATATTTTTAATTTTAATAATGTTCAATTCAGCATTCTTCTCTTTAGTGAGTCTTGCTTTTTATATTTTATCTACCCACTGCATTGTCCATGGTTGGAGAAGCCTTGATATGAACACAGTGGACACAAAACCCAGTAGAGACATGATGGCTTGGATCCTTAATATTACTAAGATCTGTTGTCTGTGTCTTCTGATCAGGAAGAGGCCAACTGTCAGTGGCGTAAAGCCCAGATTAAATGTAAAGATTAATTCAGTTGATTGAACTTTACATTGTGAATTTCACTACAGTATGTATCATAGAAAAGTAGGCTTAGCCCTGAAAATTATATCATGTAGACATCAGGCAGATGAGAAAGGGACCTAAAAGGACACAAGGAAGATACTGAGCAGAGATGACAGAGGCATGATTCCAGAGGTCACTTTACAAGGATGATAGTGACCAGAAAGACGGACGTGCAGAGAGGCCGTGAGAGGGAGACATGAGGAGATGAACTGGAGCTGATGTCAGGAAAGTTAATGTCCCAGTGAGAGCCCTGCATGGAGCTGTGTGTGCAGGACTCACATGGGACAGTGAGAGAGCGAGGCCCTGGCGAGTGTGGGGACCTGGACCCAGGGCGTGTGGACATACTGACTCTCCCTCTGTGAACACTGCGTCCCAGTCACAGGGTGGAGAGGATGCCCAGGGTCTCAGTCTTTCAAAGAGACAATTGAGTCCCATGGAAACCTAGTGAGATAATAATCCCTGAGCCTGGACATGACTCCTCTGGAAAAGAGAACTTTGTGGACACCATCGTCGTCCTCAGAGAAAGGAGGTAACACAGGGCCCAGGACAAGGAGGAGGGTCCCTGGACCCTGAACTGCAGGAAGAGCAGGAGCAGCCCGAGCACCACAGGGAGCTGTTCTAAGCCCCTCCCAGCGCGGTTCTTGCAGGAGGTTCCCTGGTTAGCGGTTCCCGAGGGCCCCCTGCTGGTCCTGAGGAGTCTGCGAGATCCAGAGCGCCCCCTGCTGTCCTGACCCCTCCTAAAGGACCTGGGGTTCTCCTGCAGCTCAGCCCCTCTTGTTTCCCTGCAGGGAGTTTGTGTCTGGATCATAGAGACCTCTGGTCAGGAAAATGTCCCTTGTCCAGTGTTTATCTCACTCAATCTCATTCCACACTCAGTGTCTCTAGTTCTCCATAAATACTTTTTATTTTTTTATTATTTTTTTATAAATTACTTTTTAAAGTAGCAACACGGATGACCCAGCTGAGCCCAAACTCCATGGTGAGTGCTCTGGGTTCAGCCTTGTTAAGATAATGGGGTCACCTGTAGATCGCGGGGTGGGCTCTAGTCCCAGAGCTGCGGGGTCAGGGCTGGGCTTCTTTACATGAGCTGAGGGGACCCTATTTGCATGTCCTCCTCCGATATAGGGAGTTCTGGGTAGGAAGGTGGTATAAAAGACATGGCCCTGGTGTGTGACATTACCAAGGGTGATTGTCCTTTAAGAATAACTACCCTGCCGGCAGTGAATGTGGAAATCAATGGAATTTCTGTTCAGTTGGAAGAATTGGCAAAATGTCTGGACCATTTATAAAATGAATTTTGTAACTAGCTTTAAAACTAGGCCAAAAAACTAGTTTATTCTGGACATCAGATTTTTAAATTACACACATCCCATGGGTTAGTCTTTGCTTGTGACAGAGCATCTTTTCTCAAATTTCTTCTGCACTTTCAGATCTGTAGGGAGACTACAAAGTAATTGAATGGTAATTGTTTCAATTTCTTTATAAGTAATTAATATTAAATTTATATCAATTAAACATTTGACAATTAATTTTCACCTTTTTTTCTTCTTAAAGAAAAATTACCTTATGTTTTTTATAGTCTGAAACAAACACAGTATAAATGTTATTCTTCTCAGTTAATAAATAAGAGAAAATGGCATTTATTTTTCTTATTAGCATGTACCTACAAATATGAGCTTATTACAGGTGGTATTTGAACAGCTTATCTAAATTGTGCATAATATTTGAACTAGCATTTGACATTGTTTTTAACTATTATATTAACAAGTCTGAGATAATTAGATAGTATTTTGCATTTGTAACCATGATCATCAATTCTTGTCATTTCTTGCACATGTTCACTACTTGTTCTTATAAGATTTCTTTTTGAAACAGGACTTGTCTTTGTTGGGATAAAAATAAAATTAATACAAAGGTCCAACCAGTGTGGCTCAGTGGTTGAGGGTCGACCCATGCACCAAGAGGTCACCAGTTCGATTCCCGGTCAGGACACGTGCCCAGGTTTTGGGCTTGATCCCCAGTGGAGGGCATGCAGGAGGCTGCCAATTGAGGTTTCTATCTTTTTCTCCCTTTCACTTACTCTTTCTCTAAAATTAATAAAAGGGAAAAACTAAAAAAACCTTCAAAATAAAATTAATAAAAATAATAACTCCACTGCCCTGGCCCATTTATCTCAGTGGTTAGACAATCCTTCAGGGAACTTAAGGGTTCCGTGTTCAATTCCAGTCAAGGGTACATACCTCAGTTGAAGTTCAGTCCCCAGTCCTGATTGGGGTCATGCAGGAAGCAACCTATTGATGTATCTCCCTCACCTCTCTCTCTCTCTCTCTCTCTCTCTCTCTCTCTCTCTCTCTCTCCCCCTTCCACTCTGTCTGAAAATAAATAGAAAATTATCTTCGAGTGATGGTTTAAATTAAATACTCCCCACATCTCATCCTGTGCCCTCCAAACTGGGCTCAACTGCCCCAGGAAACCTCTACAAAGACATAGGAGAGAAAATATTTATTAAAAAAAAAGAGATTGATTTAAAATTAGAGATGCCTTTGACAGTCACCAATAAGAACACACCAAGAGAAATCAACCCTAACAAACTGAGAAAAAATTACAAGTTCAAGAAGACTAAAATCCTATCAAGCATCTTCTCAGATCACAGTGGCATAAAACTAGAAACTTATTACACTAAAAACACTAAAAATCATTCAAACACATGGAGGATAAATAGCATGTTATTAAAAAATGCATGGGTTACCAAGGAGATCAAGAAAGAAATAGAAAAGTTCTGGAAATCAATGAAAATGAACTCACAACAGGACACAATCTATGGGACACAATGAAAGCAGTTCTGACAGGCAAGTTCATAGTATTACAGGCCTACCTCAAGAAACAAGAAATATTTCTAATGGACTAGCTAAGTCTACAACTTAAAGAACTAGAGAGTAAACCAGAGAAATACCTGGAGCAAGTAGAAGAAAAGAAATAATAAAAGTTAGCACAGACATAAATGGCACAGAGGCTAAGAAAACAACCACAACAACAGCAATTCAGAAGATCAATAAAACGAGGAGCTGCTTATATGAAAAGATAAATACAATTAATGAATCTTTAGGCAGAGCCATTAAGAAACAAAGAGAGAATACACCCCTCCCCCCAAAAACACAAACAAAATTGAAGAAGTAACAACTGAAACCAAAAAATATAAAAGATTTTTAGAAAATACTATGAACAATTAGATGCCAACAAATTCGTCAACCTAGGCAAAATGTATAAATTTCTAGAATCACAAAGTCTAACCCAGGAGGAGTCAGAAAACTTGAACAGACAATAACAACTAAGGAAATTGAAGCTGTAATCAATAAACTCTCAGCAAACAAAAGCCCTGGTCAAGACTGCTTCATAGGGGAGTTTTACTGAACATTCAGAAAAGAACTAACACTCATTCTGTACAAACTACTCCAAAATATTTAATAGGAAAGATGTGTCTGAAGCTTTTTTTATTATTAATTTTTATTAATTTATTTTTGTTACAGATGTTTCTCTCAAGTTTTTTTTTTTTTTTTTTTAATTAGACCGCATAATCCCAATTCCAAAACCAAATAATGACATTACAAAGAAAGAAAACTACAGGCCAACATCCCTGATGAAACTAGATGTCAAAATCCTCAAAACAATATAGTCATATTGCCCTGGCCGGTTTGGCTCAGCGGTTAGAGCATTGGCCTGCGGTCCTGAGAAACCCGGGTTCGGTTCCCGCTAAGGGCGCATACCTTAGTTGCAGTTTGTCCCCGGCCCTGGTCGGTTGTGCGGGTGGCAGCCACTCGATGTGTTCCTTTCACGTCAATGTTTCTCTCTCTCTCTCTCTGTTCCTCTCTCTCCCTCCCGCTCTACCTGAACAGAAAATGGAAAAATGTCCTCGGGTGAGGATAAAAAAACAAAAAAAAAACAATATAGTCATATTGGATAGGGCAATATATTTTAAAAAAATTCTACCACGACCAAATGAAATTCATCCCAGGGATGCAAGACTGGTACAATGTTCACAGATTAATAATAGTGATAAACCACATAAACAAAATGAAAGATAAAAATCATATGATCACATCAACAGACACTGAAAAAAGCCGTTGACAAAATTCAACACCAATTTCTGATAAAAATACTCAGCAAAGTGTGAATAGAGAGATCATATCTCAATATAATAAAGTCCATATTTGAACAACTTACAGCCAACATCATAATCAATGGGCAAAAACCAAAAGCATTCCCTTTAAAAAGAGGAACAAGACAGGGATTTCCATGTTCACCACTCTTATTTAACATAGTACTTGAAGTCTTATGCACAGCAATTAGACAAGAAGAAAAAAATAAAACCCATCCAAATTAGAAAGGAGGAAGAAAAACTGTCATCATTCACAGATGACATGCATGGTATGGTATTTAAAAAACACTGAGCACTCCATCAAAAATTGATTAGTTATAATAAATTAATTTGACAAAGTAGCAGGATACAAAATTAATATACAGAAATTATGGCATATTTTTACATCACAAATACTGAACACTCAGAAAGGGAAACTAAAAAATAATAATAATATTTTTTTTTCATTGCAACAACGACAAAAATATAAGATACATAGAAAAAAACTTAACCAAGGAGGTAAAAGTTCTGTTCTCAGAATACTACAGGACATTGAAAAAAGAAATAGAGGAAGATATAAAAGGTGGAAATATATACTATGTTCATGGACTGGGAGGATCAACATCATTAAAATGTCCTTGCTACCCAAAGCAATCTATAGAATCAGTGCAATACCCATTAAAGTACCAATGGAATATTTCACATATCTAAAACATTTATTCCACATGGTCATATGGAAGCACAAAGACCATGAATAGCCACAGCAATCTTGAAAAGAAGAATAAAGCAGGAGAGATCACAACACTACATATCAAGTTATACTACAAAGCCATTGTAATCAAAACAGCTGGGTCCTCTCATGAGAACAGACACATGGATCAATGGAATAGAACAGAGAATCCAGACATCAACCCAAGATAGTATGCACAATTTATATTCGACAAAGGAGGCAAGAACTCACAATAGAGAAAAGACAGTCTCTTCAATACATGGTGTTGAGAAAATTGGAGAGCTACTTGCAAAAAAAATTGAAACTAAATTACAAATTTACACTACACACAATAATAAACTCAAAATGGATAAAATACTTATATGCCACTCTTAAAACAATAAAAATCCTAGAAGGAAATATAGGCAAAAAAACTCAGACATGATAGGCAGTGTAATAGTCACTGATAAAACACCTAGGGCAAGAAAAATAAAAGGAAAAATTAATACATGGGACTACATCTAAGCAAAAAGCTTCTGCACAGCAAAAGAAACCAGCATCAAAATGAAAAAGAAACCCACTCTCAAGGAGAACCTACTTGCCCAAGATAAGTTGGATAAGAAGTTAATATCTAAAATATAGAGAGTACTCATGCAGCTGAACAAAAGGAAAACAAACAATCCAATTTTAAAAATGGGTGCAGGAGTTGAATAGACAGTTCTCCAAACAAGGCATACAAATGGCCAGGAGACATATGAAAAAATGTTCAACATCTATAATCATCAGAGAGATAGAAATTAAAATGGCTTTGAGATATCACCTCACACCTGACAGATTGGCTGCCATCAACAAATCATCAAACAGCAAGTGCTGGCGAGGGTGTGGAGAAAAAGGGACTCTTGCATACTACTGGTGGGAACACAGACTGGTGCAGCCCCTGTGGAAAACAATATTGTGTTTCCTCAAAAAATTAAACATGAAAATGCCATTTGACCCAGTGATCCCACTTCTAGGAATATAATCTAAGAAGCCTGAAACACCCATCAGAAAGAATATCTGTACCTCTAAGGTTCACAGAAGCACTGTTTACAATTGCTAAGATCAGTAAACAGCCCAAGTGTCCATCGGTAGATGAATGGATAAAAAAAGCTGTGGTACATTCACAATGCAATACTATGCAGCTGTAAGGAAGATATATCTCTTACCCTTTGAGGCGACATGGATGGACCTAGAGGGTATTATGCTGAGCAGAATAAGCCAGTGATAGAAAGACATGTACCAAGTGATCTCACTGATTTCGGGATTATCATCAAGGAAAGAAAGAGTAAATTAAAATAGATCGAGAGTCACGGAAGTAGGGGACAGACTGACACACCTCAAAGGTTGGGGTTTGGGGAGTGGGAAGAGATGAACCGAAGAACTTATATGCATATATGCACAACTAATGGACACCGAGATCAGTCTGGGGACAGCAGGAGGGGGTGGGAGTCGAGAAGACGGGGTCAATTGGAGAAAAAAATGGGACATCTCTAATACTTTCAATGATAAAAGAGAGAGAGATCCCACCTTGGTGGCTGAGTGTGGCCGCAGGGTAAACACAGCTCCAGGTGAACAGGGGGATCCCTCCCACAACCACCCAAAGGAGAATGAACCACATGCAAAGGTGATGTGTTCTGAACATGGACCAGGAGCACCAGCTCTGCATCTTGTCTCAGATTATGTGCGAATAACTGCTATGTGCACAGGGTTATTAATAAATGCTGCTCCATTTAAGATTCTCCGTGACGTTGGAAGACATATCGATAGGGAAACCTCCGTCAATCACACCCCCCCACACACCCAGGAACGCCGCTCGCAGAGGATGAAGCTCTGCCCTCTGCACAGCAGGAGAGATGGAGACAATGCTGAGGAGGGAGCTTTCCTCAAGCAACACCTGGGCCTGGTGCAAGTAGGGACGCTTGAGACTCACGTGGATTTTCATGCACAGTCATGCGTTAAAACACCAGCCACCAACGACTTCCGACACGGAGCCACGGCCTTCAGACCCCCCAGGACAACAATGAGTAGGCACATCTATGGGCAGCGGGGTCTTCAAAGACGATTCCCCAGGGCAGGGGTGTGATGACCCACTCAGGAGATGTCCCAGGACAGGGCGGTGGAGGACACGGTGCCCCTAGAGGTCCCCCTGGTCACTCTAGTGCTGACCCTTTCCTGCAGCCCAGCGCTGGGCTGGGCAGGTCCCACGTGTATGTTCAGGGATGGTCCGTGTGGAGAAGAGGAACATGAAGAGACAGAACCAGAGAATTATCTGCAAATTTACAGGTTTTCTTATTAATGACAAAATGGGACTGTGTCTTTAATTTGATATTTGCCATTTTGTGCTTGTCAGTGTGTGTGTGTGCCATCCAGGGTCGGTCCCGTTGGACAGTAAGTGGACAGAAGAGCCAGAGAACCGTCAGTTACTACGTGCTGAGCCGCACTCAGTGGAAACACACTGTTTCCTTCCCCAGGTTCTCAGGGATACCCTTCTCACTCTCAGGGACTAAATTTTGAGTTTTCTGAAGTTACTCCAGCTGTGCCCCCCCACCCCCCCGGGTACTGCCTCATGTGTGTGGTGTCCCTCTCACAGCACAGGTGTCTGACTGGGGGGAAGCTCTGTCCAGGGGAATCTGTGACATGGGCTCAGCACCCACCAGCCCATCCCCTGGGGGCTGCAGGGAACTGTCCCCTGGGAGGCTCTGCAAGTGACCGGGTGTTGGGACCTCCTGGGACATAAGGTGTGTTTGCTGCTGGGGGAGCCCTGTGCTGGCCCCCCTCCCCTGCACAGGCCTGTCCTGCAGCAGCCCCGAGGGACCTGGTATTCTACCTGAGCACGGCAGGTGGGCCAGGGAGGGGAGATGGCAGGTTCAGGGCACTTG
Organism: Molossus alvarezi; assembly: GCA_037176705.1. NCBI lineage: Eukaryota > Metazoa > Chordata > Mammalia > Chiroptera > Molossidae > Molossus > Molossus alvarezi. Next base: position 15,826 of record JBAWUJ010000066.1, read on the forward strand.
TCTGGGGCGTGTCCTGGGGTGTCCATGGAGGGATGTGCACGTCAGAGAAGGACAGGAAGTGGGTGGTGCATTGGTGACGAAAACTTCATTCACGGCCACAGGGGCACAGGGGGCCTGACTGAGGGGAGGGCTGTGCAGGGACCCTGTGCCGCTGTCTGAGGACAGAGTCTGAGCTTCAAACAAAGAGGGAGCTGACGTCAGGGCTGTTCCCCGGGAAGGAGACGTGTGCAGTGCAGGACCGTGACCCTGTCAGGACGCTCTGTTCATGGAGGAGGTCGTGGAGGACACCGGTGAGGGAAGGTCCTAGTGAGTGTTCATGCTCCCCTATGCACAGCGCTCCTCCCCTGCCTTGTCCCAGTGATGACGTGAGACATTAGATTCACCCAGCCTGAGTGTCCCTGGGGACAGAGAACACCTGGGAGGGGAGGAGAAAACACCCATCACAACAGGAAGCCTGTCTCTGCCCCTCTGCAGCTGCCCAGGAGTAGACACCTGCGAACTGGTGTCCTAAGAGCCCCCTGCTGGTCCCTAGCGCCCCCTGGTGTCCTGAGAACGCTCTGCCTTCCCCTGTCCCCTCAGGAGGTTTGTGTCTGGGCTCACACTGACTTCCCCTCACTGTGTCTCGCACAGTAATACACGGCCGTGTCCTCAGTGGTCACGGAGCTCAGCTGCAGGAAGAACTGGTTCTTGGACGTGTCTCTGGAGATGGTGGGGCGGCTCTTGAAGGACGGGTTGTAGTAAGTACTACCAGTATAGTATATGCTACCAATCCATTCCAGCCCCTTCCCTGGTTTCTGGCAGACCCAGCCCCAGTAGTAATCACTGCCGATGTAGGAACCAGAGACAGTGCAGGTGAGGGAGAGGGTCTGCAAGGGCTTCACCAGTCCTGGGCCTGACTCCTGCAGTTGCACCTGGGACAGGACACCTGGGGACAAGGAGCATCAGCCCTGTCAGTCATGTGCAGTCACAACCACCCCACAGACCCCTGTGTGACCTCTGAGCCCCTCACCTTGGGGGGCTGTCACCAGGCACAGGAGAAGACCCAGCAGTCTCATCTTCTTCCAGACCAGGGCTCTGCCTTCCCCAGAGACCTCAGCCCTATGTGAGGAGAGAATTGTGAGCCTCCCCAGCCCAGGGGAGGATTTACCCTGGAGCTTGGGGAGACATTTGCATGTGGGGCTGCCTCTTCCTTATAAGTGGGGGACTGAGGTCAGAGTGCCATGTTCTTTCTGGGGCTCTTCTGAGTATGTTTCTTACCTTGAACTCACTCAGCATGTAAGTCAGGGATAGTGAATCATCTGGTTCAAGAGACATGTTGGAGTCAGGTTAATGGACATGCTCCTCTCTGGATGGGTTGAATTGATTATATTTTTAATTCCTTATATATCTTTGAAATATATTTAAAGTGATTGCGATTGTCCAGGTAGTTTCTTAAACCCAACTTTCTAATATATTAAAAATTGTCAAACATTTTTAATAAACAATTGTATTTGTACAAACATAATTTTTTATATACAATGCCTCTCTTCCCTGAAAATCACAAAATAAAGGACATTCATTCTCAGCATCTTATATGTTTATTTGTGTAGTTATGTTGATCCAAGAACTATATCCCAAGAACAGGTTAATGGGAGAGTCTCAATTCTTTTCTTTATTTTGTTTTGTTTGTTTAAAATGATATTTATTATAAGTTCTGAGTAACACTATATGATATGCCGTTTGTTTAGGTTATCTCTAGAACTATTTTTTCTTCTCACAGTCTTTACCAAACACCTCAGCAGCTAAGCAGGGTCAGGCCTGGTTAGTACTTGCATGAGAGACCCTTGAATCTTGATGTTGAGAATTGGTACTTCTGTCTTTGAGTCCCTCCTCATACTCCCCCTTCTGCAAGTCTATGGCCAGTTGCAGAGACTCAAATCTTCTTGTACAAGACATCATTCAGTTTATACATGGAGAAAGGATTGATAATAGAAAGATTAATTATTTTTAGTAAAATTCAAATTTTTTCATATGTTGAGATAACAAAAGCAGCAGATTAACTGATCTCATTTTCGTCTAGTGTCATCAGTGATGTTGGGGATCAAAGGGGGGTAGGGAGATGTTCCCAGTACAGATTTGCTCACAGGAAAGGGAACTTTAGTCCTGACAGGAACCCCTCACTCTCACCCCTCCTTCTGCCCTGGGGGATGGTCTCTGTGGTCAGAGGTGCTGGGCCTCCCACTCACCATGTAACATCCTTACGTATAATGAACACATTCTCCCATCAGACATGTGTCTTGGCAACCTATTGTTTCTTTGCAGGCTCATATTTTTATTACCTTAATGGACTGTTTGATGGGGAAATGTTTTTATTTTTAACAATGTGCTAATCACCAGTATTTTATTTTATAAGATTTGTTTTTTTTATGTTTTATGAAGTAACTCACCAGAAAATTGTCACTTCCCATTGCCCGCAGGAGTAGGAACCCTGATATGTCCACAGTGGGCACTAAACCCGACAGAGGAATGACGGCTGGAGTCCTTAATATTATTGAAACCTGTGTGCTGTGTCCCGAGCAGGAGACCAACCCTCGAAAGCCCCGATTCATTTCAAGATTAATTCACTTGATTGGACTTTACACTGAGAATTTTCTTAGAGTATGTAGCATAGAAAACTAGACTAACTCCTGAGACATTATATCATGTAGACGTCAGGCAGAAAAGGAAGTAACCTTGAAGAATGTGAGGAAGATGCTGAGCAGAGATGACAGAGACAGGATCCCAGAGGTTATTTCATGAGCATGAAAGTGACCAGAAGGATGAAGGTGCAGAGAGTTCGTGAGAGGGATGAGTGGACACCCCTCCCAGCAGGAGCCATGGTGCTGGTGTGTCTGTGTGAGGAGCCCTCATGTCATTGACCAGGACCCTCTCTCAGTCCATCATTATCTCCATCATCACCAGCTTCACCATCATCATCATCATCCTCATCATCCTCATCAGTTTTAGTTATCATATCTTAGAAGGCTACCTGTATGAACACAGGGAGGTGATCAGCCATCACACCCAGAGGGAGATTAACTTGTGGGAACTTCATGTTCAGGAGATGGAAGTTCCCTCTGACACTGTTTCCCCTGCACAGTGTTTAGAGGATAAACTGAGAACAGATGTGACCATAGAGTCTATGGACCAATGTTGCGGGACAATGGCCATCAGTGTGAGTCATGGGAAGCAGAAGCGTAAACCTCAGAGAAGCAGACAGGGCTCCTGGGTCCAAGTCGTACAGGGAGTTTGGACCTGAAGTTGCAGCATCTGCACGGCCTCCTCTGTGGTGTTTGTTCTCTAGACTCTGCTGGACCAGGTTCAATCTGTGGGAATATACAGGAGTCTTAGTCAAATTTATGATATTGTCTTGGCCAGGTTGGCTCAGCAGGTGAAGGGTCAGCCAGCAGACTGGAGAGTCCCGGGTTTGGTTCCTGCTCGGGGCATGTACCAAAAAATAAAAATAAATAAAATAAAATAAAATAAAATAAAAAAATAAAATAAAATAAACTATGATCTTGCGTTGAAGATGTAGGTAAAGATGTGTAAGCAATTACGTTTAGGTCATGAAATTTCTCATATTGGAATCCTCATGTCTGCTGACCATTGGGAAGGCTGTCACTGTCTGTACCTGATGGGGGTCAACTGGAACAGGAACCTGCCTCAGAGGGTCATTGCGGAAAGTGCTACCTGGGTGTATGAATGGGGAATTAACCAAGACTGAGGACACACGTCCAGGTTTTTGTTTCATCAGGTTTTCCATTTCCTTGTTGTTTAGCCAGTTCATGTTTTCTTTCCTCTAAAATAAGCACACAGACATTTCCCAGGGTCATGAAGACACTGTGTTGAGAGAGTGCAGGAGCACAAGTCATGTGTGTGTTGATGTTGTACCTTACATCTATCCTGATTTTACTTTTAGTTCTGTTAGTTTTCTAGTGCAATTTTTAATGCTTTTTATATGTAAGATCATGTCATATGAATACAAATATAAAGGGACAGTTTAATATGTTTTTAAAATACAGACACGTTTTATTTCTTTTCCTTGCCTAATTTATCTGACAGAATCTTCATGTTATTTTGATGAGAAGTAGTCTCTGGGGTTCCTTTCTGTTGGTCCTCATATTAAAAAATCGCTTTGACATTTTATCTGTGTAGCATAAGGTAACTTGTCTTTTGAAACTTGGCTGTTTATGTTGAGGTAGATGCCTTGGATAACTAAATTATTGAGAATTTAGTCTTGAAAGAATTTTGAATCTTTAAAATATTCTTTCTACTTTATATCTATTTAATGATGTTATTTTGTCCTCCAATCTATGAATGAGGTGTAGCAGATTTACAAATATTGAACCATCCTTGAATTCTAGGATGATATTCCATTTGATCATGGTCCATGATCATTTCCACTGTCTGTTTAGTTTCTTATTATGTTTTTGAAGAGTTTTGCATTTATATCTATCATAGTACAATGTGTCATTTTTGTTTTTTATTTCCTTTATTTGGCTTTGGTATGAGTGTAATGGTCACCTCAGTAAAATTTTCTGGGTATGTTCCTTCTTCATTCAATGTTAGGAAGAGTTTTGTATGGATTGACTTAGAAGGCATTAATTGTTCTTTCAAATTTTAGGAAAATTCACCCCTGAATTATTTGGACGTGGGTTTTATTTTGTTGGGGTATTGTTGTTTCTACTCAATTATTATTCTAAATAAATATTAACTAAAAAAAACTTTGGAGTCAAATTCTTAATTCAAGGTCAAATGAACTGACTGAAAAATACAATGTTGACCATCACAGGCTGTGGACAGCACATTGCAGTTCCCACAAGAAAACACGTGGAGCTGAGCAGTCACAGGCTACCAGGTGTCCTGATTCTAAACCCCTCAGGTAGATCTGAGCTACAAGGACTCTAAAGGGAGCAGCTTGAGGTCCCTGCTAGGAAAGACCTGTCTACATTCTGAAGCCAGAGGCTGGTCTCTGTAGTCCTGAGGTGGCAGGACCAGCTCCCACCTGAGACTCAGCAGTCAGATATGTGTCTGATCTTCCACTTGAAGAAGAAAGGGATTTGGTGAAGAAACATAACAAGTTATTCACCTCAAGATTTCTGTGCAAGAAGAGAAAGCAATGGAAATGGAAACAAGTCTTCCCACAACACGTTTAACCATTCCTCTTGTGAAAGGCCACTCTGAGCCGGTGCACCCTCAATAATTCTGTGATAATGCATTTGGGGTCTGTGTGGAAATTCCTGACAAAGTCTTTGCTCCTTCCTAAAATGCATGGCGGTGTAGGAAATCACCTTGTGTGGACAGACTTTGTATGCTGACAGTTTCCCCAGGTTCACCAAACTCTCTTTTTTTTTCTATGTTGGTGAAAAGAATTTTATTGTTTTATAAGTGGTTATTTATTTCTACACACATAATTGAAATATACACAATTTTTACCTCAAATTCCTCCTTTCCCCAATTTTTATTAATTTATTTTTATCCCCTTTTCCCCCCAGACACCCTCTTCTATATCCCGTCTCCCCTTCCCCAAGCACTGTTGTCTATGTCCATTGGTTATGCATACATGTGTATAAGATCTTTGTTTTTTCTTATCCATTCACCCTGCCCCCCTCATCTGTGCTCTGTCACTCTGAACCGTACTCTTTTCTATGCCTCTAGGTCTATTTTGTTCATTAGCTTATTTTATTCAATATATTCCACAAATAAGTGAGATCATGAGGTATTTGTCATTCTCCGATTGGCTTATTTTACTTAGCATAATGCTCTTTAGGTCCCTTCATGTCGTCTCAAAGGTTAAGAGATCTTGCTTTGTTACCACTGCACAGAATTCCATCTTGTATATGTACCACAGATTTTTTACCTACTCATCTACGAATGGGTTCATCGTCTGTTTCCAGGTCTCAGCAATCATAAATGGCACTACTATGAACATAGGGATACATATATTCTTTGTTTTTGGTGTTTCAGGCTTGTTAGGATATATTCATAGCAGTGAGATCACTATGTCAAATTAAAGATCAATATTTAATTTTTAAGGGAACTAGCATATTGTTTTCCATAGTGGCTGCACCAGTTTGTATTTTCACCAGCAGGGTAATAGAGTCCCCTTTTCTCCACATCCTCACCAGCACTTGATGTTTGATGATTTGTAGACAGCAGTCATTGTGCCAGGTGTGAGGTGATACCTCATAGTTGTTTTAATCTGCATCTCTCTGATGATTAGTGACATTGAGCATTTATTTATATGTTTCTAGCCATTTGTATTTCATCTCTGGAGAAGTGTCTATTTAGGTCCTCTGCCCATTTTTTAATGTGGTTCTTTGCTTTCTTTTGTTTAGTTGTATGAGAACTTTCTTTATTTTGGAAATCAACCTCTTATCTGATGCATTGTTGACAATTATGCTCTCCCATGTAGTGGGTTCCCTTTCCATTTTGATGGTTGTTTATTTTGCTGTGCAAAGCTTTTTAGTTTGATGTAGTCCCATGTGTTCTTTTTTTCCCTTTGTTTCTCTTGCCTTAGGTAATGTAACAGTAAATATTCTGCTGCATATGATGTCTAAAATTTTGTTGTCTAAATTTTTTTCTATGTTTTGTATAGATTCACGAGGCACATTAAAATCTTTTATTCATGTGGAGTTTATTCTTGTGTATGGTGTACGTTGGTGGTTTAGTTTTTTTTTTTTTTTTTGCATGTAGATGTCCAGTTTTCCTAACACAATTTATTGCAGAGGCTGTCTTGACTCAATTGTATGCTCTTGCCATCTTTGTCAAATATTAATTGAGCGTAATGTCTTGGGTCATTTTCCAGGAACTCTGTTCTGTTTCACTGATATATGCCTGTTCTTGTGCCTGCATCAGGCTGTTTTGATTACAGTGGCTTTGTATTATGACCTGATAGCCAGTATTGTGATCTCTCCTACATTGTTCTTCTTTTCAAGATTGCTGAGACTATTCATGGTCATTTTTGGTTCCATATGAATTTTTGAAGTATTTGTTCTAGTTTTGTGACATACGTCATTGGTATTTTGATGGGCATTTTATTGAATCTATAGATTTCTTTGGGTAGTATGGACATTTTAATGATGTTAATTTTTCCAATCCATGGACAAGGTATGTGTTTCCACTTTTATATATCTTCCTCTATTTCTTTTTAAAATGGCCTGTAGTTTTCTGCGTATAGGTCCTTTATTTCTTTAGTTCAGTTTCTTCCTAGGTATCTTATTTTTTTTGCCGCAATGGCAAATGAAATTGCTTTTTTCAGTTTCTGTTTCTGTGAGTTCATCATTGATGTATAAGAATGGCATCAATTTCTTGACGTTAATTTTATATCCTGCTACTTTGCCAAATTTATTTATTAAGTCTAGTAGATTTTTGATGGGCTCTTTGGGGTTTTTTATGTATAATATTATGTCATCTGCAAATAATGACAGGTTCACTTCTTCTTTTCCAATCTGAATCAATTTTATTTTTTCTTCATGTCTGTTTGCTGTGGCTAAGAATTCCAGTACTGTGTTAAATACGAGTGGTGAATGTGGGCATCCCTGTCTTGTTCCTGTTTCAAGGGAAATGCTTTTAGTTTCTGCCAATTAGCTATAATGTTGGCTGTAGGTATGTCATATATGACCTTTATTATGTCGAGATATGATCCCTCTATTCTCACATTGCTGAGCGTTTTTATCAGAAATGGGTGATGGATTTTGTCCAAGGCTTTTCCAGCCTCTGTTGATATAATCATGTGGTTTTAATTCTTCATTTTATTTATGTGGCATATCACATTTATTGATTTGCAAATATTGTACCAGCCTTGCATCCCTGGGATGAATCCCATTTGATCATGGTGACTTTTTTATTTTTTATTTTATTTTTTTATGTATTGCTGGATCCGCTTTGCTAGTATTTTGTTCAGGATTTTTGCATTTATGTTCCCCTGGGAATTTGGCCTGTACGTTTCTTTCTTTGTGGTGCCTTTTTTTTTTTTTTTGGTTTTGGAATTAGAAGTACGCTGGCCTCATAAAACGAGTTTGAAAGTTTTTCTTCTTCTTGAATTTTTTTGAAACAGTTTGAAAAGAATGGGTGTTAGTTCTTTTTTAAATGTTTGGTAAAACTCCCCCGTGAAGCCATCAGGGCCTGGGCTTTTGTTTCTTGGGACAGTCCTGATTATTTTTTCAATTTTCTTAGTTGTTATTGGTCTGTTCAAGTTTTCTATCAGTTCCCAGTTCAGTTCTGGGAGACTATGTGTTTTTAGAAATTTGTCCATTTCACTTATATTCTCAACGTTGTTGCCATATAATTGTTCATAATATTTATTCATGATCCTTTGTATTTCTGTGGTGTCAGTTATTATTTCTCCTCATTCGTTTCTGATTTTGTGTATTTGGGTTCTCTCTGTTTCTAGGTGAGTCTAGCTAAGGGTCCATCAATCTTTTTTATCTTTTCAAAAACAGCTCTTTGTTTCATTGATTCTTTGAATTGTTATTATTATTATTTTTCATCTCCATGTCATTTACTTCTGCTCTGATCTTTATTAATTCCTTCCTTCTACTTGCTCTGGGGTTTTCTTTTTGTTTGTTTTCTGGTTATTTAAATTGTAAGGTTAGATAGTCTATTAGAAATTATTCTTGCTACTTTAGGTAGGCCTTTAGTGCTATGAACTTCCCTCTCAGAACTGCTTTCACTGCATCCCATAAATTTTGTGTTGTTGTGTGTTCATTTTCATTGGTTTCCAGGATGTGTTTAATTTCTTTCATGATCTCCATGGTAACCCATTCATATTTTAATAGCATGCTATTTCGCCTCCATGTTTTCAAATGTCTTTCCATGTTCTTGCAGTTGATTTCTAGTTGCATGCCATTGTAATCTGAGAAGATGCTTGATATGATTTCAATCTTCTTGAACTTGTAGAAATTTTGTTTGTGTCCTATCATGTGGTCTATCTTTGAGAATGTCCCATGTGCACTTGAGAAGAAAGTGAAACCTGCGGTTTTGGGGTGTAATTCTTTGTAGTATCTATTATATCCATTTGATCTAGCACTTCATTTAGAGTCTGTGTTTTCTTGTTAATTTTTGACTAGATGATTAATGCAGGGATTTCAGAGAGGTATTGAAGTCCCCTTTTATAATTGTCTTGCTTTTGATTTCTTCTTTGAAGTCCTCCAGAAGATTTGTAATATATGTTGATGCTTCTATATTGGGTGCATATATGTTTACCAAGGTTATATCTTTCTATTGGATAGATCCTTTCAATATTATGTAGTGGCCTTCTTTGTCTCTAGTTATGGCCTTCATTTTGAAATCTACTTTATCAGATATGAGTATTGATATCTCAGTTTTTTTTTTTTTTTTTTTTTTTTTGCTTTCTCTTTACTTGAAAATTTTTTTTCATCCCTTTACTTTCATCCTATGTGAGTCTTTTGTTGTAAGGTGAGTTTCTTGTAAACAACATATATGTGAGTCATGCTTTCTCATTCACTCAGCTACTCTGAGCATTAAAACCATTCACATTTAAGGTGATAATTGATATGTAATTATTTATTGCCATTTTTGATAATGTGGTTCTATTTTCCTTTCTATTTCTTCTACTAATACAGCAGTTCTTTTAGCATATCTTGCAGTGCTGGTTTGGTGTTAATGTATTTCCTTAGCATTAATTTTTATTTTGAAGGGGGTGGGTCTGGAAAGCTCTATATTTGACCTTCTACTTTGAATGACAGTCTTGCTGAAATGCACTTTTGAATCTGCAGAGCCCCCTCTCCTCCTCTTCCTCTTCCTACACCTGTTTTTTTTTTTTTTTTTTTTGTCAATTTTCATCTAAGGATATTTTCTATTCAAATTTTTTTTAATAGAGTGAAGGGAAGTTAGGGACGGAGAGAGAGAGAAGCATTGCTGTGAGAGAGACATATCAACTTGTTGCCTCCCCTACAACCCCACCACGCTGGGGAATCGAACCTAAACAGAGGTGCATGCCCGTGTCTGGGAATCCAGCCCTTGACCATTCCGTCTGCAGGCCGGCAGTCTGACTGCTGAGGCAAACCGGACAGGGCGGCAGACCCTCTGGTTAGACTAAGATTTGTGGGTGAAAAGATTTTATGATAAATGGTCATTTGGGCGCAAGTGTGTCTGAAAGAGACTCTGCATTTTCTCCACTTGTGAATGTTGTCTCGCTTTACCACAGACTTTACCTACTCAGAAAAGTGAGAGGTTAACACAGAATAATGAACCCAGAGAGGATCTTGAAAGAAACTGTAAAGTAAAGAGGAAATCAAGCAGAAAAGCAGCCTAAACCTCCAACTGCACCTGCTCCTGGAAAGGTCCTTGTGTTCAGGGAACCTGAGCGCCCCCTGGTGGTCGCAGCCTCTCCTGCAGGGAGATTTGTGTCTGGGCTCACACTGACTTCCCCTCACTGTGTCTCCTGCACAGTAATACACGGCCGTGTCCTCGGCTCTCAGGCTGTTCATTTGCACATACAGCATGTTCTTGGAGTTGTCTCCGGAGATGGTGAATCAACCCTTCACAGCATCCGCATAGTTTGAGCTACCACCACTACTAGTAATGGCTGAAACCCATGCAGCCTTTTCCCAGGAGACTGTCGGACCCAGTGCATTGCATGGTGACTGAAGGTGAATCTAGTGGCTGCCCAGGAGAGTCTCAGAAACCCCCCAGGCTTCACTATGCCTCCCCCAGACTCCAGCAGCTGCACCTCACCCTGGACACCGGCAAACACAAAGACAACCTGGTCAGGAAACGGTCACACGTCCACTGTTTCTTTCTCTCATCCACTCTCACACTCAGTGTCTCTTGTTTTCCACAGATTACCTCTTAAAATAGCCACAAGGAAGACCCAGCTGATCCCCAACTTCATGGGGAGTGGCCTGTGTTCAGTCCAGATCAGGAAAAGGGGTTACCTGGGGATCTTGGCGCTGGGCTCTTGTCCCAGAGCGGCAGGGTTGAAGCAGAGCTGGAAATTATGTGTAGACAGGGCCCTATTTGCATGTCCTCCTACTATACAGGGATCTCTGGGGTGTGAGACCTGCAGAGAGGGCAGTGCCTCAGTGCAGGTGCAAGTGTCCTGGGGGAGAATCTTGGTCATGATAAGATTTCAATAACTAAGTATTAAAGGTATGTCTCTGGCATGTTCACCTGTCCACATCTGGTAACAGGGAGTCCATCAGTGGCCTATACTCCTTCCCACTGGCCACATTGAAGCCCCTGAACCAGCCCCACAAGGAGTGGGGCCTGCCCTTGAGGGAGCAGACACCTTGTAAGTAATGAGAGCATGAATGAAGGACTGTGTCCTGGTGGTACCCAACCTTAGGTCTGGAGAGAAGCAGGCACATGGAAAGAGACCACAGGCTGCAGATCTTGTAGAAGTGGACATTGTGTACATGGTGTGTAGGTGACATATGCCCTCAGTATCTCTGGTGTCTGGACTTTCAAGGAGAGTGTTGAGAAGATGCTTCTCTATCCCAGGTACTCAGAGACACTGAGAAGTCAGGGAGATTCATGGAGCTGATGGAGAGGCTGTGAGTTTCCAATACCTAGAAGACCATCTACATAGGGTCTTTCAGCATAGACAGTAATGAACATTTTAAAGGGGGTGGAATAATAAAACAATTAGTGAAGTAGTTGTGCCTCATGATACATCTGATCAGTGAGAGGGCTGCTGTCTGTGTCATGCTGGGGACCTTTGTATATTATGTGCAAAGGGCCTTTATTCTATTTGAGTCATTTAGTGATCTTGACATACCAATATTGTGCAGGATGATCTAGACAGGTCCTCCTATGAGAAGTGTTTATATCAGAGGGAGACAGAGGGAATTTAGGCTGCAGGAGGACAAGGACACTCTGTGACCTCAGAGGTTTGGGGCCCTATTCCTGGCTGTAGAGATGGAGGAAGAGGCCACAGGACCAGAGAAGCAGTTCTAGTCCCTGTAAAAAAAACAGACAACAGCCTCCCCTGTATGAGATTATTCAGGCAGAGGTAACAAAATTCCTGGGATGGGAAGGTAATAAACAACACATATTTGTGTCCCACAGATCTGGAAGCTGGGAGTCGTTACTCCAGGTGCCAGCGAGGTTCCTCCTGGAGAGGGACGTCCTCCTGGTTCAGGTATGATAGCCTTTTGCTGGGTCTGAACGTGGTGGAAGGACCAGAAGGACCTCTGGGATCCATTAGGAAGGCACTGAACTCATCATGAGGAATCCGCATGACCTAAGCATCTCCTCGAGACCCCACCTCCCAACACTATTCTCTTTTGGGAAAAGAATTTCAACAAGTGAACTTGAGGAGCACAGGTGTTCAGGACTAAAAAACGTTCTAGATCCTCTGCAGGAGTGTGGTCCTGCCTCCACCTGACCCTGGTCCAGTGAGGTGGACTCATGCTCTGACCTCCAGACTGTAGGGAATGACCATGTGCAGATTTAAACCCAGGTCTGTGGTGATGTCACTCGGTTGTCCTAGGAATGCACAGACTGGAGATGGTCTCCCATTATCAAGGGTGTCCCTACACTGCTCCTGCTGTGTGACGACCTCAGAGCTGGCCCAGGGACGAAACACTGCAGGGCTGGGGATCCACGGAGGAGTCTCCTTAGTATTTTCCTCTGCAGTGAGGCCAGTGAGAAGCTGTGCTGACTGAGCCTGTGCTTGAACCTGCTCCTTTTCTAACCCACTGCTTCCCACCTGGCGAGCTGCCTGTGCTGCCTGAATGTCTTGGATGTGGTGCTCGGGCAGAGTCAGGGACTTGAAAATATACTTTTGACTGTCTCATATGTCCCTTTCCCCAAGCCCAGTGCCATGGTTCATAAAGAGGGGAACGTCCTCGAACCTGTGAAGACACTCCTGTCCAGACCCCAAAGCCTGATACGAACCATGTGTTCCCAGGTGATGGCTCAAAGAACATCCTTCATTCAAAATGCTCCTAATAATACCATAAATCTCCAAATGCAGAACCAGCAGCCTAGCCTCAGAAGGGCCCTTCACAGATTCCGCATAGCGTTTCTCACTTCCTTCACTACATATAACTGTACCCACTGCTGCACCTTCCCTGGAGCCTGGCAGACCCAGTGCCTGGTGTTGCCATTGACTATGAGTCCAGAGGCTGCACAAGAGAGTAGCAGAGACACCCAGGCTGCACCAAGCCCCCCAAGACTCCACCAGCTGCTCCTCACACTGGACGCCTGCAAACAAAAAGATACCTGGTCACAAAATTGTCAGACGCCTATAGTTTCTATCTCTCATATCCACAAAACCATTCAGTGCCCCGTGTTCTCCATAAGTTACCACTTAAAATAGCTGCAAGACAAAAACAGCTGAGCCCAAACTCCATCATGAGTGGTCTGTGTTCAGTACTGATCAGGGAATGGGGTCGCCTGGGAATCCTGGGGCTGGTCTCCTGTCCCAGCGCTGCAGAGTCAGGGCTGGGCTGGATTTTATGTGCAGAGGAGGCCCTATTTGAATGTCCTTCTAGTATAGTGGGTGCTCTGGGGTTGGAGAGCTGAGAGAGGGCAGTGCCTCAGTGCAGGTGACTGTGTCCTGGGGGAGAATTGTTGTCATAATAACATTCCAATAACTAAGTTCAGAATTCTAGGGAGGTTTGGGGCATGTCCAAGAAGGAAAGACAGAGGCAGGTGGAGGAGACACTGTGGCAGGACACATTCAGCACTGATTCGGGCTCTGTGCATACGCAGAAGCCTCAGTGTGTTTGCTTCAGTGTGCAGAGATGTCCACTTTCTGGTTCCTGTTGAAAATGAAAGAACATTCAGTCCCAATGAAGATGAGCTTTCCCCTTGGAATAAGGATAAGGAGACACAGCCCAGTAAACCCCTGTGGTCCTAGGGGGCTGTGTGCACACCCAGGACACGCCCCTGTGTGATTGCTGAAGCTAGATCCTTCACTCTGAGTCATCACTGAGATCTTCCTGTGTTGAGGTGTGTAGCAGTTGATGGTAATTTTTCATTCCTGAGTAGTATTCTTTGATGGATGTTCCCCAGTTTTCCTGTTTGTAAAAGTTGAAGAACATTTGAGTGTTTATAGCTTCTAAGTCAAAGATGCTATGGGTATTTGCATATATTTTTGAGTAATATTTAGGTTTCTTTCTTCTGGAGTAAACACTCCTAAAGGAAACGCTGATATATAGGTTAAGTTTATATTTAATTCAATTAGAAACCACAATTCACTTTGTGAAGAAAGAATAACAGGACACAGAGAGACCTGGAGGAGGAAAGGACCCAGTCAATGCTGATATGTCATCTGCACACAAAGTGTCACCTCTTCACTTGTCCGCAGTGAGAATTGAGAAGTTAGAGCCACAGAGAAGAAGTGAGAATCATCCTGGATGCAGCTGAGAGCTGAGAGGAAACCCCTGCTCCCACCAGGAAGCCCCTCCTTCCCCCTCACTTTGCACCTGCTCCTGGGCTGTTCTCTGTGGTCGCTAGGTCCTGAGCGCCCCCTGGTGTCCTGAGCGCGCCCTGCAGCCCCGCCCTCCTGTCCCCTCAGGAGGTGTGTGTCTGGGCTCACACTGACTTCCCCTCACTGTGTCTCTCTTGCACAGTAATACACGGCCGTGTCCTCGGCTCTCAGGCTGTTCATCTGCAGAGTGGCAATGCTTCTGGAATCATCTCTTGAGATGGTGAATCTGCCTCTCAGAGATGCAGCATATTCTGTTGTGTGACTTTTGGCTGCACCTCTAATGAAACCGACCCACTCCAGTCTCCTTCCTGGAGCCTGGCCGACCCAGTTTATATAATAGTCACTGAATGTAAATCCAGAGCCTTTGCAGGTGAGTTTCAGAGTCCCCCCAGGCTGTCTCAGGTCACCTCCAGTCTCCACCAGCTGCACCGCACATTGGACACCTGCAGACAGCAGACATAGTCATTAGCAGAGACCACACACACACACACACACACACACACACACGTCCCAGGTCTCCGTGATGCTACCATGTAAGAGCGTCCAAGCGAGAGCCCAGCTCAGCCCGAACTTCATGGTGCTTCCTCGGGGTTGATCCTGCAGTGAATGGAAAGGGCAGTGTCCCTGCGGTGGGGCTGCTCTCCCAGAGGTGCAGGCACAGGGCTGGGCTGCGTTTATCACTCCAGGAGCTCCCCATTTGCATGGGCTCCTCCCCTTAAAGACAGGGAGGTGGAGTTTCTGGGTGAGAAACTGCTGGACTCAGAGACAAGCATCCTCCTTGTGAGTGTGGAGACTCCTATAAAAGGCTGTGTGGTCTGTGTGATGTAGAGAAATTGTTGCTGTTGATAAACTCCACCATCCGTCAGTCGGACAGAATTGAATTCACAGCGATACCCACCTCCACAGAGGCCGTGATGGTGCAGCTCGGTGTGGAGTTTCCCTGCGCCCTCGTCCACGTGTGGACGCACAGAGAGGGGTCATCGCCTCTCTGCTCCCCGGGGCTGGGGGCAGGGCCGCTGCCAGGGCCGCTCTGCTGTGCCTTACAGATGTCACCACGGCCCAGTGCCCTCTGTGCCCAGATTCCATCAGCGAGAGGGCGAGAGCGGGAGAAGGAACCTACACTGTCAGAGCGTTTTAACCGCCCGAGGTACTCTCTGTGCTCAGACTCTTCACCCCCCTCCCCAGTGACCCCCACATTTTATATCAAGACCTGAGCGGCACACATCACATGAATCATTATTCCTCTGTCTGTAGGAGCCACTAGGAGTCATGTATCGCACAGTCATTATTACTTACAGGCTCTGTGTACCTTGAGAAAATGACATTCATAAGTTAAAATGACAGTCCTGCCCTGTCCGGTTTGGCTCAGAGGTTGGAGTGTCAGCCCGCGGTCCAGAGAGACCAGGGTTTGGTTTCCGCTAAGGGCATGTACCTCAGTTGCTGTCTCGGTTGTGCTAGTGGCTACCACTCGATGTGTCCCTTTCATGTAGATGTTTCTCTCTCTCTTTCTCCCACTCTATCCGAACAAAAAATGGAAAAATATCCTCAGGTGAGGATAAAAAAAATAATGATAAAAATAAGTTAAATAACCAGCCTAAGTCCACCTTTCAGCTCCCTTGGGACAAGGTCCTCCCTCGTGGCATTGAGTCCATGACTCCCAGAGCCCAGCAGCCGTGTCCCTGTGATCTGGAGGCCGGGAGGACCCTGCACGTACAGATTGCACCCCCAGGAAACCTGCACCACGCTGCATGCTGGTGTGGTGCATACGGAAAGGGCTCATGGGTTGAATCCATATCTCAGGCTGCCTTTCCTCCACTCTGTGGAGGTGCCTCCCATGTGGGTAGCGGGGACCATCAGAGAAGAGCTGCCCTTGAGCGTCTCTGAAGGACACTCGTGGTGAACCTTCAGCAGCCAACTCAGCAGTAAAACTGCAGGGAGTTGTCCTGGTGGTCATGTCACAGGACAATCTCAATTCTTCTGGGAGCTGTAACCAAGTTCCACAGACCAGGGGTTCACACCCATGTTTATTTCTTCCTGATTTGGAGGCTGGGAAATGCCATATTATACATGGGCAGATTTTATATTGCTGACATCCTGCTTCTTGGACGTTGGTTTTCCCTGTAATCTCAGAGGGCACTAACCCCACTCATGAGAACCCCACACTCAGGACCTCTGATCCTCCCAGGCCCCACCTCCTGTCACCATCTCCCTGGGCAGGAGGATGTAAAGTGTGACTGTTTGAGGGGCTCATGCAAGGTGCCTACCGCAGAAAGTAAAGACTCACATTATAACCCCTTCCAGTTGGGGGGCTGCTCCAGTCCAGCTCCCCAGTCTGAGGATCCTCCTAAACGTGAGGAAGCCCCCTCATATCTGGAAGCAGAAAGCTGACTCCCAAACTTCAAAATAAGCTAATGATTTTGCAGATGGACAGGTTCCATCCTTGACCTTGGAATAAGGCCTGTGTGTAATTCTGCTATTATTTTCCTGTCCATATGTTCACGTGATCATTACTCTCATGTTCTAATACCTAGAACTGCTCTCTGTCCACATTGGTCAGTAGCCGCTAATTTTCACTTTTGTTTAATGTGTTTTATGTGGACAAAATCGTCAGGATCTACTAATGATGCTTGATGTTGACATGGTAAGTTCATCCCACTCTCTTCCCCTGCACTTGTTGGGGAATGCAAAGGGAAAAGAGGAATTGTCCCTTCTGTCCTGCAGGTGGGACATGGGACCCACACAGGCCCCTGTGAGCAGGATTCACCCAGCTCTTACCACTGAGTGACAATAACACCTCAACCAGCGTCTTCGCCTGGTGTGATGCACCTATTCTGGTTTGCTGTAAAGCCTGACCTTCTCTCAACAGACATCTCTATGAAGTGATCAACCTTTCCATTTTTCTAGTCTCTCTGCATGTGGCATCATCAGCCTGGACATCAATTCCAAGGAAGGGTGGGTCCCTGGTCTTGGCCTTGTGTCAGCCATGCTTGGAGCTGTGAGCATGGTGGCACATCAATGACCATCACCCCATGGGATCTTCTTCTCTAGCTTCTAGGTCAAACACCTCTGGTGCCCACTCTCCAGCATGCAGGTGTCTTGCTGCTGGCTGGAACCCTGAGTTGTGGGTACTGAGCTGCACTATTGAGTCAGCAGAGTCTCTTGTAAGATTTAGCTGATGTGTGTCAGAAAGCTAATGGTTAATTGTCATTTGGGAACAAAAGTGTCTGAAAGAGACTATGCCTTTCATCCACGTGAGAACGTTGCCTCTGTTTACAACAGAGTTTTCTAATTCTGGGGTGTCAGAGGTAAGCACAGAATCAAGAACCCAAAGTGGTTCCCTGAGGGGAACTGTGACATGAAGAGAAAACCAAACAGTAAACCAGCCCAAACCTCTAACAGCACCTTCTCCTGAAATAGTCCTTGTATTCAAGAACCTGAGCACCCTCTGGTGTACTGAGCGCCCCTGATGTCCTGAGCGCCCCCTGGGGTCCTGAGAACTCCCTGCAGCCCTGCCCTTCTGTCCCCCTTAGGAGGTTTGTGTCTGGGCTCACACTGACATCTTTTCACTGTGTGTCTCGCACAGTAAAACACGGCTGTGTTTTCGGTGGTCACGGAGCTCAGCTGAAGGGAGAACTGGTTTTTGGACGTGATTCTGGAGATGAAAGTGCAGCTCTTAAAGTATGGGTTGTAGTTAGTGCTGCCAAAAAATTTGATGGACCCCATGAACTCATCTTTTTCCTGGATTTTTGTGGATGTAGCCCCAGCCATAACTGGTGGATGTGACTGAGCCCTCAGAGACAGCGCAGGTGAGGGAGAGGGCTTGCGATGGCTTCACCAATTTCGGGCTTGACTCCTGCAGTTGCACCTGTAACAGGACACCTGGGGACAAGGAGCATCAGGCCCTGTCAGTCATGTGCAGTCACAACCACCCTATAGACCCCTGTCTGACCTCTGAGACCGTCACCTTGGGGGGCTGTCACCACGCACAGGAGAAGAACCAGCAGTCTCATTTTCTTCTAGACCAGGGCTCTGGCTTTCCCAGAGACCTCAGCCCTGTATGAGGAGAGAGCTGTGAGCCTCCCCAGCACAGGGGAGGATTTACCCTGGAGCTTGGGGAGAAATTTGCATGTGGAGCAGCTTGATCCTTATAAGTGGGGGACTGAGGTCAGGCTGCCCTGGTCCTTCTGGGGCTCTATGGGGGCATCTTTTCCCTTGGATTCACTCAGCATGTAGGTCAGGGATAGGGATCCCCTGGTACATGAGACCTATGAGACCTTAATGGACGTGGTCATCTCTGATAAACAGCGGATCTAATGAGTAAATTATATTTTAATCATGCATCTGTCAAATAGAGTTAATGAGATTACAATTTTTTGTTAATTTTCTAAATCTAACTCTCTAATAAATGCACAATTGTCAAATAATTTACATACAATTATAATTATATGTATACATATATGTATATATGTATATATATATATCATCTAACTTGGTTTGAAAATCACATAATGAGGGACATTTAGTCCCAGTATCTTATTTGTTAATTTATGTCATTACATTAATCTAAGGAAGTAATAACTAGAAAGGGTCTTTGGGAGACTCTTGGCTCTCTTTTATTCTTTTACATTTTATTTTGTTTTGTTAAAATGATATTTCACACAAGTTCTGAGTAACACTAATCTAGTACCTTTATTTAGTTTTTTCTTAGAAACATTTTTCTTACAACTTTTGTCATTTTCAGAAGCTCAGCTGGGCTGGTACTGGTTAGTACTTTGATAGGAGACCCTTGATCCTTGATGTTAAAAATTTTGTAATGGCCCGGGCCATGTGGCTAAGTGATAGAGTGTCAACCCATGCAACCAGAGGTCACTGGATTGATTCCAGGTCAGGGCACATGCCCAGGTTCTGGGGCTGATCCGCAGTGGGGGCCGTGTAGGAGGCGGCCCAATGATGTTTTCTCTCATCAGTGTTTCTATTTATCTCTCCTTCTTATTACCACTTTTTCTAAAACAATAACAAATGGAAAAAGAAAAATGAAATTTCATCATGTGTCCTGAGTCCTTCCTAAAACTAGTACATGTGTAAGCCCATGGCTTATTGCAGTGACCCCCCCAAAATTATATCAGACACTCACATGTCTACATGGAGAAATGATGGGAAATACAAAGAATGAGTATCCATTAGTAAAATTCTGACTCTTTTATATGTTGTGATTGTAAAGGCAACAGATTAACTGACCAGTTTTCTCCGTCTAGTGTCATCAGTGATGTTGGGGTTCAAAAGATGGAAAATAAAGAGAATTCCCAGCACACATTTGCTCGTAGGAAAGGGATCTTTAATCCTGACAGGAACCCTCACTCCTGTCCTCCTCTGCTCTGTCCCTGGGGATGGTCAGAGGTGCTGTCTCTCCCACACAATCTAGAACATTCTTAACGTACAGTGTACATGTTCTCCCATCAGACATAACCTAGAAATATGTTAGATAGTATTGTCTTCAATTTACCTCTTTAAATTTTTGTGTAAATTTTTTTTGTTATTTTGAACAATGTTCAAGTCATCATTGTTTGATTTAATGGGTCCTGATTTTGAAGCTTTATATAACAATTCACTAGAAACGTTGTCCCCCTCTATTGCACATGACAGGGGAAATCCTAATATGAACAGAGTGGGCACTAAACCCCATAGAGAAATGTTGGCTGGAACACTTAATATCATTGAAATCTGTTTTCTGTGTCCTCTGCCCTAGAGACCAACCTTTTATTGCATAAAACCCTGATTCATTTCAAGGATTAATTCAATTGATTAAACTTTACATTGTGAACTTCACTATAGTATGTAGCTTAGAAAACTAGCCTCACCCCTGAGACATTATATCATGTAGACGTCAGGCATATGAGGAAAGAACCTCAAAAAATATGAGAAAGATTCTGAGCAGAGATGACAGAGACAGGATCCCAGAAGATATTTAATGAGGATAAAAGTGACCAGGAGGACGAAGGTGCAGAGAGGTCGTGAGAGGGAGACATGAGGGGATGAACTGGAGCTGATGTTCAAGAAAGCGAATGTCCCAGTCAGAGCCCTGCATGGAGCTGTGTGTGCAGAACTCACATGGGACAGTGAGAGAGAGAGGCTCTGGGGTATGGACTCTCAGTGTGTGTAGATGGTGAGACCTGGGTGGGTAGAAGTGGGTTTTAAAATACATTCTCCAGAGCAGGTTCCCAGATGACCACCCCTCAGGGGATGCTGCACAGGACTGTGGAGGTGACAGTGACCCCCAGTGGTGACTCTGAGCCATGCAGGCTGCAGGACCCTAGGGACTGAACCAGCTGCCTCTCCACCCACCAAAACCAGGGGAGGGAAGAGCTCACCTTTAAGGTCAGGCTTCTCCTCTCTGAAGAGAGATATGAGGACTCGAACCATGAGGGCATTTTGTATCATCTGCACCATCCTCACTAGTGATGCTCGTGTGCATATCTCTTATAAATTTGATACTTCTAATGCTTTTATAGAAACAATTAGAATTATAGTGTTAGAAAGTGTGAGTGAGTAAAAAGGAACAGCTGGATAAATTTTCTCTAAATTAGCGCAGCTCTGGCTGGATGGTGAGTTGGGTGGATCGTCATCCTGTACACGGAAAGGTTTGGGTTCAGTTCTTGGTCAGGGCACACCCCTACATTATGTTTGGGATCCCTGGTCAGAGAGCATTCGGGAGGCAACCAACTGATGATTCTCTCTCTCTCTTCTCTATCCAGTCCTTTTCTAAAATCAATGAATCCTCTTCAGTGAGGAATAAATAAATAAAAATATAAAAATAAGTGTAGTTTGTGTATTATTCATTCAATGCCACATTACACACACACACACACACACACACACACACACACTCACTGTGAAGATTTCCATTGTAATGAATCATAAAATTCCTTTCTCCGGTGTACATAGCAGATGTTTCTTGCCCCCTCTCTGAGCTTAACCTACCCCGTAATCTCCCTCCACAGACAGAACAGACCAAACATGACTGACGTGCAAACAGGGCTGTGCCTGCACCTGAGGTTTCTGTTCTCCCAGTGCCTGGATCCTGCAGATGCTGCAGTGGGAGGGTCCTGGTTCGTCCTGGGGAGGGTCACACCCAGGAGCCCCTGTCCAGTCAGTGCAGCCAACACTGACCAACATGCGGGAGGCATCTTACTGAGCACCAGCTCAACAGTGCCCATTCTCAGAGTTGGGTGGATCCAGGAGCCCTGAGGGCAGGATCAGAGGGGACACCAGGCAGGTTTCTCCACAGCAGCAGAAGCAGGAGTGGATGTAGCAACTGTGTGCCCAGAAAAGTGGGCCTGTGTGGTCAGACATTGGTTAGTTACAAGTATGAAATATGACACACGACACAATGGAGCCCAGCACCTGTAGTCACTGCCCTTCCAGCAGGTGTGGGTGCACAGGAACTTGCGGGATCACCAAAAGCAAAATGAGGACCTAAGGGTCAGGCTGTTAGGTGGCATTCACATGGGACTGAGGCATTAGATTGTCAACCACTTAGTTTACACCCCTCTGACTACTCTGTGAAACCTTAAAGGGAACAAGAGGCAGACCTCAGGGTCATGAAGCACCTACAGCTGAGAGATGGAAACTCAGAGAATCCAGGGAGATGGAGACACTGACAACACACAGACTCAGAGATGGACAGGACATAGCAGGTTCCAGAGGAGACTGGTCATCAGAACCCGCACATCCAACCAACAGGAAATCTCCTCACAGCTGCAGGATGGGGTCATGAAGGAGCGTGGGGTGAAAGGAACACTTGCACTCTCTCAGTGGGAAGGTGAGATTCTGCAGCCACATGAAAAACAGCCTGTTGGTTCGACCAAAATGAGAGTAGACACCCTGTGTGACTGAGTAATGAGCTCCTAGTTGATCATGAAAATAATAAACCCAGGACTCCGGAGAGGTGTTTCACGGCCCTGTTCATTTTAGCCGTGTTCAGTGTTGTGAGACATGGAAACATCACTGTCCATCAGTGGTTGAGTGGACACACTTGTGATATTCTCAGGATGAGATATTACTCAGTCTTAAATTACAGGGAAACCCTGCACACACCCCAGCCTGGATGACACTAGAGGTCACTGTTCTGTAAAATAAAGCCATCAGGGAAAGGCAGATAGTGTCTGATTTCACTTACGCCGGAGTCTAAATTAGGTTTCCTTCCAGCAGAGTGTGGAGGGGCCCAGGCCTGGGTGTGGTGAAGGCTCTGGGAGGACATGGAATAGTGGAGGGTCGTCCGCCCTGGAGTCCTGCGCTGACAAAGAACAAAGAAGGAGGCAGCTGGGGGAGACACTGTGTCCGGACACACAGGACACAGTCAGCTCTGGTTTGGGGCCCTGTACATCCACTAGACCCTGGCTGTGTCTGCCTCAGTGTGTGAAGCTGTCCACCCTCAGGGCCCTGTGGACGCTGATGGACATTCAGTCCCCATGGAGAATGGGAAGGAGGAGACAGAGCCCTGTAAACCCCTGTAGTCCTGGGGGCTGTGTGAGCTCCCAGGACATGCCCTGTATGATCTCAGAGACTGGATCCTCCACTCTGAGTCATCACTGAGATCCTCCTGTGCTGAGGTGTGGATCAGTGGATGGTTGTTTTCATTGCTGAGCAGTAGTCTATTGATAGGTGTTTCCTAGTTTGCTTATTGGTAAAATTAGAATGACTTTTGGATAATTTATAGCTTTTAACACAAAAAATACTATAAATATTTACACATATTTTGGTATGAATAAATTGATTACTTCTTGTCCATCAAATAATCCTAGTGGAACCCATCAGATATATGTTAAGTGTATTTTTAATTAAATAAGAAACTGCAATTCACTTTGATAAGAAAGAATAACAGGACACAGAGGGACCTGGAGAAGGACAGGAGCCCAGTCACAGCCGATATGTCATCTGAACCCACAGTGTCACCTCCTCACTTGTCTTCAGTGAGAATTTGAGAAGTTAGAGCCACAGAGAAAAAGAGGGATCATCCTGGATGCAGCTGAGAGCTGAGAGGAAACCCCTGCTCCCAACAGGAAGCCCCTCCTTCCCCCTCACTCTGCACCTGCTCCTGGGCTGTGCTCTGAGGATTGAGCGCCCCCTGGTGTCCTGAGCATCCTGTGCAGCCCCGCCCTCCTGACCCCTCAGGAGGTGTGTGTCTGGGCTCACACTGACTTCCCCTCACTGTGTGTCTCGCACAGTAATACACGGCCGTGTCCTCGGTGGTCACGGAGCTCAGCTGCAGGAAGAACTGGTTCTTGGCCGTGTCTTTGGAGATGGTGGTGCGGCTCTTGAGGGACGGGCTGTAGTAAGTGCTACTACCACCACCATATATGCTCGCGATCCATTCCAGCCCCTTCCCTGGTTTCTGGCGGACCCAGCCTCAGTAGTAACCACTGCTGATGGAGTAACCAGAGACAGTGCAGGTCAGGGAGAGGGTCTGCGAGGGCTTCACCAGTCCTGGGCCTGGCTCCTGCAGCTGCACCTGGGACAGGACACCTGGGGACAAGGAGCATCAGCCCTGTTAGTCATGTGCAGTCACAACCACCCCACAGACCCTTGTGTGACCTCTGAGACCCTCACCTTGGGGGGCTGTCACCAGGCACAGGAGAAGACCCAGCAGTCTCATCTTCTTCTAGATCAGGGCTCTGCCTTCCCCAGAGACCTCAGCCCTGTGTGAGGAGAGAGCTGTGTGTCTCCCCAGCCCAGGGGAGGATTTACCCTGGAGCTTGGGGAGAAATTTGCATGTGGGGCGGCCTGTTTTTTATAAGTGGGGGACTGAGGTCAGTGTGCCCTGGTCTTTCTGGGGCTCTTCTGAGTATGTTTTTTACTTTGAACTCACTCAGCATGTAAGTGAGGGATAGTGTATCATCTGGTTTAAGAGACATGTTGGAGTCAGGTTAATGGACATGCTCTTCTCTGGATGGGTTGAATTGATTATATTTTTAATTTCTCAGATATCTTTGAAATAGATTTAAAGTGATTACATTTGTCCAGGTAGTTTCTTAACCCCAACTTTCTTATATATTAAAAATTATCAAACATTTTTAATAAACAATTGTATTTGTACAAACATAATTTTATATATACAATTTCTCTCTTCCCTGAAAATTACAAAATAAAGGACATTCATTCTCAGAATCTTATATGTTTATTGGTGTAGTTATGTTGATCCAAGAACTATATCCCAAGAATAGGTTAATGGGAGAGTCTCAATTCTTTATTTTGTTTTGTTTGGTTAAAATGATATTTATTATAAGTTCTGAGTAACACTATACGATATGCCATTTGTTTAGGTTATTTCTAGAACCATATTTTCTTCTTACAGTCTTTACCAAACACCTTCAGCAGCTAAGCAGGTTCAGGCCTGGTTAGTACTTGCATGAGAGACCCTTGAATCTTAATGTTCAGAATTGGTACTTCTGTCTTTGAGTCCCTCCTCGGACTCACCCTCCTGCAAGTCTATGGACAGTTGCAGAGACTCAAATCTTCTTGTACAAGACATAATTCAGTTTATACATGTAGAAAGGATTGACAATGGAAAGAGTGATTATTTTTAGTAAAATTCAGATTATTTTATATGTTGAGATAACAAAGGCAGCAGATTAACTGATCTCATTTTCAGTCTAGTGTCATCAGTGATGTTGGGGTTCAAAGGGGGGTAGGGAGATGTTCCCAGTACAGGTTTGCTCACAGGAAAGGGAACTTTAGTCCTGACAGGAACCCCTTACTCTCACCCCCTCCTTGTGCCCCCGGAAATGGTCTCTGTGGTCAGAGTTGCTGGGCCTCCCACTTACCATGTAACATCCTTACATATAATGAACACATTCTCCCATCAGACACGTGTCTTGGCAACCTATTGTTTCTTTGCAGGCTCATATTTTTATTACCTCAATGGACTTTTTGATGAGGAAATGTTTTAATTTTTAACAATGTGCTATTCATCAGTATTTGATTTTATAAGATCTGTTTTTTTTTATGTTTTATGTAATAACTCACCAGAAAATTTTCACTCTCCATTGCCCGCAGGAGCAGAAACCCTGATATAATCACAGTGGGCACTAAACCCGATAAAGTGTTGATGGCTGGATTCCTTAATATCATTGAAATCTGAGTGCTGTGTCCCGAGCAGGAGACCAAACTTCGAAAGCCCCGATTCATTTCAAGATTAATTCACTTGATTGGACTTTACACTGAGAATTTTCTTAGAGTATGTAGCATAGAAAATGAGACTAACCCCTGAGATATTTTATCATGTAGATGTCAGGCAGACAAGAAAGTAACCTTGAAGAATGTGAGAAAGATGCTGAGCAGAGATGACAGAGACAGGATCCCAGAGGTTATTTCATGTGGATGAAAGTGACCAGGAGAACGAAGGTGCAGAGAGGTCGTGAGAGGGAGACATGAGGAGATGAACTGGAGCTGACATCGGGAAAGTGAATGTCCCAGTGAGAGCCCTGCATGGAGCTGTGTGTGCAGGACTCACATGGGACAGTGAGAGAGTGAGGCCCTGGCGAGTGTGGGGGCCTGGACTGAGCTCAGACCCAGGGCGTGTGGACACACTGACTGACCCTCTGTGGAAACAGAGTCCTAGTCACAGGGGTGACGGAATGCCCAGGATGCTGAGTCTTTCAAAGAGACAATTGGTCCCATAAGAACCCAGTGAAATAATGGTCCCTGAGCCTGGACATGACTCATCTGGAAAATAGAATGTTTTTGACACCATTATCGTCCTTGGGGAGATGAGGGGACATGGCCCAGAGCAAGGAGGAGGGTCTCTGAGACCCTGAATCCCAGGCAGAGCTGGAAAAGCCTGAGCACCACAGGGAGCTGTGCTCAGCCCTTCCCTGCGCTGTTTCTGGGCCATGTTCTTGGGTCCGTGGGTCCCCAGTGCCTCCTTCTGGTCCTGAGGGATCTGAGGTGTCCAGAGTGCCCCTTTGTGTCCTCAACTCTCCTAGTGGACCTGTGTCTCCTGCAGCTCAGCCCCTCCTGTCTCCCCACAGGAAGTTTGTATCTAAATCATAGAAAACCCTGATTAGACAAATGTCACATGTCCAGTGTTTACACTGGTACTTATACACATACTCTGTGTCTCTAGTTCTCCACCAATAACTGCTTAAAATAGCAACACGGACAACCCAGCAGAGCACAAACTATGGAGAGTGGTCTGTCTTGAGTCCTGATCAGGGAATGAGAACATCTGGGATCCCAGGCCTGGGTCTTGTTTCAGTGCTGCTGGGTTGGTGCTGGGCTCATTTTCTTAAGCGGAGGTGCCCCTATTTGCATGTACTCTTACTATAAAGGCAGCTCTGTGTTTGAACACTGATGTAAAGGACACGGTTTCAGACTGTGGTGTGTGCAAGGACATATGCATGTGGAGAACTAGCCCTGGAGCCTGGGCCTCTCTTCCTCAAATCTGGAGCCAACTGCTAACCTGCATGACCTCCAGACAGGGGGAAGTGCTTAGTGAGGGTTTCAGTGCTACCTGGGTGGACACGGGATTACCTGAAAATTTGATCATGGTACAATATAGCAGGAAGAATTAATGGAATAGAAAACTAAGAGAAAAGGTACAGCTGTAAATGTCATATCTCTGCAGGCTATCTGTATAAACAGAGGAAGGTGATCATCCATCACACCCAGAGGGAGATTAATGTGCGGTAACTTTATGTCCCATAAATGTGAAGTTCTCTCTAACACTATTTCCCCTACACAATGTTCAGAGAACAAAAGGAGAACACAGTGTAAACCTTGAGCCAGAGGACCAGTGTTGGGGGACAGTCGGTGTCTGTGTGGGTCACGGGAAGCAGAAGCATGAACTACAGAGAAGCAGACATTGCTTCCAGGTCTGAGTCCTTCAGGGGAGGTTGGAGCTGAAGGTGCAGCAGCTGCAAGACCTCCTTTGTGGGGTTTGTTCTCTAGTCTCCACTGGACCAGTTTCAGACACTGGGGATGTAGAAGAACCTCCGTCATGACCAGGTGTGTTTATGTAAAATTGTAGGTAAAGATTTGTGAGTAATTAAGATTACATCAAGAAAATGTTGTTATTGGAAACCTGATGGCTGCATTGACCCATTGGGAATACTGTCACTGTGTCTGCACATGATGGGAGTCACCTGAACCACAACCTGACTCAGTGCGATAATGAAGGAAATGCTACCTGGGTATATGAATAGGGGAATTAACGGACACTGAGGATACATGTCTGGGGTTTTTGTTTCATTAGGTTCTGATTTTCCTTGATTTTTTTAAAAGCAAGTTTAAATATCATTTCCTCTGAAATAGCCTCACATAGTTCCTAGAGTCATGAGGACACTTTGTAGAGAGTGTGCAGGAGCATAAGTCATTTGTGTGTTGATTTTGTACCTTAAATTTGTCCTAAATTCACTTCCTAGTTCTATCAGTTTCATGGGGCAGTTTTTAGGGTTCTCAATACCCAAGGTCATGTCATATGTGCAGTGGTAAAGAGAAACATTTTAACTTGTTTTTTTCTGATTTAGTCATATCTAAAATTTCTTCTTTTCTATTCTCACAAAAGTTCTTAGTTCTGTTGAGTAGAAGTACTCACAGGGGTGCCCTTGGGTTGGTCCTGATCTTAGAAGGGTAGTTATAAAATTCTCTCTGTTCACCATGATATCACTGTTGGCTTCTCCAATGTGGCCTTTGCTATGTTGATGTACATCTTTTCTGTACCTAATTGGTTAAGAATTGTAGTCATGAAGCCATTTTCCATTTGTTAAATACTTTCTTCTGCATCAATTTATATGATGTTATTATTTATCCTTTATTTTGTGAATGAGGTGTAGCACATGTACTGGCTTACAAATATTGAACCATCCCTGCATTCTAAATTGATACCCCAACTTATCATGGTCAATGATCTGATACCACACGGTTCAATGATCCATTCTATGTGCTGTTAATTTCCCTAGTACATTGTGAGGATTTTTGCATGTCGGTTCATCAGGGATGTTGACCGGTCATTGTTTATGCCCTGAGTTGGTTTTCATAAGAGTGCAATGGTCACCTTAGTAAACTTGTTTGTAATATTGCTTCTTCTATTAATTTGTGGAAGAGGTCAAAAGAGAATGATTTAAAAATTGTAAATTCTTGCCAGGTTGGTGTTGTTCAATAAATGGAATATTGTCCCATAATCTCAGAGGCCCTGGTTTGATTTCTGTTCAGAGCACGTGCCAGGGTTGTGTGCTCGATCCCCACTAGAGAGCATAGAAGAGGCAGCCAATTGACACTTCTTTCTCACATGGATGTTTCCATTTCATTCTCCATGGTTCTTACTCTAAAATAAATAAATAAATAAATAAAGAAAGAAAGAAAGAAAGAAAGAAAGAAAGAAAGAAAGAAAGAAAGAAAGTTATGAGTTCTTGTCCTAGGTGTTTTTGCTCAGTAGTCAGAGTGTTGGTCTGATGACTGAAGTATCACGGGATTGATGTATGGTCAAGAACACGTTTCTAGTTTGAAGGTTCAACCCCTACCCTGGTCAAGCTTTGTTGGAGGCAACCACATGATATATCTCTCTCACTTCGATGTTTCTCTCTTGCTCTTCCTTTGCCCCTTCAACTCCACCTAAAATCAATTGAAAAATAACCTCAGGTGAAGATTAACCACAGAAAAAAAAATACTTATAAATTATTTGAAGTTTCAGTAAAATTCACGTTTAAGTTCATTTAATCATGGACTTCTCTTTGTTGGAAAGTTTTTTTCTACTACCTCAATTATTTTTTAAAATTTATAACAATCTTGCAAATATCAAATTTCCAATATGAGCAACTACCAAGTGGACAGAGAAATATAACTGCTGATATTCTCAGGGTGTGATCAGTGTGGAAATTACAGTTGTGTTCAGACCACATATTTATTTTATATGGCATCCAAGAAAATGAAGTAAATCCATATTATAGTATATAGAATTCAGAAAGTGTCTTAATCCTGAGAATGATCCTCCCTGACCTCCAGCTCCAGGGGCACAAGGAGCAGGTCCCAGGCGCTGCTCTCTGGAATCCCCCGCGGTTTGTGCTGCAGACACAGCTGTGCACGATGCCCAGACCCTGGTGGACTCGGCGGAGACTCTGAGGCAGGGCCATTGTGGGGGACGTATGAGTCATCTTACAGAACGTTTGGGTCTGGAAATTCTTGTCAATTTTCCTTGTCCTTCCTAAAATGCAGACAGCTTTAGAAAATCTCCACCTTTCCTTGACAGACTCAACTTGAGTGCTGACAGTGTACTGAGGCTCATCAACCTCTCTGCATTTTTTCTTCTACAAATAAAAAGCCACCCCTAGTGCATGTGAGAATGTTGCTGCTAATATGATAAAAAGTTTAAAACACAGAGTCCTTAGTGGCGGACACAGAATCACAGATCTTGAGAGACTCGGCAGAACTGGAGAGGAAGCCCAGAGCCTCAGAGGAAACAGACATAAACACCACCTGGACCTGCTCCTGGGGCTGCAACACAGAGTCGGTGGGTCCTGAGCGCCTCCTGTTGTCCTGAGCGCGCCCTGCAGGCCCGCCCTCCTGTCCTCTCAGGAGGTTTGTGTCTGGGCTCACACTGACTTCCCCTCACTGTGTCCTGCACAGTAATACACGGCCGTGTCCTCTGCTCTCAGGCTGTTCATTTGCAGATAGAGCATGTTCTTAGAGTTGTCTCTGGAGATGGTGAATCGGCCCTTCACAGTGTCCGCATAGTATTTCTGACTTCCATCGTACCATATAACTGCCACCCACTCCAACCCCTTCCCTGAAGCCTGGCGGACCCACTGCATGTGGGAGCTACTGAAAGTGAATCCAGAGGCTGCACAGGAGAGTCTCAGAGACCCGCCAGGCTGTACCATGCCTCCCCCAGACTCCACCAGCTGCACCTCACACTGGACACCTGCAAACACAAAGACATCCTGGTCAGGAAACTGTCACACGTCCACTGATTCTCTCTCTCATCCTCTCTCACACTCAGTGTCTCTTGTTCTGCACAAATTACCTCTTAAAATAGCAACAAGGAAAACCCAGCTGAGCCCAAACTGCATGGTTAGTTCTCTGTGTCAGTCCAGTTCAGAGAATGGGGACACCTGGAAATCTTGAGGCTCGGCTCCTGTCCCAAAGCTGCAGGGTCGGGGCTGGACAAAATTTTATGGGCAGAGGGGGCCCTATTTGCATATCCTTCTACTATATAGGGAGCCCTGCAGTTGGAGAGCACAAGACAGGGCAGTTCCTCAATGCAGATGCCTGAGTGCTGGGGGAGAATCGTGGTCATGAAATATTTCAATTACAAAATGAGAATCATAAGGAGGTAGTGGCATGTCCTGTGTTCACATCTGATAAGAGTGAGCCCAGAATCTTCCCTGTGCCCCTCCTCACTGGGCCACTCAATTCCCCTGGACTAACTCCAAGGAAGAGCTGGACCTGCCCAGTGTGGGTGCAGACCCCTTTGGTATGATGAGAGCATGAATGAATGTCTCTAATGTGATGCTGCTCACATGTCAGGGCTGAGATAAGCAGACACATGAAAAGGAACCGAAGGCTGCAGACCTTGTAATAGTGGACATTGTGGATGTTGTGTGTTTGTGGCCTTGGCCCTGAGTTTCTCTAACTTTCTGACCTTCAAGGAGAAAAAGAAGACCAAGTGTTGAGAAGACGCTCTTGTGTCCCTGGGACTCAGAGGCCCTGAGAATTTAAGGAACAACTACGGAGCTCATGCAGAGGCTGTCGGTTTCCAACACTCAGTAGTCCATGTTCAAGGGTCTGTCTGCATAGACAGTAATAAAAACCTTAAAAATGGTGATAGAACAATTAGTGAGGTATATTTAGGTCAGTAGACCTATGATCAGTGAGAAGGCTCATATTAAATGTTAATCACTCGTCTATGAAACAGAGACCTTTGAACTGCACATGCCATGGTGATAGGAGTTGAGTTGATCACTCAGCCTGGTCCTTGTCAAGTGTATTATTACAAGTATGAGACTTTATTGTAAAAAGGGACAGCTCTGTGTTTTCATAGTATATAGATAACAGCGTGCCATGTCCTCTTGTAATAAACATGTTTACAGAGCATGGAGGTAAAGCCTGGAGAGTCGATCTGCCTGGAACCCACCTCCTCCTGGGGGACGTGAGCTCAGTGGGTCCTGAGCACCCAGGGTCCTGAGAGCACGTTTTCCTTCAAAGC
The DNA here is from genome assembly GCA_037176705.1 of Molossus alvarezi. NCBI lineage: Eukaryota > Metazoa > Chordata > Mammalia > Chiroptera > Molossidae > Molossus > Molossus alvarezi. Next base: position 47,445 of record JBAWUJ010000066.1, read on the forward strand.
CACAGAGAACCAGAGACTCCTCATCGCCTCCCCTCATCCAGCCTGGGTGTCGGGTCCCTTCCCGCAGGGGCTCTATTGACCCTGCTGTTCACAGGACATCCCCTCCTCGTTCTTTCCATCCACGGACCCCACCCTCTGCTCCTTGGCTGTGAACCCCTCGGGGACTCTGTTGAGCATAGGGGAGCTCAGTGTTCTTCTCTGGTGATGATGCCCTTACTGCAAGAGCACTGAACACAATTTCCTTTCAAGTTTATAGACTTCTAAATACTGTTTATTTTATAACAGAGAGAACAAACTGGAAGGGCTTTAAGTAGGTCTGAAGGTTGTGGGTTATTTTTAACCTGTAAGAGGCATTAGAATCAATAATCTACAGTTAGGAAACAGACTGAGGAACGCGCTCTATTCCAACAGGAGCACCTTCCAGCAGAAGGAAAGGGGTCCAAGTGCAGAGCACCAGGCCCAGGGCTGGGGTCTGAGCCTCAGAAGGTTGCTCCTGGCCTTGTGCTCATGGAGGTCGCTGAGATGAATGTAACAATAGCTTCCGGGTGTGGATTTCTCTCTCACTTCCATTTTAACTCCTTGGATGAAAATGCCAGACCCTGGATGAAGTACTGGCCCTGCAGCTGTGTTGTAGGAGAACATGACTATCTGGTCATGGCTGCAGTTCTGTAGATGGAGAACTTTGCCCCTAAGTGTCTCTACATCTGACTGACAGGTGGATTTGGGACTTTTTTTTTCATTATACACAAAAAGTTTATTTTAGAAATCACATATCTTTAGAAAAACAACATAGCAGTTTTAAGCTCTTATCCTGACTGGATAATATTCACCATGTGAATGGTGCGATGTTGTGGCAGAATTAGTTATGTGTGGATACCAAGTCCATGAAATATGCCCGGCATTCATACTAGTTCAAACATGAATGTAATTTTTAAAAGAAAAAAATAAGTTTATTTTAAAAACACACAAAAGTATCTTGATCTTGTAAACAGAAGTCCTGAATCTACAGATCCATTGCAGAGACTATTTCACAAACTAAAAAAGTGGGTATTAGCGTTCTAACTCGGAACAGTGAGAGATCCAGTGGGATTATATTTCTAGACACTCCCATCCAGATCATGAGGTATTTGTATTTCAGGATAAATATAAACCAGTTCCTTGGTGAAGGGAATTTTGTGCGTTCTGACCCAGCCAAGGCTGAATCCAGAGAAATATTGTCACGTTCTAAAAAGTGTCAAGAAAAAGAAAATGCCTATCAGTTGCTGAATTGTAACGACCTTCTGAGAACAGTTGCTGTGTGCGTTCACAATTAGTGGCCTCGATTTGAAAAATAAGATGTAAAGTGACAGAAGAACAGAGTTAATCAGCAGTAAGCATTCATGCAGATGAGCAACACCCGGGCAGTGGTGGGCTCACCTAATGCTGGGCAGGTCGGGTATGATCCCCAAAGGGACGCTCCCTTCAATGGAGCCACTCGGTGGGAGATGCCCCCTGGAGGCGGGCACTGCGGGTCCAGAAAGGCTAAGGCGGCAGGTGTGATGGGAGAGGCTCCTGTCCATCTGCAGAAAGCGGCTGCTCCCTTCCTGAGCGAGTGAGTGACAGGGGCGCTGCGGGCCTGAGCTGCTGCAGGACGTCATTTCCGGGGCGCTGGTTCTGGAATGGTGTCAGGAGGGCGGAGCTCGGGTCTGGGCCGCACGCCCACCTGTCTGCCAAAACGCGTTCTGAAAGGAAAAGCACAGAGAGGCTGTGGAACAGGCACGGGGGTGACAGAGATCCGGTGAGAAGTGCTCAGGACGGAGCCACCCGAGGTCGGAAAGCACTTTGACACCCGACCCTTCTCCAAGGATCAAGAGACCCAGAGACGTGGCGAGTCCTGTGTTTACAGAACCGAGGGAGTCACACTGTGAGGAGCAGTGAGTTCAGACCCGCACGGTCTGCGTTTCCCACTTTATCCACCTGATTCCACATCAAGGTACAAAAGATCCTTCTGTACAAATCCAAGGAGGAGGTGGAGGTGGCAGCCGGCTGCACAGAGGGTGCACGATGACTTACTACGGAGGCTGGTGGGGGGCACAGGGGACGGGGGGGGGGGTCCTCAAGAAGAGAACTATTGAAGGCCGGGGCTCTAGTCCATGGTTGACGTCAGGTACTGAACCTGGCCCTTAGGTCATCGCTGCAGGTTACAAAGCTGGGGTTGGTGGGCGAGTGCACAATGAAGCACACAATGTTGATGCGGCCCCGGGGCAGCAGGGTCCGGCGCTCGGCGGTGCGCGAGTCCCGGCAGCACAGGCTGACGGTCCTCTCGTGGGCAGCAGCACGGAGTCCTCTGTGTGATGGGAGACGGCCTGTGTCCGGTGCACCTGCCGCCCGCTCAAGCCAGCGCCCGTGTACTGACCAGCCTTCGTGCTGTTGATAGTTCCCAAAGTTTAGCTACAGAGTCTTTTCCTCTTGAAAGCATGTATTTAGAATTTTTTGGGAAAATGGCAGAACAAACTTCAGCCCTGTCATGTGCTTTCTCAAAGGTTGTGATGCATTGATTCGAGACACTGTCCCACAACTTGCAGCCTTTCTCGCTGCCAGTCACATACATGTTGGCACGGCGGATGTAGTGAACAGACCATATGACATCTGTGTGCTGATCTTGAGGATTGCAAGAAACAAAACATTGAAATGTGTTGATATCATAAAGTCGAAGAGTAAAATGCTGAGTCACAACAAGGATAAATTATCCGGAAGGTGAAAAGAGATGGAGCGTAACATTTCAGCTTCCTGAATGTACCTGAAGGCTCTTTTTGCAGATGGTTTGGAATAGTCCACTACCTTCAGAGTGTAATCCCTTGAACCAGAGGCAAGGGTCTGTTCCATTGGGTGGAAAGCGAGACATATGACTTCATCCACATGGTCATAAGAAGTCTGAATCACTGGATGTTTTTTCATATTCTGTTGTGCAGTCTCATTCATCATAACCTCTATTGATATGGCATTTTTGGCCAACATTCCTTCTGTGTTGAGTATCTTTATGGAGGCGTCAGCAGACCCAGTAGCTATTAGCTGCCCATCTCTACTGTAGGTAGCTATGCGGCAAGGTCCTTTATGGGACATGACATAGCAGGTTTCATACTCTGAAGCCTCTGGAGACATGCACTGAATATCTGCATTGAACTCTAGGTTAGTCCTCGTGCCTCAGGCAACCGTGTCCGAATGGCCAATTGCACACGGAACTGCAGTGTCACCATTTCCCATTCCTAGTTTGATGAGATGCAGGAGCTGCTCTGAGGGAGCACAAACAGACTGAGGCTTGATTCCACTGATGAGGCCATTAGCAATGCTGATGCAGCCGTCACAGAGCAGCAGGCTAATGATCAACCTGTAGAGCTGATCCGGTCCTTCACCCACTTTGGATCTGTGCATCTTGGAGAAGAGGAAACAATGTCTCTGCCAGCTGTGAGACCAGCTCTCTCGATCTCCTGTGCTTCTAGAAAAATCAGGACTTTTCTATTGGTGACATTCAGATGGAAGTTGAACTTGAGGCCCTGCGCCCAGGGTCAGCATTCGAGGACGTTGGTTTGTGCTGAATGCAGTGGCCTGTGGGTGGATGAGAACCGGTGGAGGGTGAGGTGTCTGTGGTCCTGTGAGTCACACTCGCAGCCTGGGGATGTTGCATGGCAAATGGGACTTTGTCATATTTGATTCATGTGGAGATCCTGAGATACAAGCATTTTAGTAGATGACCCGGGTGGGTCCTCCTATGAGAAGTGTTTACATCAGAGGAAGGCAGAGGGAGATTAGGCTCCAGGAGGACAAGAAAGTGCTGTGACCTCTGAGGTCAGGGGATCTTTTCCTGGCTGTGGAGATGGGGAAAGAGGCCAAGGGACCAGGAATACAGTTCTCAACCCTGGAAAAGATTAAAAAAAAATATAGACTCCCCTGTGGGATGATGGAGAAGCTGACAACACACAGACTCAGAGATGAACAGGCTGTCATCAGTGTCCTGAGAGGACGCCGGGTCATCAGGACCTGCATGCAAGTCAGACTCCATCAGGGAACCTCCTCACAGCTGCAGGACGGCTGTTCTAGAAGGAACACACTCTACCCTTGCACACTCTGGTGGGAAATTAAGGTCCTTCAGCTGCATAGAAAGCAGTGTGTATCCTGACTGGTGTGGCTCAGTGGTTGAGCTTTGACCCATGCACCAAGAGGTCACTGATTGAATTCCTGGTTCAGGGCACATGCCCAGATTGTGGGCCCAATTCCCATTGGGGAGCATAAAGGAGGCGGCAAATAAATATTCTCTCTCATCGATTTCTCTCTTTGTCTCTCTCTCTCTCTCAAATCAGTAAAATAAAAAAAATAATAATTAAAAAAGAAAATAGTGAGTTGGTCCCTCCAAAATGACAGAAGAAACCCTGTGTGATTGAGCAGTGAGCTCCTAGGTGTTCATGCCAATGATAAACCCAGGACTCTGGAGACGTGTTGCATAGCCCTGTTCATTGCAGCCGTGTTCAGTGCAGTCAAGACATGGAATCATCTCTATCCATCAGTGGGTGAGTGAAAACACATGTGGGATATTCTCAGGATGGAATATTACTCAGACTTAAATCACAGGGAAACCCTGCAAAACCCCAGCCTAGATGACACCAGAGGACTCTGTTTTCTGTGAATTAAAGCCGTCTGGGAAAGGCAGATAGTGTCTGATTCCACCCACTCTGGGGAATAAATTAGGTTTCCTTCCAGCAGAGTGTGGAGGAGCCCAGGCTTGGGTGTAGTGAAGGCTCTGGCAGGAGACGGGATAGTGAAGGGTTGGCCGCCCTGGCGTCCTGCGCTGATGGAGAACAAAGACGGAGGCAGCTGGAGGAGACACTGTGTCAGGACACAGTCAGCCCTGGTGCTGGGCCCTGTGCATCCACAGGGGCCTGATTGTGTCTGCCTCAGTGTGTGGAGCCGTCCATCCTCAGTGCCCTGTGGACAATGAGAGAACATTCAGACACCACGGAGTACAGGGTTCCCCTGGGAATAGGGAGAAGGAGACAGAGCCCAGCAAATGCAGGAAGGTTTAGGCAACTCTGACCTCCCATGAGCTAACATTGCTTTTGTGATGTCAGTTTCCTGAGGCTCAGCAACCCTTCTGCACTCCATAAGTGATGGACTGCATTTCTGTACTTTAGAATGTTTCGACCAGTATAACAAATCCTTGAAATTACAGAGCCATCAATGTAGCCTCAGAACCCAAGGTCTAGAACGTCTCTTCAAGAAACTCTTATCTGGAGAGGAAGCCCTGAGCCTCAGAGGAAACAACAATAAACACCACCTGTACCTGCTCTAGGGACTGCAACACCTTCCGAGGATCCTGAGTGCCACCAGGTGTTCTGAGCAATCCCTGGTGTCCTCAAAGCCCCATGATGTCCTGAGCGCCCCCTGCTGCCCTAGCATAGTACTGCAGCGTCGACCTCTTGTCCTGCTCAGGAGTTTTGTGTCTGGGCTCACACTGACTTCTCTCCACTGTGTCTCTTGCACAGTAATACATGGTCATGTCCTCAGTGGCCAAGGAGCTCAGTTGCAGGAAGAACTGGTTCTTGGACATGTCAGTAGTGATAGAGATGTGGCCCTGGAAAGCTGAGTTGTACTCTGTGCCCCCACAACAGTACCCCATCAACTCCAGACCCTTCCCTAATTTCTGAAGGATCAAGCTTTAGTAGTAACTACTGGTGACTGAGCCCCCAGAGACAATGCAGGTGAGGAAAAGGGTCTGTGAGGGCTTCACCAGTCATGGGCCTGACTCCTGCAGCTGCACCTGGGACAGGACACCTGGGGACTAGGAGCATTAGGCCCTGTCAGTCAAGAGCAGTCACAACCACTTCACATACTCTGTCTGACCTCTGAGACCCTCACCTTGGGGGGCTGTCACCAGGCACAGGAGAAGACCCAGCAGTCTCATCTTCTTCTAGACCAGGGCTCTGCCTTCCCCAGAGACCTCAGCCCTGTGTGAGGAGAGAGCTGTGAGCCTCCCCAGCCTAGGGGAGGATTTACCCTGAAGCTTGGGGATAAATTTGCATGTGGGGCAGCCTGTTCCTTATAAGTGGAGGGACTGAGGTCAGGCTTCCCTGGTTCTTCTGGGGTATCTTTGGGGTCATCTCTTCCCTTGCATGGACTCAGCACATAATCCTAATCTAGGGGATCCCCAGGTTCAGGAGACATTGGAATGTGGTTTGACGTTGGCCTCACATTTCTGAGCATATGAGGAAAGGATGGACAAAACAGGTAGGTTACATTTTTACTTCCTATGCACCTTTCAAAATAATTAATAGGGGTTAGCATTGGTCAGATAATATCTGAATTCCTACACTTTAGTATACCCAGTGTTTTAAAAGTTTTATATTACAAGATCATACAAATAATGGGTACCTTCTTGTAAAAACAAAAATAAAGAACAGACATGCTCAGTATCTTATATTATACTTTTATTTAAATCTATTGTTATAGATTTCGGATTTTTAGAAAGAGACAGCCCTCAGTTCTCTGAGCCGCACTGCGCAGGCTCTGCCATCTTTATTCCCGAGGTTGCTCTGACCGGAGAAACCCCTCAGCTCAGGAAGGTGGCAGACGGGCTTGGGTTAGGACGCGGGAAGTTCTGTACCTGAGCCTGCAGCCTCCTGTGCAAGCCCTTCGGTTCCACAAGCCGGGCACATGGCAGAGACCCCACTGCGAGCTCAGATGTGACCATGGCTTTACATGGAGAAAAGACAAGAACTGACGCAGTGGTTGTGTGTGTGCCTCTCAGAACCACGCATTTCCTGAGATGAGTATGGAAGGACATTGACCTGCTTTCTCTGTCTAGTGTTATCAGTGATGCCGGGGATCAGAATGAGGAAAATGAAATTATTTCCATAATAGATTTTCTCATAGGAAAGGAAACATCAAACCCCACAGAATCCCCTCACTCCAGCCTCCCTCCTTCTGCCCCTGCAGATGGTCAATATGGTCAGGGGTGCTGGTCATAATCGCTTAGATGTTTCCTACAAAGACTAAAGCTGTGTCTATCATGCTCTCCATGTCCCCCTGGGTTGTCATGGGAAGAGGTTTAACCTACTTGGTTAACAGACAGAACATATAATGTCCTTAATGGATAGTGAACGCATCCTCCCATCAGATATATGATTTGGAAATATAACCTCTCTCTAAGCTTAGCTTATAAACATATGATGGAATACTTGGGACAATGGATTTAATTTTCAAAGTCTAATTCACCCCTGTTTTCTGTACTGGGCCTGTTCTGGTGAATTACACAGGCCCCTCGGATGTGCTGAGCCTCGTGGTCCAGAGGCATCAGCTGCAGCACCCACAGGGGCAGAGAGGTTCTGGCACCAGAAGTGAGGGCTGCTGGGAAATGGCCCAGAACTGGACAGGACTATTTCCTGCATGAGGGGAGGAAACTGGACATGTTCTGAGTCACAGGACAGAGGTGTGTCTAACCTTCATGGACAGAGTGTTACTGTACATGTGGGTTTATTGATTTTTTATTTATTGATTTTTAGAGAGAGAAGAAGGGATAGAGAGGTAGAAACATCAATGAAAGAGAACATTGACTGACCGCCTCCTGCATGCCTCCAACTTGGGATTGGGCACACAAGCTGGGCATGTGCCCTGACTGGAAATTAAACCTGTGACCTCTTGGTGTATGGATCCATGCTCAACCACTGAGCAACACCAGCCAGGCCTGGACAAGTAGGTTAAACCTCTTCCCATGACTACTCAGGAGGACGTGCAGGGTATGATAGACACAGCTTTAGTCATCGTAGGAAACACCTGAGCGATTATGACCAGGAGATTGTTAGAACAGAGAAGTTAAATGTTCTGCAGGCAGAAATCAACAGAAATTAGGAACGTGAGATTGCAAAACGGGGGGAGGGGATTCATGTTATCCACATGCACCTGCTCACAGTGTCCCTGTCTGTGTGGTAACAACTTCACAGGTTCAGGGGTTTAGCCCTTTTACACCTGCAGGGACATTACTCACATGGTCACACCATACCTCACACAACTGCACAATTTATTGGGGCACAATTTATAAAATTCCTCAAAACTGTATGGTAGAGTGGATACCCATCTTGCAAGATTCATGGTGCTGGTGTGTCTGTGTGAAGAACCATTATGTCACTGCCCAGGACCCTGTGTCAGCCCATCGTCATTGTCATCTTCATCATCATCATCACCATCACCATCATCATCACCATCACCATCACCACCTTCATCATCTTCATCCTCATCACCATCACTTGCTTACTTATGGTTGTTTTTCTCATTTTCTATAGAAATGTTTGTTGTTCACAGAGAATTACTTTTACTGGGGTAAAAAGAAGGCATCTTGCCAAGCCAGTGTGTCTTACTAGTTGAGCATCGACCCATGCACCAAGACATCGCCAGTTCAATTCCTGGTCAGAGAAAATTCCCAGGCGGTGGGCCCGATCCCCATGGACAACATGCAGGAGGCGGCCAATCGATGTTCTCTCTCATCGATATTTTGATCTCTCTCTCCCCTTCCCTTCTTCTCTCTAAGTCAATTGCTGAGTAGTATTCCCTTAATGGATGTTCCCTAGCTTGCTTCTTTGTACAACTAGAATGATTTTTGGGTCGTTTGTAGATTTTGGCACAATAGTGCTTTAAATATTTGGATATATTTTGTATTAAAATAAAGAGTTCTTGTGTTAAGCCAATCAGTCCAGGTGGGAACCCTGAGATACATCTTAAGTATATATTTCATTTATTTTTTTTATTAATTTGCATCCTCACCCGAGGACATTTTTTTTTTATTTTTTTGCTCAGATAGAGTGGGAGGAGAGAGAAAAAGAAGGAGAGAGAGAAACATTGACGTGAAAGGGACACATCGAGTGGCTGCCACCGGCACAACTGAACCAGGACCTGGAATAAACTGCAACCGAGATACGTGCCCTTAGCGGGAACCAAACCCGCGTCTCTCTGGACCGCAAGCCAATGCTCTAACCGCTGAGCCAGACCGGCCAAGGCAGTATATATTTCATTTAATAAGGAACTGTGATTCACTATGTGAAGAAAGAATAACAGGACACAGAGGGACCTGGAGAAGGACAGGAGCCCAGTCACTGCCGACAAGTCATCTGTACACACAGTGTCACCTCCTCACTTGTCCGCAGTGAGAATATGAGAAGTTAAAGCCACAGAGAAAAAGTGAGGATCCCCAGGAAGTAGCTGGAAGGAAACCCTTGCTCCCAAAAGGAAGCCCCTCCTTCCCCCTCACTCTGCACCTGCTCCTGGGCTGGTCTCTGTGGTGTGAGCGCCCCCTAGTGTCTTGAGCGCCCCCTGGTGTCCTGAGCGCCCCCTGCATCCCCGCCCTCCTGTCCCCTCAGGAGGTTTGTGTCTGGGCTCACACTGACTTCCCCTCGCTGTGGGTCTCGCACAGTAATACACGGCCGTGTCCTCAGATTTCAGGTTGGTCATTTTAAGAGAGACTGTGTTCGTAGGGTTGTCCCTGGAGATTGTGAATCTTCCTTGAACGGATGTCGCGTACCACTGCTTTGTTCCCGATGGTTGGCTCACTCCTGCCACCCACTCCAGCCCCTTCCCAGGAGCCTGGCGGACCCAGTGCATGTCGTAGTTAGTGAAGGTGAATCCAGAGGCTTTGCAGGAGAGGCTCAGGGACCCCCCGGGCTGCACCAAGCCTCCCCCAGACTCCACCAGCTGGACTTGGCACAGGACACCTGCAAACAGAGGAACAGACTGAGAACAGTCCCTGCAGGGCGGTCCTCGCTGAGCCCGAGCCCGGGAACGCACCTTTGACAGCGATGAGAAGGGAGGCCCAGAGGAGTGCGGACCCCATGGTGTGGACACAGGACGGGCTGACCCTGAGGCTCCTCTCCAGGATCTGCAGGGACAGGGGCTGGGTAGGTTTTCATGAGCAGGGCTGGGTCCTCATTTGCATGTCCTTCCCCTGTGGACCTGTCTGAGCTGCCCACCCAGGCTCCTCCCTCCCTGCCTTGAATTTGGGGAGGACGGGAGACTGGATGCCTGGGCCTGGACCCAGGACACTCTGGTGGTCTGAACATTCTCGTGTTTGTCTGTGAACAGTGACAGACACCTAGACCAGGATGGAAGTGGGATATTTAAGGTTCTCCAGGCAGGTTACATCTAAACCCACTCAGGACATGTCCAGGTACAGGATTGTGAAGACGACAGTGCCCCCTGGTGGTTGTTCTGAGCTACACAGGCTGACGACACTGGGTCTGCACCAGCTTCCTGAGACTAGGCGGGGGTGACTGACACAGGGAAGTCCTTTTTGGGAATTTGAAATAGTGGCATCCCCAGTCCTGCTTCTTTTTTGTACTCAACTGAGTCTCTGCAAGGACACCTGAGCCTCAGGGATCCCACCTATGAGAAAACCTGAGGAACAGAACCCTCCTCAGTGCCAGGGGCACAGGCCTCTGTTGCAAGGGCCGCAGCTTGCACCTGTGAGGTGCTGAGACCTGCCTGGTTGCACACTCACACACCTCAGAGTGCCCACCGTGTGACACACCAGAGCCTCTTTAACTCAGAGGAGATGTTTTCTGACATTTGTGGGAACCTTCGTGACTGTGGGCAGTAGAGCTGCAGAGGGGGGTGAGCACAGGCACAGACTCACCGAGCACAGAGGGCAGCTCCCTGCCCAGGAGCCGGTCCCTTCACTGCAACCCTAAGACCCTGTGTCTCTGACTCTAGGACTGTGCCCGAGACCACAGGGGTAAGTCCCAGTGAAGAGGACAGCACAACTCCATCCTCCTCAATCTGGGACTAGGTGACAGAGCCCCACACCTTTGTGCTTCTGTCTGAAAAGACGTAGAGGAAGGATGACTGTGACCACTTTCTATGCAAACTTCATAAACGGAGGCTGGCTCTGTCAGATGTTACCATCACTGTTACTATATTATTTCTCACCCTTGGGCAGAGGGGACTCTGAGGTATCACCTCTGACTGCACAAGAAACACTTGCTCTACTCAAGACCTCACCTGCCACACCTGTGTGAGGGGACAGGTCACCACCATCAAGCGTGTGTCCTCACCTCTGCATTGATATTGATCTATTTGTTCTAGATCCTGAAAAGTAATTTCCCATATTTTTCATCAACAGACTTGAATGCTAAGTATTACACCCTGGTCTTCAGTAGTATGTCTTAAATGACATAAGTTATAAACTCTAACTTCCTGGATGTAGGTCTTGGAAGAACCACCAGAAGATGGATGATGCAGCCCAACAACAATAAAAATATCTGGGGCCTTTACTGAGAACCTGAGAATGTAGGCTGACCTGTTCCAGGGCAGCAGAGCTGAGAGGCAGGAACTGACAATTCAGGCCAGGTGAGTCTGTTCTCATGATGAGACCCTGGTCCTGGGTTTGACAATGTGTGCACAGGTCAGTCATGGCCAGATGTTAATGTGAGCCTGGATGGAGAAAGTTCTATAGTGTCGTTCACGTAGAAGAAAATGCAAGAGGTATACATGTGTTTATGTGGTTGGGAAAGGTTGCTCAGGTGTGCTCATCCCCAGGAAAGCAGGATGTAGGTCTACTGGGGAGATTAAGCCATGATGTTGTGGATATTCACAACTGCAGAGGGAACTAGATCTCATGACAGTGATAGAGGATAGATCCTGTGAAAAAATCACAAGTGGTCACATAACAAAAAAAAGGTGAAGCTATAAATTTGATGCCTTTGAAAGTCACCAAAAATGAACTCACAAATTTGAAAAACCTTCACGACTAGAGAAATAATTTGAAGAATGTTTATGTTCAGTGGACAGAAAGTTCTCTCTGTCACTGTTTCCTCTGCACAGTGTTCAGAAGATAAACCGAGAACAGATGTGACCCTAGAGCCAGTAGACCAGTGTTGGGGGACAGTGGAGATCTGTGTGGGTCACTGGGAAACAAAATCATAAACTACAGAGAAGCAGACAGGGCTCCTGGGTCTGAATCCTTCAGGGACTTTGGAGCTGATGCAGCAGCTGCACGGCCTCCTTTGTGGGGTTTGTTCTCTAGACTCTGCTGGACCAGGTTCAATCACTGGGGATGGAGAAGAACCTCATTCATGGCCAGGGGTATTTAGGTAAAGTTTTAAGTAGAGATTTGTGAGTAATTTAGTTTAGGTCATGAAAATGTTGTTATTGGAAATCCAATGTCTGCATGTGACCCTGGGAATGCTGTCACCATGTCTGTTTCTGATGGGAGTCAACTGGAATGGAAACCTGTCTCAGGGCGTCACTTGTGGGAAATGCTACCTGGGTACATGAAGGGGGGATTTACCAGGTCTGAGGACACACACATGCAGTGTGCTTGTTTCACAGGGTTCTGATTTCCATTTATTTTTTTTATTTTTTAAGCCAGTTAAAAGTCTTTCCTCCAAAATATCCACACACATTTCCTAGAGTAATGAGAACACTTTATTGAAAATGTGCTGAAGCACTGTCATTTGTGTGCTGACTTTTTATGTGAAACCTTTTCTGAATTAACTTCCTGGGTATATCAGGCTCATGGTGCTGTTTTTAGGGTTTTCTGTATATGAGGTCCGGTCATGTGTGCAGAGATAAAGAGAAACATTTTAATTTACTTGTTTCAGATTTAGACATTTTAAATAAACTTTTGTTGCCTAATTGTTCTCAAAAAACCTTCCCATTCTATTGATTACAAGTAGTCACAGAAGCACCCTTGTGTTGGTCCTAATCACAGAAGAGTAGCTTTGAAATTTCCTATGTACAGCATAATGCCACCTGTTGGCTACTCTGATGTGGCCTTTGCTATGTCAATGTACATCTTTCTGTAAATAATTTGTTAAGAATCATAACCATGAATCCATTCTCCAGTTATCAAATGTTCTTTTTTTGCATGTATTTATGTAATTGCATCATTTATCCTTCATTGTGTGAATGAGGTGTAGCACATTTCCTGGCTTACAAGCTTTGAACCATCCTTGTATTCTAGGTCGATACCCTACTTTATGATGGCCAATGATCTGATACCTCACGGTTCAAAGATTCGTTCAATGTGCTTTTAAGTTTCCTAGTACACTCTGAGGGTTTTTGTTTTTCTGTTCATCGTGGATGTTGACCTGTCTTTATATCTCCCTACTTGGCTTTCATATGAACGTCATGGACACCTCAGAATATTGTTTGGAAGTGTAAACTCTTCTTTTGCTCTTGGAAGAGTTCAAGAGGGATTGATTAAAAGTTATAAGTTCTTGCCAGGCCAGTGTGACTTAGTGAATGGAACATCATTCTATAGACTTAGAGGTCCTGGTTCAATTCCTGGTCAAGGCACATACCAGGGTTGTGGGCTCGATCCCCAGTAAAGGGCGTGCAAGAGGAAGCCAGGTGATGTTTCTCTCTCAAATGAACGTTTCTATTTCTCTCTCTCTTCTTCTTTCTCTAAAATAAATAAATAAATAAATAACAATACAATGTTATAAATTATTGTTCTAGTTGGCTTGTGTCAGCACTTAGAGTCTTGGCCTGAGGACTGAAGGGGCACAGGTTCTGTTCCTTGTCTTGGGCATGTTCCTGATTAGAAAGTTCAACCCCAATCCTGTTCAGGGTCTTGTTGGAGGCAACCACTTGAATTGTCTTTTTCACATCGATATTTCTCTCTGTCTTTGTTGTTCTCTCTCTGTCCCTTCCACTCCACCTAAAATCAATGGAAAGTTAACCGTGGATGAGGATTAATAACAAGAACAAAAAATTCTCAATTCTTCTATAAAGTTTCAATAGAACTCACCTTTAAGACCAGTCGGTTGTGGGCTTTTGTTGGTTGACTACTTCAATTATTTTTATAATATTCATTGCAATCCTGCAAAGATCAAATTCTTAATATGAGCACCTACCAAGTGGACAGAGAAATACAACTGTTGATATTCCCAGGGTTTGGTCAATGTGAAAATTACAGTTGTTTCCAGACCGCATTTATTTTATATGACATCCCAGAGAATGATATAAATCCGTATTATCCTATGTAGAATACATAAGGTGTCTCAGTTCAGAGTATGCCCCTCCCTGACCTCCAGCTCCAGGGGCACAAGGACCAGGTCCCAGGCGCTGCTCCCTGGAATCCCCAGAGGTTTGTGCTGCAGACACAGCTGTGCACGATGCCCAGACCCTGGCGGACCCGGCGGGGTCACGGGGGCAGGGCCACTGTGGGAGACGCAGGTGTTGTCTGATAGAAATTTTTTTGCTCAGAAAACTCCTGACAATTTTTTTGGTCCTTCTTGAAATTCAGGGAGATTCAGGAAATCTCCACCTTTCCTGGACAGACTCAGATTGAGTCCCAAGAGTGTACTGAGGCTCATCAACTCCCCACGTTTTTTCTTCTTCGGATAAAAATGTCGCTTCTGGTGCATGTGAGAATGTTGTTCATAATATGATGATACTTTTCCAACAGAATCGTCAGTGATTGACAGAATCATAGGTCTACAGGGACTCTTGGAGAAAATGTTATCTGGAGAGGAATCCCAGACTCTCATAGGAAACAGCCGTAAACTCCACCTGCGCCTGCTCCTGGGGCTGCAACAGAGTCGGTGGGTCCTGAGCGCCCCCTGGTGTCCTGAGCCCCCCCTGCAGCCCCGCGCTCTGGTCTCCCTCAGGAGATTTGTGTCTGGGCTCACACTGACTCCCCCTCAGAGTGTTTCTCGCACAGTAATACACGGCCGTGTCCTCCACACTCAGGCTGTTCATGTGCAGATATAGGGTGTTCTTGGCATTGTCTCAGGTGATGGTCCATCGGCCCTTCACTGAATTGGCATTATTTGTGGTACTGCAGTCAGAATTAATTTCACCATCCCACTCAAGCCCCTTCCCTGGAGCCTGGCAGAACCACACCATGCAGGAGCTACTGAAGGTGAATCCAGAGGCTACACAGGAGCATCTCAGAGACCCCTCTGGCTGCACAACGCCTCCCCCATACTCCACCAGCTGTACCTCACACTGGACACTTGCAAACCCGAAGACGTCCTGGTCAGGACACTGTCACACGTTCACTGTTTCTCTCTCTCATCCACTCTCACACTCAGTGTCGCTCGTTCTCTACAATTTACCTCTTAAAATAGCAATACAGAAAAGCCAGCTGAGCCCAAACTCCATGGTGAGTGCTCTGTGTTCAGTCCTGATCAGGGAATGGGGTCACCTGGGGATCCCAGGTCTGAGCTCCTGTCCCAGAGCTGCAGGGCCAGAGCTGGGTTGCTTTTCATGAGTATACGGGGCCCTACTTGCATGTCCCCCTACTACAGCAGGAGCTCTGGGTTGTACATTGACATAAATTACATGGTTTCAGAGTATGGTGCGTCCAAGTGTATATGTCTGAATAGAATTAACCCTGGTGTCTAGGCCTCTACTCCTCCCAATTCACTCAGCCGCTTCCTTAAATGACCTCCAGACAGGGGACATGCCCAGTGACTATTTCAGTGCCACGTGGTTGGACACTAGACCACATTAAACTGTGATTATGGTACAACACAGCATGAAAAACTAAAGTATAGGAAACTAAAAAAAATACAGTTTTAAATATTATATCTAGAAGGCAACCTGTATGAACACAGGGAGGAGGTCAGGCATCATATCCACGGGGAGATTAATATATGAGAACTTCATGTTCACTGGATGGGAAGTTCCATGTGACATTATTTCACCTACACAGTGTTCAGAGAATAAGCTAAGAACATAGTGTGACCCTATTGCCATGGTCTCATGTTGGGGGACACTGGGGATCTGTGGGGGTGCCTGGGAAGCAGAAGCGTGAACTACAGAGAAGAAGACAGGGCTCCCGGGTCCGAGTCCTTCAGAAAGTTTAGAGCTGAAGGTGAAGCAGCTGCACACCCTCCTTTGTGGGGTTTGTTCTCTAGGCTCTGCTGGGACCACTTTCAGTCATTGGAGATGGAGAAGAACCTCAGTCAAAACTACAATGATATGTTGAACTTGTAGGTAGATATTTGTGAATAATAAATTTAGGTCATGAGAATGTTGTTATTGGAAACCTGAGGTCTGCATGTGACCATTGGCAAGGCCATCACCATGCCTGTACATGATGGGAGTCAACAGGGACAGGGACTTGATTTCAGGATGCTAGGAGGCGATCCCACCTGATCACGGTCTATCATAGTTGGGGAAATTCTACCTTGATGCATAAATGGGGGGTTATCCAAGATGGAGGCGCACACAGTCAGGGTTCTTGTGTCTTCAGGATCTGATCTTTCTTGTGGTTTGTCCAGTTGACGTTTTCTTTCCTCTGAAATAAGCACACTCATTTCCTAGGGTCATGAAGACATCTTGTTGAGAGTGTGCTGGAGCCCAAGTCATTTGTGTAAAGAATTTATTTGTACCTTATATTTTTCCTGAATCCACTTTTACTTCTATTAGTTTTCTGGTGCAGTGTTTAGGGTTTTCTATATGAAATATCATGTTATCGGCATACACATTGAAAAAGGCATTTTAACTTATTTTTTTTCATTTAGACACTTTTAGTTCTTTTTCTTGTGTAATTATTGTGACAAAAACTTCCAGTTCTTTTGAATAGAAATAATCATTGGGGTGCCCTTGTGTTGGTACTAATGTAAGAAGAGCAGCTTTGAAATTTTCTCTGTGCACCATGATATCAATTGTTGGATTCTCAAATCTGATGCTTTTTTTTAAATTTTTTAATTTTTTATTTAGGAGGACACCTTAAATAACTAAATTATTTAGAATTAATCATGAGATAATTTTGAATTTTTAAAAAGTTATTTTTTCTTTACATCTATTTATATGATGATGTAGTTTTGTTCTTCATTCTATGAATAAGGTGTAGCACATTTACTAATTTACAGACATTGAACCATCCTTGAATTCTAGGATGTTATCCCACTAGTCCATGGTCAGTGGCCCTTTCAATTTTCTATTGAGTCTCCTAGCTTATTTTTGAGGATTTTGGCACTTATGTACATCATGGTTATGGGATATCATTTTATTTCTTTTTTTCTTTTTGTTTGTCCTTATTTGGGTTTGGTATGTGCGTAATGGTCATGTCAATAAAAGTCTCTGGACGTGTTCCTTGTTCTTTCTACTCTAGGAAGAGTGTGGGGTGCATTGACTGAGAAGGCATTACTTGTTCTTTCAGTTTTAGTAGAATTCACCCCTGAATCAGTAAAACGTGGGCTCTACTTTGTAAGAGCATATGGCTTCTGCTTCAATTGTTATTTTAAATTAATATCAATTTTCCAACTTTGGCGGCAAATTCATAGTTTAAGGTTAAGTTAACTGACTGAGAAATACAATGTTAACCTTCACAGGCTGTGGACAGCACATTGCAGTTCCCACAGCACACACGTGGAGCTGAGCAGTGACAGGCTCACAGGCTCCTAATTCTGCATCCCTCAGGGGGATCCGAGCTACATGGACTGACAAGGGAGCAGCTCAGTGTCCCTGCCAGGGAAACACCTGTCTCTACAAACTGCTGCCAGGGGCTGTTCTCTGCAGGTCTGAGGTGGTGGGACCAGCTCACACCTGAAACTCCACAGTCATATAAAAGTCTTCCCTTCCACCTGAAGAAGAAAGGAATTTTGTGGAGAAAGGGACAAAGTTCTTCACCTCGAAATTTCTGTGCCTGGAGAGAAAGCAATGGAATGGGAAAAAGTCTTCCTACAACACATGTAACCATTCTTCTGTGCAAGGTCACTCCTAGCCAGGACATTCTCAGAATTCAGTGACGACATATTTTGCATCAGTATATATATTACAGTTTCTTTTAGACCATATGTTTATTTTATATACCAGCAAAAATATGATGTAAAACGATATTATTCTTTGTAGAATTTATAAAGTGTGTTAGCACTTGAATGCTCCTCCGTGAATTCCAGCTCCAGGGGCACAAGGAGCAGGTCCCAGACGCTGCTCTCTGGAATCCCCTGCGGTTTGTGCTGCAGACACAGCTGTGCAGGACGCCCAGACCCTGGCGGACTTGGTGGGGACATTGAGAGGCACACGTGTCGTCTGGTGAAAAGTGTGGGTTAAAAAAAAAAAAAAGCTCTGATGAATTTAAAGGGTCTCCTGAAATCAGAGTTTTAGGCAAGTTCCACCTTTTATGGAGTGACATTACGTGTGTGCTGGCATTTTTCTGAGGGGCGCCAACCTCTCCACATTTATATTTCTTTGAAATTAATACACTACATTTCTGCACTTCCGAATGTTTCTAATTATTTAACACATCTTTCAAAATCAGACCCATCAGCGTAGCCTCCGAACGAAAGTTCTGGAGAGTCTCTTGGAAACACTGTTATCTGGAGAGAGAGCCCATAGCCTCTGAGGAAACAGCTTTTAACACCACCTGCACCTGCTCCTAGGCCTGCAACACAGTCCCTGGGTCGTGAGCGCCCCCTGGTGTCCTGGGCGCCCCCTGGTGTCCTGAGCGCTCCCTGCAGCCCCGCCCTCCTGTCCCCTCGGGAGGTTTGTGTCTGGGCTCACACTGACTTCCCCTCACTGTGTCTCGCACAGTAATACACGGCCGTGTCCTCGGTGGTCACGGAGCTCAGCGGCAGGAAGAACTGATTTTTGGACGTGTCTCTGGAGATGGAGGTGCGGCTCTGGAAGGACGGGCTGTAGTTAGTGTTACCGCGAGCACATATGCGCCCCACCCACTCCATCTCCTTCCCTGGTTTCTGGCGGATCCAATGCCAGCAGGAATCACTGGTTGTGATGGAGAATCCAAAGACAGCACAGGTGAGGGAGAGGGTCTGCGAGGGCTTCACCAGTCCTGGGCCTGATTCCTGCAACTGCACCTGGGACAGGACACCTGGGGACAAGGAGCATCAGGCCCTGTCAGTCATGTGCAGTCACAACCACCCCACAGACCCTGTCTGACCTCTGAGACCCTCACCTTGGGGGGCTGTCACCAGGCACAGGAGAAGACCCAGCAGTCTCATCTTCTTCTAGACCAGAGCTCTGCCTTCCCCAGAGACCTCAGCCCTGTGTGAGGAGAGAGCTGTGAGCCTCCCCAGCCCAGGGGAAGATTTACCCTGGAGCTTGGGGAGAAATTTGCATGTGGGGTAGCCTGTTCCTTATAATTGAGGGGACTGAGGTCAGGCTGCCCTGGTTATTTTGGGGCACCTTTGGGCCATCTCTTGTCTTGAACTGACTGAGCATGTGAGTCAGGGAAGGGAGATCACTTGGTTCATAATACACCCTGGAATGTGGTCAAAGATTAGCCTCACCTTACTGAGTGAAAGAGAAAATGATGACCTAGATAGATAGGTTACAGTTTTATGTCCCATGCACCTTATAAACCAATTTAAAAGGGACTAGCATTTATTAAGGTAGTTTCTGAATCTCAACCGTTTAGTTTATACACTTTTTCCAAATTTTTATATTATAATTTCATAAATATATTGTTCACCTTCATGTGAAAATAAAAATATAGGACAGGCATGCTCAATATCTTACATATTAATTTTATTTTAGTAAAATATTATATATTTTGAGTTTTTAGAAAGAGAGGAAGGAAGAGGCGAGATAGAAACTCAATTTGAGGGAGAAACATCGATTGACTTCCTCCACCACCCCTCTTACTGTTTGTTGAACCTGCAACCCGGGATGTGCCCAGACCTGGAATAGAACTGGGACATCTCAGTCTAGGGGACAATCCTCAGTTCTCTGAGCCACACTGATCAGGCCCTTGTATCTTAATTTACAATGTTCCTTTGCTCTGAGAAACTGCCTCCCAAGCTCAGGCAGGTGGGACATTCTTGAAAACTAATGTTGGAAAGTTTGTGGTTATGTCTACAGCTTCCTATAAAAATTCTTTCATTATGAAATGTCATGGCATATGGCAGAGACCCCAGTTACATCACCCAATATTAATTAAATGCAGAAAAAGATGATAGTATTGATTTCCTTTGTACAACTCAGAATCTTTCATGTACTGAAATAATTATGGCAGGAGATTGACCTGTTTTATCTGTGTAGTGTTATCAGTGACGTTGGGGTTCAGAGGAAGGCTAGTGAAGAGATTTACCTCATAGATTGTCTCATAAGACAGGGAACTTCAACTCTAACAGGAACCCTCTCTCCGTCTGCCCTGAGGATGGACTCTATGGTCAGAGGTGCTGGGCTCTCCCACAGAACATAGAATGTCCTTAATGCACAATGAACACATTCTTCATCAGACAAGTGATTTGGACATGTATTCTCTCTCTGTGCTTGTCTTTTTTATTTCCTTAATGCAATCATTGGTAAAATTAGTGTATTTAATTTAGCAAAGTCCAATTCACTCCTATTTTCTCTATCAGGCCTGTTTGGGTGATCACAGGACGTGTTGAACCTCACGGTCCATGTGCAGCAGCTGAAGTCACAGGGACAGAGAGGTTCTGGCACCAGGAGTGAGGGCTTCTTGGAAACTGCCCAGAACTGGACAAGACATTGGCCTGGGTGAGGTGAGGAAGCTGGGAGTTTTCTGAGTCACAGGGCAGAGATGTGCCTGATGTTCATGGACAGAGTGTTACTGGACATATGGGTTTAAACCTCTTCCAGTGATGACCCAGGAGGATGAGCAGGACCTCATAGACACATCTGTCATCATAGAAAGCACCTGAGTGATTATGACCAGGAGTTTGTTAGAATAGAAATGTTAAAGGTTTTGCAGTCAGGGATCAAACAAAATGAGGAACGTGTCATTGCAAAGTGGGGATAGGGGATTCCTGTTTCCCACATACACCTGCTCACAGTGTCTCTGTCTGTGAGGTAACAACTTCACAGGTCCAGGGGTTAGCACTTGGACACCTGTGGGTCATTACTCACATGGTCACACCATGTTTCATCTGAGCTTAACAATTTATTGGGGTCCCATTCATGCAATTCCTCAACACTTAGAGGAAAGAATGAAAAGCCCTCCCTGAAGGAGCCATGATGATGGTGTGTCTGTGTGAGGGGCCCTCATGCCATTGACCAGGACCCTGTCTCTGTCCATCATTATCATCATCACCATCATTTGTTTACTTAGAATTCTTCTCATTTTCTGTAGACATGTTTGTTCTCCACAGATATTTACTTTTTATTGGGGATAAAAGATGACATCATGCCTGGCCAGTGTTGCTCAGTGGTTGAGCATTGACCCATGTGCCAAGCAGTTGCCAGTTCGATCCCAGTCAGGGCAACTGCCTAGGTTGTGGGCCCAATCCCCTTTGGGGCGCATTCATGAGGCAGCCAATCCAAGTTCTCTCTCATCAATGTTTCTATCTCTCTCCCACTCTATTCTCTCCCTAAGTCGATAAAGAAAAATTAATAAATAAAAACCAGGCGTCTCCTCTTTCCAGGTCAGGGGGAGAGTGAAACAAAGGCCTCCCCTGTAGCTGACACAGGCCTTCGACAGCGCTGAGGACCTTGGGTGTGTGCAGATTCCTCCAGCACTTGGACCAGGACGCCTGTCCAATTCCACTGTCATTGTCACCAAAACCATCATCACCATCTTCAATACTGCTTATTTATAAACAGTTTTCTCATTTTCTCTAGACCTGTTTTTGTACTCACATAATGATTCTTTATCTCAATTTTTACTAATTTTGTACAATATTTAACTTGACTATGTAGCTGTACGCTGCTATATTCTTCATTCCTGCTGAGTCCCTGCCAGGTCCCTGAGCTCTGTGCACACTGAGCACCTCCCATCCCTCAGAACCTGGTGACAATGGAGGAACACTCAGTCCCCACGGAGGGGAGCTTTTTCCCTGTCAGTAAGGAGAGGGAGACAGAACCAAGCAAACCCCTGTGGTCCTAAGGGGTTGTGTGAATCCCCAGGGCCCGTCCCTTCGTGGTCTCTGACAGTAGATCCTCCACTCTGAGGTCCTCCTGTGTGAGGTGTGTAGCAGTTGATGGTGATTATTATTGCTGAGTAGTATTCCATTGATAGATATTCCCTAGTTTGCTCATTTGTAAAATTAGAAAAAATGTTTGGGTTGTTGTAAATCCTAACACAAAGATGCTAAAAGTATTTCAATTCACATTTTAATTAAAGATGTGGTCTCCTGGAGCAAACACTCTTAGTGGGACCACTGAGAAATATGTTAAGTATATATTTGATTTAATAAGGATCCGAAGTTCATTTTGTGAAAAAATAATAACAGAATATGGAGGGACCTGGGGTAGGAGAGTGTTCCAGTCACTGACCACATGTCATCTTCACACACAGTGTTTCCTCCTCACTTGTCTACAGAGAGATAACAAGAAATTAGAGCCACAGAGAACAGGCAAGTACAGTCTCTGGATACAGCTGAGAGCTGAGAGGAAATCCCTGCTCCCAACAGGAAGCCCCTCCTTTTCCTCACTCTGCACCTGCTCCTGGGCTGTTCTCTGTCTTTGGTGAATCCTGGGGAGCCCCTTGGTGTCCTGAGCGCTCCCTGCAGCCCCGCCCTCCTGTCCCCTCAGGAGGTTTGTGTCTGGGCTCACACTGACTTCCCCTCACTGTGTCTCTCGCACAGTAATACACGGCCGTGTCCTCGGTGATCAGGCTGTTCAGTGTCATGTAAACTTGGCTCTTAGAGGTTTCCCTGGTGATGCTGAGTCGGGATTTCAGCGATGGGTTATAGTATGTGCTTCCAATACCCCATATAGTGCCGACCCACTCCAGCCACTTTCCTGGAGCCTGGTGGACCCAGTGCACACTATTGCTTGTCAAAGAAAATCCAGAGACAGCGCAAGTGAGGGAGAGCGTCTCCGAGGGCTTCACCAGTCCTGAGCCTGACTCCTGCAGCTGCACCTGGGACAGGACACCTGGGGACAAGAAGCATCAGGCCCTGTCAGTCACGTGCAGTCACCATCACCACACAGACCCTGGCTGACCTCTGAGACCCTCACCTTGGGGGGCTGTCACCAGGCACAGGAGAAGACCCAGAAGTCTCATCTTCTTCTAGACCAGAGCTCTGCCTTCCCCAGAGACCTCAGCCCTGTGTGAAGAGAGAGCTGTGAGCCTCCCCAGCCCAGGGGAAGATTTACCCTGGAGCTTGGAGAGAAATTTGCATGTGGGGCAGCCTGTTCCTTATAAGTGGAGGACCTGAGGTCAGGCTGCCCTGGTCATCTTGGGGCCCTGTGGGGGCATTTGTTACTTTGAACTCACTCCACATGTAGGTCAGGGATAGAGGATCCCCCAGTGCATGACACCTACTGAAATCAACTTAATCAACATGGTCATCTCTAATAAAGAGTGTAGCTGATGTGTAGATTATATTTTTAATTCTTCATGCATCTGTCCAACATATTTAATGAAATTATATTTGTCTAATTGATTTTATGAACTTAACTGTAATTAATGCACAATTGTCAAATATTTTATATATAATTATATGTATACAATTGTACATATGCAAATGCCACCAAACGTGGTTTTAAAATCACAAACTAAGGGACATTTAGTCCCAGTATTTTATTTGTTCATTTATGTCTTTACATTATTCCAAGAAACTAATAACTAGAATGGGTCTTTGGGAGACTCTTGTTCCTATTTATTGTTACATTTAATTTTATTTATTTATTTATTTATTTATTCTTTGGCTTAAAATGGTATTTCATACAAGTTCTGAGTAACAATATACTAAGTACCTTTATTTAGGTTTCTCTTAGAAACATTTTTCTTGCAACTTTTGTCATTTTCAAAAGCTCAGCAGGGCTGGTACTGGTTAGTTCTTTGATAGAAGACCCTTGATCCCTGATATTAAATTTTTTATAATGTGCTGGCCCATGTGTCTCAGTGGTAGAGTTTCAACCCATGTGACAAGAGGTCACCGGACTGATTCCCGGTCAGGACATATGCCCATGTTGTGGGTCCAATCCCAGTGGGGGACATGCAGGAGGTGGCCAATCAATGTTCTCTTTCATTGATGTTTTTATCTCTCTCTCATTCTCACTACCTTTCTCTTTATAATTAATAAAAATGTAAAAGGTAAAAAAAAAGTATGTGTCCTGAGTCCTTTCTAAAACTAGTACCTGTGTAAACCCACAGCTTATTGCAGTGACCCCCCCCCAAATTATGTCAGACACAATTACATGTCTACATAAAGAAATGATGGGAAATACAAAGAATGAGTATCCATTAGTGAAATTCAGACTCTTTTATATGTTGTGGTTTTAAAGGCAGTAGATTAACTGACCAGTTTTCTCAGTCTAGTGTCATGAGTAATGTTGGGGTACAAAAGGAGAGAAATAGAGAGAATTCCCAGCACACATTTGGTCGTAGAAAAGGGATCTTCAATCCTGACAGGAACGCTCACTCCTGTCCTCCTCTGCTCTGTCCATTGGGATGGTCAGAGGTGCTGTCTCTCCCACACAATCTAGAACATCCTTAACGTACAGTGTACATGTTCTCCCATCAGACATAACCTAGAAATATATTAGATAGTATTGTCTTCAATTTACCTCAATGAATGTTTTGTGGATATTTTTTTTTTTGAACAATGTTCAATTTATCACTCTTTGACTTCATGGGTCCCAATTTTGAAGCTTTTTATAAAAATTCACAAGAATCATTGTCACCTTCTATTGCACATGGCAGGGGAAATCCTGATATGAACAGAGTGGGCAGTAAACCCCATAAAGAAATGTTGGCTGGAACACTTAATATCATTGAAATCTGTTTTCTGTGTCCTTTGACCTGGAGACTAAACTTTTAATGCATAAAGTCCTGAATCATTTCAAAGATTAATTCAATTGATTGAACTTTACATTGTGAACTTTATTACAGTATGTAGCTTAGAAAACTAGCCTCATCCCTGAGACATTACATCATGTAGACATCAGGCAGATGAGGAAAGAACCTCAAAGGACATGAGGAAGGTGCTGAGCACAGATGACAGAGACGGGATCCCAGAGGGTATTTCACGAGGATGAAAGTGACCAGGAGGACGAAGGGACAGAGAGGCCGTGAGAGGGAGACATGAGGAGATGAACTGGAGCTGACGTCGGGAAAGTGAATGTCCCAGTGAGAGCCCTGCATGGAGCTGTGTGTGCAGGACTCACATGGGACAGTGAGAGAGTGAGGCCCTGGCGAGTGTGGGGACCTGAGGGATGACTCTCAGTGTGTGTAGACGGTGACACCTGGGTGATCAGCGTGGGTTTCAAAGCACGTTCTCCAGGGCAGGTGTTGAGATACCACCACTCAGGTGATGCTGGGAACAGGACTGTGGGGCATGACGACGACCCCTAGTGGTTACTCTGAGCCATGCAGGCTGCAGGACCCTGGGGACTGAACCAGATGCCTCTCCACCCACCAAGACCAAGGGAGGGAAGAGCTCACCTTTAAGGTCAGGCTTCTCCTCTCTGAAGAGAGACACGAGGACTCGGACAATGAGAGTATATTGGGTCATCTGCACCGTCCTCACTAGTGATGCACGTGTGAGTATCTCCTATAAATTAGAAACTTCTAATGTTTTTATAGAAACAATTAGAATGATAGTGTTAGGAAGTGTGAGTAAAAAGAAGCAGGTAGACTTTTTTTTTTTTTAAATAAGCGCATCTCTGGCTAGGCTGTTAGTTGGGTGGATCGTCAAACTGTACACGGAAAAATTTTGGGTTCAGTTCTTGGTCAGGGCACACCCCTACATTATGTTTGGGATCCCTGGTCAGAGAGCATTCAGGAGGCAGCCAACTGATGATTCTCTCTCTCTGTTCTCTATCCAGTCCGTTTCTAAACTCAATGACCATATCTTCAGTGAGAAATAAGTAAATACATAAAAATAAGTGTAGTTTGTGCACTATTTATTCAATGACACATTACACACGCGCACGCACACACACACACACACACACACACACACACACACACACAGTGATGCTTTCCATTGTTATGAATCACAAAATTTCTTTCTCCCCTGTACATAGCCCCCCACTCTGGTCTTAACCTACCATGTGACCTTCCTTAACAAACAGAACAGACCAAACATGACTGACATGCAGAGAGTGCTGGGCCTGCACCTGAGGTTCCTGTTCTCCCACCACCAGGATCCTGTAGACACCACGTGAGAGGGATCTGGCTCGTCCTGGGGAGGGTCAGACCCAGGAGCCCCTCTCCAATCAGTGCAACCAACACTGACGGACATGTGGGGAGCGTCTCACTGACCTCCAGCTCAGCAGTGGCCATTCTCAGAACTCAGACCCAGGAGCCCTGAGTTCAGGACCATGGGGGACACTGGACAGGTTTCTCCCCAGCAGCAGAAGCAGGAGTGGATGTAGCAACTGTGTGACCAGAAAAGTGGGCCTGTGTTGTCAGTCATTAGTTAGTTACAAGGAAGAAACATGACACACGACACAATGGAGACCAGCACCTTTAGTCACTGACGTCCAACTGGTGTGAGTGGACAGAAAATGGGGGCTCACATAGAACACATTGAGGCCCTCAGTGTCAGGCTGTTAGGCGGAATTCACATGGAACTGAGGCATTAGATTGTCAACCACTGCGTTTAATCCCCGCTGACTACGCTGTGAAAACCTTAAAGGGAACAAGTGGCAGACCTCAGGGTCATGAACCACCTTCAGCTGAGAGGTGGAAACTCAGAGAATCCAGGGAGATGGAGTCACCGACAACACACAGACTCAGAGATGGACAGGCCATCAACAGGCTCCTGAGGAGACTGGTCATCAGGACCTGCACATCCAACCAACAGGAAATCTCCTCCCAGCTGCAGGATGGGGTCATAATGGAGCGCGGGGTGAAAGGAACACTTTAACTTTCTTAGTGGGAAGGTCAGATCCTGCAGCCACGTGGAAAACAGCATGTTGGTTCCTACAAAATCAGAGTAGACACCCTGTGTGATTGAGCAGTGAGCTCCTAGGTGTTCATGCGAATAATGAACCCAGGGCTCCGGAGAGGTGTTGCACGGCCCTGTTCACTGCAGCCGTGTTCAGTGTAGTGAGACGTGGGAACATCTCTGTCCATTAGTGGGTGAGTGGACAAACCTGTGTGATATTCTCACGATGATATTACACACCCTTAAATCACAGGGAAACCCTGCACAAACCCAGCCTGGATGACACTAGAGGACACTGTGCTCTGTGAAACAAAGCCGTCAGGGAAAGGCAGATAGTGTCTGATTCCACCTACACTGGGGACTGAATTAGGTTTCCTTCCAGCAGAGTGTGGAGGAGCCAGGCCTGGGTGTGGTGAAGTGTCTGGCAGGAGACAGGATAGTGGAGGGTCGGCCGCCCTGGAGTCCTGTGCTGACGGAGAACAAAGACGGAGGCAGCTGGAGGAGACACTGTGTCAGGACACACAGGACACAGTCAGCTCTGGTCCTGGACACTGTGCACCCACAGGAGCCTGGCATTGTCTGCCTCAGTGTGTGAAGCTGTCCACCCTCAGGGGCCTGTGGATGATGATGGACATTCAGTCCCCATGGAGAATGCAGAGGAGGAGACAGAGCCCTGTAAACCCCTGTAGTCCTGGGCCTGTGTGAGCTCCCAGGACATGCCCTGTGTGATCTCAGAGACTGGATCCTCCACTCTGAGTCATCACTGAGATCCTCCTGTGCTGAGATGTGGATCAGTGGATGGTTGTTTTCATTGCTGAGTAGTAGTCCATTGATTTCCTAGTTTGCTTATTGGTAAAATTAGAATGACTTTTGGATAATTTACAGCTTCTAACACAAAGATACTATAAATATTTACACATATTTTTGTATGAATAAATTGATTACTTCTTGTCCATCAAACAATCCTAGTGGAACCCATCAGATATATGTTAAGTGTATTTTTAATTAAATAAGAAACTGCAATTCACTTTGAGAAGAAACAATAACAAAACACAGAGGGACCTGGAGAAGGAGAGGAGCCCAGTCACTGCCGATATGTCATCTGCACACACAGTGTCACCTCCTTAGAGCCACAGGGAAAAAGAGAAATCACCCTGGATGCAGCTGAGAGCTGAGAGGAAAACCCAGCTCCCAACAGGAAGCCCCTCCTTCCCCTCACTCTGCACCTGCTCCTGGGCTGGTCCCTGTGGGTCCTGAGCGCCCCCTGGTGTCCTGAGCGCCCCCTGCAGCCCCGCCCTCCTGTCCCCTCAGGAGGTGTGTGTCTGGGCTCACACTGACTTCCCCTCACTGTGCCTTACACAGTAATACACGGCCGTGTCCTCAGATTTCAGGTTGGTCATTTTAAGAGAGACTGTGCTCGTAGGTTTGTCCCTGGAGATTGTGAATCTTCCTTGAACGGATGGCCCCGTACCACTGATTTGTTCCCGATTTTTGGCTCACTGTTCCCACCCACTCCAGTCCCTTCCCAGGAGCCTGGCGGACCCAGTGCATGCTGTAGTTAGTGAAGGTGAATCCAGAGGCTTTGCAGGAGCGGCTCAGGGACCCCGCGGGCTGCACCAAGCCTCCCCCAGACTCCACCAGCTGGACTTGGCACAGGGCACCTGCAAACAAAGGAACTGACTGAGAACTGTCCCTGCAGCACGGTCCCCGCTGAGCCCGAGCCCGGGGACACACCTTTGACAGCGATGAGCAGGGAGGCCCAGAGGAGTGCGGACCCCATGGTGTGGACACAGGACGGGCTGACCCTGAGGCTCCTCTCCGGGAACTGCAGGGACAGGGGCTGGGCAGGTTTTCATGAGCAGGGCTGGGTCCTCATTTGCATGTCTTTCCCCTGTGGCCCTGTCTGAGCTGCCCACCAGGGCTCCTCCCTCCCTGCCTTGCATTTGGGGAGGGCGGGGGGACAGGAAGCCTGGGCCTGGATCCAGGGGCACCCTGCTGCTCTGAACATTCTCGTATTTGTCTGTGAACAGTGATAGACACCTAGACCAGGATGGAAGTGGGATATTTAAGGTTCTTCAGGCAGGTTGCATCTAAACCCACACAGGACGTGTCCAGGGACAGGATTGTGAAGACGACAGTGCTCCCTGGTGGTTGTTCTGAGCTACACAGGCTGATGACACTGGGTCTGCACCAGCTTCCTGAGACTAGGCGGGGGTGTCTGACACAGGAAAGTTCTTTTTGGGAATTTGAAATAGTGGCATCCCCCGTCCTGCTTTTTTTTTTTTTTTTGTACTCAACTGAGTCTCTGCAAGGACACCTGAGCCTCAGGGCTCCCACATACGGGAAAAACTGAGGAACAGAACCATCCTCAGTGCCAAGGGCACAGGCCTCTGCTGCCAGAGCCTGAGCTTGCACGTGGGAGGTGCTGTGACCTGCCTGGTTGCACCTCACTCACTCCAGAGTGTCCACCGTGTGACACACCAGAGCCTCTTTAACTTGGTACAAATGTTTCCTGACATTTGTGGGAACCTCCGTGACTGTGGTCAGTAGAGCTGCAGAGTGGGGTGAGCACAGGCACAGACTCACCGAGCACAGAGGGCATCTCCCTGCCCAGGAGCCGGTCCCTTCACTGCAGCCCTGAGACCCTGTGTGTCTGATTCTAGGACTGAGCCGGAGACCACAGGAGTAAGTCACAGAGGAGAGGACAGCACAGCTCCATCCTCCTCGATCTGGGACACAAGGATGGGGCCCCACCCCTTTGTGCTTCTGTATGAAAAGATGTAGAGGGGAGATGGCAGTGATCACTGTGTTTGCAAACTCCATGAAAGAAGACGCTCTGTCAGATGTGACCGTCACTGTTATTATATCATTTCTCACCCTTGGTCAGAGGGGGCTCTGAAGCCTCACCTCTGGCTGCAGAAGGAACACCTGCTCTGCTCCAGGCCTCACCTGTCACACCTGTATGAGGTGACAGGTCACCACCATCAAGCCAGTGTCCTCACATCTGCGTTGATTTTGATTTACATTTTCTAGATCCTGAAAAGTAATTTTCTTTTTTTTTTTTTTTTTTTTTTTTTTTTTTTTTTTTTTTTTATTTATTTTTTTCCAAATCTTTATTGTTGGATGTAAAATGTATTACAGATGTTCCACATTTTTCCCCCATTGACCCCCTCCTCCCCCCTCCCGCCCCCCTCCCACCTTTTCCCACATTATTGTCTGTGTCCATTGGTTATGTATATAAGTTCTTTGGTTTATTTCTTCCCACCCTCCCAACCCCTTTCCCTTTGAGGTTTGTCAGTCTAGCAATGAATTTGTGCTTCTTAATCCCTTCACCTTTTTCACCCATTCCCCCAATCCCCTTCCCAACTGGCAACCACCAAAATGTTCTCTGTATCTATGAGAATGTTTCTGTTCTTCCTGTTCATTTTGTTTGTAGATTCCATTGTTGATAGATATGCATTCATTGCCATTTTGTTTGTTCATACATTTTATCTTTTTCTTCAAAAAGACCCTTCATCATTTCATATAATAATGGTTTGGTGGTGATGAACTCCTTTAACTTTTTCTTGTCTGGGAAAGTTTTTGTATGTCCATCGATTCTAAATGACAGCTTTGCAGGATAGAGTAATTTTGGTTGTAGGTTCTTGGTTTTCATCACTCTGAATATTTCTTGCCACTCCCTTCTGGCCTGCAAAGTTTCTTTTGAGAAATCAGCTGACAGCCTAATGGGTACTCCCTTGTAGGTAACTATCTGCCTTTCTCTTGCTGCTTTTAATATTCTCTCTTTGTCTTGAACCTTTTGCATTTTGATGATGATGTGTCTTGGTGTGTGCCTCTTGGGGTTCATCTTGTTTGGGACTCTCTGTGCTTCCTGGACTTGTATGTCTGTTTCCTTCACCAAGTTAGGAAAGTTTTCTGCCATTATTGTTTCAAACAGGTTTTCGATTTCTTGTTCTCTCTCTTCTCCTTCGGGCACCCCCAAGATGCGAATGTTGGCACGCTTGAAGTTATCCCAGAGGCTCCTTACTCTATCCTCATTTTTTTGGATTCTTTTTTCTTTTTGCTCTTCTGATTGGGGATTTTTTGCTTCCTTATATTCCAAATCGATGGTTTGCTCCTTGGATCTACATACTCTATTATTGAAGCTGTGTAAATTATTCTTTATTTCAGTTAATGCCTCCTTTAATTCTAACTGTGTATCCATGATTTCTAACTGGTACTTTTTTATGCTCTTGATGCCCTCCCTAAGTTCACTGAGGTTCTCACCAAGTTCATTGAGCATCCTTATAAGCAGTATTTTGAACTCAGTATCTGTTAGGTTGCTTATCTCCCTTTCGCTTAGTTCTTTTATTGGGGTTTTGTTCTGTTCTTTCATTTGGGACCTGTTTCTTTGTATCCTCATTTTGGCTGCCTCCCTGTGTTTGTTTCTGTGTATTACTTAATGAGCGGTATGGGGCTCGCTGAGACCCGGTGCTGCTCGTTTGAAAGAATTTAGGAAAAACCTGAAGCAGGATCCAAGACCGGCCAATCCTATGGTTAAGCAAGTGACAACAGCTTGAAAGTTGTGTGGGGCGGGGCGGGGCGGGGCCTCAGGGAGTCAGCAGGGCGGGGCTACCAGTGCGAGCCAGGTTGCTGGAGTCCCAGATATGGCTTCTGTCTGCCGCCCCGGGAAGGGCTCACCAAAGGAACAAAGGCCTCTTACAGCACGTTTGTCCCCGAGGAAGGCCCCTCTCCAGCCCTCGCTCCAGTGCCAAACAGCTCAGTTCTTCCCTGTATGTCTCTGGCGCCCCTCGAGCTGCCTCCCCTCCGAGCTTAGAGGGAGAGAGTCCGATAAGTCCGTGCGCGGGCCCTTTAGGGAGCTGCCTGGGGCTCCAGCCGCTTCAGCCTCCCTGAGCCTCAGTTTCCGCTGGTTTTTCCAGCCAGAAGTTATGGGGACTTCTCTTCCTGGCACTGGAACCCTGAACGGGGCACCTGGTGTGGGACGGGGACCCCTCAGTCCTCAGGAAGGACCTTCCCAGCCGCGGGAGCCTCCTGATTTTTATTCACCACGCTTGGGTGTGGGACCAGCCCGTCTCGCTGCCGCCGCCCCCCCTCGCGCCGCCGCCCTTCCTACCGGTCTGGATGTAGCTGCTTTTTTTTTCCCCTTAGTTCCGTAGTTGTAGGACTTCCATTCAGCTTGATTTCAGGCGGTTTTGAATGATGGTTGTTCTTTAGTTTAGTTGTAACTTTGATGTGGTTGTGGGAGGACGCGATACCGCGTTTACCTACCCGCCATCCTGACCGGAAGTCCCAAAAAGTAATTTTCTATATATATATTTTTTAACAACAAGACTTGAATGCAAAATAGTACACCCTGGTGTTCCATAGTATGTCTTGGATGAATTAATTACAAACCCTACCTCCCTAGATGTAGATTGTGGAAGATCCACCAGAATTTGGATGATTTAGAGCAACAAAAAAATCTGGACCCCGCGGTGAGAACCTAAAAACCTGGGCTGAGCTGTTCCCGCACAGCAAAGTTGAGAGACAGGAACTGACATCCAGGTGAGACCTTTCCCATCATGGGGCCCTGGTCCTGGGTTCATTCATGTGTGCACAGGTCAGTCCTGGTCAGACGGAAATGTGAGCCTCAATGGAGAAAGTTCCATTTTCTTGTTCACGAAGAAGATAATGCACGAGGTATGCATGTGTTTATGTGGTTGGGAAGGTGGCTCAGGTGTGCTCATCCCCAGGAAAGCAGGATGTAGGTCTACTGGGGAGAATGAGCTGTGACGTTGTGGAGATTCACACCTGAAGAGGGAACTAGATCTCATGACAATGATAGAGGTTAGACCCAGTGGGGAAACCACAAGTGGTCACATAGAGAAGACAAGTGAACATATAAATTTGATGCCTTTGAGAGTCACCAGTATTGAACTTACAAAGGTAAATCAATCTCACAACCAGAAAAATAATCAAAAGGATATTTCTGTTTAGGAGATGGGAAATTTCCTCAGACACTGTTTCCCCTGCACAGTGTTCAGAGGACACACTGAGAACAGAGAGTGAACCTAGAACCAGTGGACCAATGTTGGGAGACAGTGGGGATCTGTGTGGGTCACTGGGAAGCAGAAGCGTCAACTATAGAGAAGCAGACAGGACTCCCGGGTCTGAATCCTTCAGGGAGTTTGGAGCTGAAGGTGCAGCAGCTGCACAGTCTCCTCTGTGGGGTTTGTTCTCTAGACTCCGCTGGACCAGGTTCAGTCACTGGGGATGGAGCAGAACCTCAGTCATGACCAGGTGTGTTTAGGTGAAGTTGCAGGTAGAAATTTGTGAGTAATAAAGATTAGGTCATGAACATGTTGTCATTGGAAACCTGATCTGTGCATGTGACCCTGGGAACACTGTCACCATATCTTTACCTGATGGGAGTCAACTGGGACAGGATCCTGACTCAGGGCATCACTGGGGGGAATGCTATCCGGGTGCATGAATGAAGGGAGTGAGCAAGACTGGGGACACACGTCCAGGGAGCTTGTTTCATCAGTTTCTAACTTTCCTGGTTGTTCGCCAAGTTCACGTTTTCTTTCCTCACTTTCCTCTGAAATAACCACAGCTGTTTCCCAGGGTCCTGAAGACACTGTGCTGAGAGGGGCAGGAACACGAGTCCTTCCTGAGTTGGTTTTGTACCTGACGTTTCTCCTGAATCCACTCTCTAGTTCTATCAATTTTCTGGTGCCGGGTTTAGGGTTTTCAATATACAACATGCGTCCTATGTATAGAGATGAAGAGACACTTTAACTTGTTTCTTTCTGATTTAGACATTTCATATTTTTTTTTCTAATTAACCTGGAAAAACAAACCTCCAGTTCTGTTGAATAGAAGTAGTCACAGGGGTGCCCTATGTAGGTCCTCATGTTAGAAGCGTAGCTTCAAAATATTTTCTGTGCACCATGATGTCACAAGTTGGATTCTAAGATGCAACCTTTGTTATGTTGATGTCCATCAATTCTGAGCCTAATGTGTGAAGAACTGTAATCATGAAGCCATTTCAATTTGTAAAGGCATTTTCCTGTATCTACATATGGTGGCATGTGTATCCCCCATTCTCATTACATACCTCAAACCATCCTTCATCTAAGACCGCGTCCCAGTGCATCACACTACATGGTATTTCAAGGTGCTGTTAACTTTCCCAGGACATGCAGAGGATTTTGTAGTTACGATCATCAGGGGTATAACCAGTCATTTTTTGTGTACACATACTTTACATTGGTCTGAGTGTAACGGTCACATCAGTAATTGAGTTTGGATGTCTCCCTTTTCTTCCCGTTCTTTGAAGTGTTTGAGAAGTGATTGTAATGATACATTTTTTTTTGATGTTTTGATAGAATTCAGGCTTGTATAAATATGGACACGTACTGTTCTTTTCAGGTAAGTTTTCATAACTACTCTTATTATTTTTTAAAATTCTACAAATGCAACATAGTCAGGGGGAAATTCTTAAATTAAACAACAAATAAGTGGACTGAGAAACACAATGATCACCTTTCCAGGCTGTGGACAGCACATTGCAGTTCCCACAACCACACACGTGGAGCTGAGCAGTGACAGGCTCACAGGCTCCTAATTCTGCATCCCTCAGGGGGATCCGAGCTGCATGGACTGACAAGGGAGCAGCTCGGGGTCCCTGCCAGGGAAACACCTGTCTTTACAAACTGCAGCCAGGGGCTGGTCACTGCAGGTCTGAGGATGAGGGACCAGCTTCCACCTGAAACTCCACAGTCATATAAACGTCTTCTCTTCCACTTGAAGAAGAGAGGAATTTGGTTGAGAAAGAAGCAAAGTTCTTCACATCAAGATTTCTGTGCGTGGAGAGAAAGCAATGGAATGGGAACAGGTCTTCCCTTAACACATGTAACCATTCTTCTGTGCAAGGTCACTCTGAGCCAAGACACCCTCAGAATTCAGTGATGACGCATTTGGGATCAGTGTATAAATTACAGTTTCTTTCAGACCATATGATTATTTCATATGCTAGCAAAAAAATCATATAAAACAATAATATTCTTTGTAGAATTCATAAAGTGTGTTAGCACTGAGAATGCCCCACCCTGACCTCCAGCTCCAGGGGCACAAGGAGCAGGTCCCAGGTGCTGCTCTCTGGAATCCCCCGGGGTTTGTGCTGCAGACACAGCTGTGCACGACGCCCAGACCCTGGCGGACTCTGAGGCAGGGCCATTGTGGGAGAGGCAGGTGTTGTCTGACGGCAAGTGTGAGTTAAAAAAACAACAACAACAACAAAAAAAAACACAGCTCTGATGAATTTAGAGGGTCTCCTGAAATCAGAGTTTTAGGCGAATCC
Source organism: Molossus alvarezi (assembly GCA_037176705.1). Lineage (NCBI taxonomy): Eukaryota > Metazoa > Chordata > Mammalia > Chiroptera > Molossidae > Molossus > Molossus alvarezi. The sequence continues at coordinate 82,524 of JBAWUJ010000066.1, forward strand.
CACCTTCCATGAAGTGACACTGCGCGTGCGCTGGCAGGTTACTGAGCGTCGCCAACCTCTCTGCATCTTTATTCCTTCCAAATTGATGCACTGCGTTTCCGCACTTCCGAATGTTTCTTATTTCTTTTGTTTGTTTGTTTTTATCCTCACCCGAGGACATTTTTCCATTTTTTGTTCAGATGGAGCGGGAGGGAGAGAGACGGGGAGAGAGAGAGTGAGAGAGAGAGAAACATCGATGTGAAGGGACACATCGAGTGGCTGCCACCCGCAGGACCAACCAGGGCCGGGGACAAACTGCAACCGAGCAACGTGCCCTTACCGGGAACCGAACCTGGGTCTCTCTGTACCGCAGACTGACGCTCTAACCGCTGAGCCAAACCGGCCAGGGCCGAATGTTTCTAATCATATAACACATCTTTCCAAATCAGAGCCATCAGCGTAGACTCAGAACGAAAGGTCTAGAGAGTCTCTTGGAGACAAGGTTATCTGGAGAGGGAGCCCAGAGCCTCAGAGGAAACAGCCATGAACACCACCTGCACCTGCTCCTGGGGCTGCAACACAGTCGCTGGGTCCTGAGCGCCCCCTGGTGTCCTGAGCGCCCCCTGCAGCCCCGCCCTCCTGTCCCCTCAGGAGGTTTGTGTCTGGGCTCACACTGACTTCCCCTCACTGTGTCTCGCACAGTAATACACGGCCGTGTCCTCGGTGGTCACGGAGCTCAGCTGCAGGGAGAACTGGTTCTTGGACGTGTCACTGGAGATGGAGGTGCGGCTCTTGAGGGACGGGCTGTAATAAATATTTCCATTATAACATATGACCGCGATCCACTCTAGCCCCTTCCCTGATTTCTGGCGGATCCAATCCCAGCAGTAACCACTGCTGATGGAGGAACCAGACACAGTGCAGGTGAGGGAGAGGGTCTGCGAGGGCTTCATCAGTCCTGGGCCCGACTCCTGCAGCTGCACCTGGGACAGGACACCTGGGGAAAGGAGCATCAGACCCTGTCAGTCATGTGTAGTAACCACCACCCTACAGACCCCTGTCTGACCTCTGAGACCCTCACCTTGGGGGACTGTCACCAGGCACAGGAGAAGACCCAGCAGTCTCATCTTCTTCTAGACCAGGGCTCTGCCTTCCCCAGAGACCTCATCCCTGTGTGAGGAAAGAGCTGTGAGCCTCCCCAGCCCAGGGGAGGATTTACCCTGGAGCTTGGGGAGAAATTTGCATGTGAGGCAGCCTGTTCCTTATAAGTGGGGGACTGAGGTCAGGCTGCCCTGGTCCTTCTGGGCACCCTTTGTGGGCATCTCCTCCTTTCAACTCACTCAGCATGAAAGTCGGGGATAAGGGATCCCCTGATTAATGGGAACTTTTGGAGTCAGGATAACTGACACCTAGGATAAATGGTGAAATAGAGGAGTACATTATATTTTAAATTTCTTATATATCTGACAAATTAATTTAAGAGGATTTATATTTTTCTTTTAATTTTTTTTTTTGTTTTATCCTCACCCGAGGACATTTTTCCATTTTTTTCTTTTGTTCAGGTAGAGTGGGAGGGAGAGAGAGAAACAGAGAGAGAGAGAGAAACATCGACGTGAAAGGAACACATAGAGTGGCTGCCACGCCCACAACCCACCAGGGCCGGGGACAAACTGCAACCGAGGTACGCGCCCTTAGTGGGAACTGAACCGGGGTCTCTCAGGACCGCAGGCCGACGCTCTAACCGCTGAGCCAAACCGGCCAGGGCAAGAGGGTTTACATTTTTCAAGATAGTTTCTTAAACCCTAGTTTTTAATATGTATTCAACTGTCAAACACATTTAATGGGCAATTAAACTTTTATAAATACTGTTTTATAAATACCAATAATGTGTACCTTGCTCTGGAAATCACAAAATAAAGGACATTTATTCTCAGCAACGTATTTATTCAAATTATGATGTAAATTTGATCCATGGAACTATGTTCCAAGTACGTTCATTGGGAGACCCATGATTCTTTGGTTATATTTTATTAAAATGATATCCATGACATGCTCTGAGTAACATTATACTGCATCCCTACTTTTAGGTTATTGGTATTAACATTTTTTTACACTCTTTGTCATTACTTTCATCTGCTAAGCAGGGTTGGGCTGGTTTGTAGTTGGATGTCAGACCCTTGATTCTTGATGTTGAAATTTGGTAATTGTGACTTAAAGTCCTTCCTTAATCTCTTCTCTTGTGCAAGCCCACGGCATACTGAAGAGTCCCCAAACTTATTACACCATACATGATCACATTTATACATGGTGAAAGTATTGATAAAAGAAGAGTGATTATGCATTAGTAAATCAGATTATTTTATATGTTGAAATAATATAGGCAGCGGATAAACTGATCCAATTTCTCAGTGCGATGTTATCAGCGATGTTGGGGTTTAAAGGGGGGAGGGGACAGAGAGAATCCCCAGCACATATTTGCTCATAGAAAAGGGATCCTTAATCCTGAACGGAACCTTCACTCTAACCCTCCTGTGCTTGGTCCTGGGGACATTCAGTTTGGTCAGAGTCCTGGGTCCCACCAATTACCATATAATATCCTTAACGTATGATGCACACATTCTTCCTTCAGACATATGTTTTTGGAACCTGTTGTCTCTTTGTAGTTTGGTCAATTAATTCTTGTAATAGAATATATGTTGGAAAAATGTTTTCAATTATAACACTGTTTAATTCATCACTGTATGATTTAATGTGACCTGTTTTTGATTATTTATATAACAACTCACCAGGAAATTGTCACTCTCCATTGCCCATGAGAGGGGAAACCCAGGTATGAACCGAGTGGGCACTAAACCCAATGGAGAAATGATGTCTGGAATCCATATTAGCATTGAAGTCTGCTTTCTGTGTCCTCTGACCAGACCAATTTTGCATGGCATGAAGCCCTGATTCACCACAAAAATTAATGCACTTTATAGAACTTTACACTGTGAATTTCCAAGTTGCATGTAGCATAGAAAACTAGACTAACCCCTGAGGAATTATATCATGTACTTGTCAGGTGTCACAGGAGGAACCTCAAAGGACATGAGCAAGGTGCTGAGCAGAGAAGACAGAGACAGGATCCGAGCGGGTTTTTCATGAGGATGAAAGTGACCAGGAGGACAAAGGTGCAGAGAGGCCGTGAGAGGGAGACATGAGGAGATTAACGAGCTGATGTCCGGGAAAGTGAATGTCCCAGTGAGAGCTCTGCATGGAGCTGTGTGTGCAGGGCTCACATGGGACAGTGAGAGAGGGAGACCCTGGTGAGTGTGGGGACCTGGAGTGAGCTCAGACCCAGGGCGTGTGGACACACTGAGTGTCCCTCTGTGGAAACTGTGTCCTACTCACAAAGTGGAGAGGATGCCCGGGGTCCTCATTCTTTCAAAGAGACAATTGAGACCCATGGGAACCTAGTGACATAATGGTTCTAGAGCCTCGACACGACTCGTCTGGGAAAGAGAAAGTTGTGGACACCATCGTCATCCTCAGTGAGATGCGGAAACACAGGGCCCAGGACAAAGAAGAGTCTCTGAAACCCTGAACCCCGGGACTAGTGGAGTTCACTGAGCACCGCAGAGCGCTGTTTTATCCCATGTGCAGTTTCTACACTATGTTTTCTGATCAATGCGTCCCCAGCATTCCCTGATGATCCTGAGTGATCTGCGAGATCCAGAGAGCCCCCTGGCATTCTGACTTCTTCTGATAGATCTCATGGTCTCCTACAGCTCAGCCCTTTCTGTCTCCCTGCATGGAGTTTGTGTTTGGATCATACAGATGTCCTGTTCATGACAATGTCACATGCCAGTGTTTATCTCACACATATTCATTCACACAGTCTCTGTCTGTAGTTCTCCATAAACTACCTCTTAAAATAGCAACAGGGATAACCTAGCTAAACCCAAAATCCATTGTGAGTTGTCTGTGTTCTGTCCTGATGAGGGAATGAGAATATCTTGGAACCCAGGGCTGGGCTCCTGTCCCAGAGCTCAGGGTGAGGGCTGGGCTGGTTTTCATGAGCTGAGGGGACCTTCTCTGCATGGCATCCTACTATAGATGGAGCTCTGGGGTTGGACACTGGCATAAAGGACACAGTTTCACATATGTTGTGTCCAAGGACTTGTGTCTGTGTAGATCTAGGCCTGATGTCTGGGCCTCTGCACCTTCCAACTTGACACAACTGTGTCTCTGAAAGATCTCCAGACAGGGGAACATGCCCTGTGAGGGTGTCAGTGATACCTGGCTGGACACTGGACCACATGAAAATGTGATCATGGTACAATGTAGCAGGAAAAATTAATGAACTAGAAAATTAAAAGAAAATGTACAGTTTTAATTATTATATCTTAGAAGGCTACCTGTATGAACACAGGAAGCCAATACACCATCACACCCAGAGGGAGATTAATGTGAGGGAATATCATGTTATGGAGACAGAAAGTTCCAGATGACACTATTTCCTCTACACAATGTTCAGAAGACAAACGTAGAACAGAGTGTGACCTTGAAGCCAGTGAACAAATGTTGGGGGACAGTGGGCCTCGGTGGGCAATGGGAAGCAGGGTCATCAACTACCAAGAAGCAGACTGGGCTCCCAGGTCTGAGTCCTTCAGGGAGTTTGGAGCTGAATGTGCAGCTGCTGCACAGCCTCCTTTGTGGAGTTTGTTCTGTAGACCCTGCTGGACCAGGTTCAGTCACTGGGGATGGAGAATAACCTCAGTCATGACCAGGGGTGTTTAGGTAAAATTGTAGGTAGAGATATGTGAGCCATTAAGATTGGGCCATGAAAATGTTGTGTTTGGGAACCTGATGACTGCAATGATCCTTTGGGAACGCTGTCACTGTGTCTGTACATGATGGGAGTCAACTGGGACAGGAACCTGATTCAGTGCAATGATGAGGGAAATGCTACCTGAGTACATGAATGGAGGAATTAACAAAAACTGAAAATACATGTCCGGGATTCTTGTTAATTGGGTTCTAATTGTTGTTGTTGTTGTTGTTGTTGTTGTTATTGTTTTGTTTTGGTTTTTTTGCCAGTTCAATTTTTCTTTCCTCTGAAATAGCCATACATATTTCCTAGAGTCATAAAGACACTTTGTTGAGAGTGTGAAGGAGCACAAAACATTTGTGTGTTCATTTTGTACCTTACATCTTTCCTAAATTCACTTTCTAGTTCTATCAGTATCATGGGGAATTTTTTAGGGTTCCCAATACCCAAGGTCATATCATATGTGCATAGATAAAGAGAAACATTTTAACTTGTTTCTTTCCGATTTAGTCATTTCTAAAATGTATTTTATTGCCTAATTTTTCTCACAAAAAAGTCTGATTCTGTTGAATAGAAGTAGTCATAGGGGTGCCCTTGGATTGGTCCTGATCTTATAACAGAAGTTTTAAAATTTTCTTTGTGCATCATGATATCACTTTTTGGCTTCTCAAATATGGCCTTTGATATGTTGATGTACATCTTTTTGTGTACCTACTTGGTTAAGAATTGTAATCATGAAGCCATTTTCTATTTATTAAATGCTTTCTTCTGCATCTATTTATATGATAGTATCATTTATCCTTTATTCTGTGAATGAGGTGTGGCATATTTTCTGACTTAAAAACATTGAACTATCCTTGCATTCTAGGTTGATACCCCACTTCATTGTGGTCAATGCTCCTACACCCCACAGTTCAATGATCTGTTCTATGTGCTGTTAATTTTCCTAGTATATTGGGAGGATGTTTGCATGTCTGTTCATCAGGGATGTTGACCTGTCATTGTTTATGCCCTGAGTTGGTTTTCATATGGGTGATGGTCACATTGGTAAATTTGATTGGAATGTTGCCCATTGTTTTAATTGTTGGAAGATGTCAATAGAGATTGATTAAAAAGTTATAAATTCTTGCCAGGCCAGTGTGGCTTAGTGAATGGAGCTTCCTCCCATGGACTCAGAGGCCCGCATTTGATTCCTGTCAAGACCATGTACCAGGGTTGTGGGCTCAATCCCCACTAGAGAGGGTACAAGAGGCAGCCGAGTGATTTTTACCTTTCACATGAATGTTTCTATTTCTTTCTCTTGTTTTCTCTCTCTAAAATAAATAAATAATTACATAAATAAATAAATAAATAAATAAATAAATAAATAAAGTTATAAATTTTTGTTTGAGATAGTTTGGTTCAGCGGTTAGAGTGTTTGCCTGAGGACTGAAGTGTGACAGGTTGATTCCTCGTCCAGAGTCTGTTCCTAAGTTGAAGGTTCAATTCCTATCCTGGTCAGGGATGTGTTGGGGGCAACCCCATGACTTGTCTTTCTCACATTGGTGTCTCTCTCTCTCTCTCTTTCTCTTGCTCTCCCTCTGTTCCTTCAACTCCACCTAAAATTAATGGAAAGATAACCTCGGGAGAGGGTTAACAACAGCACAAAAAAACTTATCAATTCTTTTTTGAAGTGTCAATAGAATTCACCTTTAAGTCCATTTAGTCATGGGCTTCTCTTTGTTGACAAGTTTTCCCTACTACCTCAATTATATTTTGAAATTCATAAAAATCTTGCAAAAATCAAATTTCTAATATGAGTACCTACCAAGTGGACAGAGAAATACAACTCTTTATATTCTCAGGACATGGTCAGCGTGGAAATTACATTGTGTCCAGACCACATATTGCATATGTCATCCAAGAGATTGAAATAAAATTGTATTTTTCTGTATAAAATTCAAAACGTATCTTTTTCCTGAGAATGCCCCTCCCTGTCCTCCAGGTCCAGGAACACAAGGAGCAGGTCCCAGGCTCTGCTCTCTGAAATCCCATGTGGTTTGTGCTGAAGACACAGCTGTGCACGACTTCCAAACTCTGGTTGATGTGGTTGTGACACTAAGGCAGGGCCACTGCAGACACAGGAACTGTCTGATGGACAGTTTTGGCTCAGGAAATTCCTGACTGACCTGTTGGGTGTCCTGAAATGCAGGGTGAGCTAATCAAGTTCCACCTTTCTTGACAGACATTGCTTGTGTGCTGACAGTTTCCCGATGCTCACCAACCCCTCCACAAGTTTTATTCCTCCATAACTGATAGACTCCATGTCTGCAAGTCAGAAGGCTCCTAACACTATCATAAATCTCTAAATGCAGAACGAGCAGCATAGCCTCAGAACGAAAGGTCTAGGAGACTCGGAGAAACTGTTATCTGGAAACGAAGCCCAGAGCCTCAGAAGAAACAGCCATGAACACCACCTCCACCTGCTCTTGAGCTGCAACACAGATTCAGAGGATCCTGAGCGCCCCCTGGTGTACTGAGCGCCCCCTGCCGTCCTGCCATTCTTTCTCAGGAGGTAAGTATCAGGGCTCACACTAACTTCCCCTCACTTTTTGTCCTGCACAGTAATACAAGGCTGGGTAATCGGCTCAGGCTGTTCAACTGCAGATTCAGTTTCTTTTTATGTTGTCTGTAGAGATGGAGAAAGGGCCCTTCACAGATTCCGCATAGCGTTTCTCACTTCCTTCACTACATATAACTGTACCCACTGCAGCACCTTCCCTGGAGCCTGGAAGACCTAGTGCCTGGTGTTGAGAACTGACTGTGAGTCCAGCAGCTGCACAGTAGAGTATCAGACACACCCAGGCTGCACCAAGGCTCTCCCAGACTCCACCAGCTGCTCCTCACACTGGACGCCTGCAAACAAAATGATACCTGGTCACAAAATGGTCAGATGTCTACAGTTTGTATCTCTCATATCCACAAAACTATTCAGTGTCCCGTGTTCATGAGTTGCCACTTAAAATAGCTGCAAGACAAAAACAGCTGAGCCCAAATTCCATCATGAGTGGTCTGTGTTCAGTACTAATCAGGGAACGGAGTCACCTGGGAATCCTGGGGCTGGTCTTCTGTCCCAGAGCTGCAGGGTCAGGGCTGGGCTGGATTTTATGAGCGGAGGGGGCCCTATTTTCATGTCCTCTTACAATATATGAAGCTCTGGGGTTGGAGATCTGAGAGAGGGCAGTGCCTCAATGCAGGCGACTGTGTCCTTGGGGAGAATTGTTGTGATAATAACATTCCAATAACTAAATTATGAATTCTAGGGATGTTTGGGGCATGTCCAAGAAGCAAAGACAGAGGCTGCTTGGAGAGACACTGTGTCAGGACACAGTCAGCACTGATTCTGGGTCCTGTGCATCCACAGGAGCCTGAGAGTGTTTGCTTCAGTGTGCAGAGCTGTCCACTGTCTGGTTCCTGTTGAAAATGAGGGAACATTCAGTCCCAATGCAGTGGAGCTTTTCCCTGGGAACAAGGGGAAGGACACACAGCCCAGAAAACCCCTTTGGTCCTAGGGGGCTTTGTGAACACCCAGGACACGCCCCTGTGTGATTTCTGAGGCTAGATCCTTCACTCTGAGTCATCACTGAGATCCTTCTGTGTTGAGGTGTGTAGCAGTTGATGGTTATTTTTCATTGCTGAGTAGTATTCTATTCATGGATGTTCCTCAGTTTTCCTCTTTGTACAAGTTGAAGAACATTTGAGTGCTTATAGCTTTTAAGTCAAAGATGCTATGAGTGTTTACATATATTTTTGGATGATATTTAGGGTTCTTTCTTCTGAAGCAAACAGTCCTAGTGGAAACTCTGAGATATAGATTAAGTATATATTTAATTCAATTAGAAACCACAATTCATTTTGTGAAGAAAGAATAACAGGACACAGAGGGACCTGAAAGAGGAAAAGAGCCCAGTCACTGCTGATATGTCATCTGCACACACAGTGTCACCTTCTCACTTGTCGGGAGTGAGAATTGAGAAGTTAGAGGCACAAAGAAGAAGCGAGAATCTTTCTGGATGCAGCTGAGAGCTGACAGGAAATCTCTGCTGCCAACAGGAAGCCCATCCTTCTCCCCTAACTCTGCACCTGCTCCTGGGTCATTCTCCTGGTTGGTGGGTCCTTAGCGCCCCCTGGTGTCCTGAGAACGCCCTGCAGCCCCGCCCTCCTGTCCCCTCAGGAGGTGTGTGTCTGGGCTCACACTGACCTCCCCTCACTGTGTCTCTCTCGCACAGTAATACACGGCCGTGTCCTCGGCTCTCAGGCTGTTCATCTGTAGAGCGGCAATGCTTTTGGAATCATCTCTTGAGATGGTGAATCTGCCTCTCAGAGATGCAGCGTATTCTGTTGTGTGACTTCTGGCTGCATCTCTAATGAAACCGATCCACTCCAGTCTCCTTCCTGGAGCCTGACGGACCCAGTTTATATAATAGTCACTGAATGTGACTCCAGAGCCTTTACGGGTGAGTTTCAGAGACCCCCCTAGGCTGTCTCCGGTCACCTCCAGTCTCCACCAGCTCCACCGCACATTGGACACCTGCAGAGAGAAGACATAGTCATTAGCAGAGACCACACACACACACACACACACACACACACACACACACACACACATTCCCCAGGTCTCCTTGATGCTACCATGTGAGAGTGTCCAAGCGAGAGCCCAGCTCAGCACGAACTTCATGGCGCTTCCTCGGGGTTGATCCTGCAGTGAATGGAAAAGACAGTGTACCTGCGGTGGGGCTGCTCTCCCAGAGGTGCAGGGACAGGGCTGGGCGGCGTTTATCACACCAGGAGCTCCCTATTTGCATGGACCCCGCCCCTTAAAGACAGGGAGGTGGAGTTTCTGCTTGAGGGACTGCTGGGTTCAGAGACAAGCATCCTCCTTGTGAGTGTGGAGACTCGTATAAAAGGTTGTGTGGTCTGTGTGATGTAGAGAAATTGTTGCTGTTGATAAACTCCACCATCCGTCAGTCGGACAGAACTGAATCCACAGTGCTACCCACCTCCATGGAGGCCGTGATCCTCCAGCTCTGTATGGAGTCTCCCTGTGCCCTAATCTATGTGTGGACACACAGAGAGGATTCATTGCCTCTTGGCTGCCCAGGGCTGGGGGCTGGGGCTATTGGTCTGCTCAAGGTTTTTTTTTATTTTATTTTTTTATTTTTTTTATTGATTAATTTTTGTTACAGATGATTCTCCTTTTTTCCCCCACTGATTCCCCCCTCCCCCTTCCCTCCCTGCACCTTCCCCAGATTGTTGTCCATGTCCACTGTTCATGCATACATGCATATAAGTTCTGTGGTTCATCACTCTCCCACCTCCCCACTCCTTAGGGGATTGTCCTCAAACTGTTATGTTCATTATATTCCATAAATCAGTGAGATCATATGAAATTTGTCTTTCTCTGTTTGGCTTGTTTCACTTAGGATGATACTTTCCAGGTACCTCCATGTAGTCTCAAAGGATAAGAGATCTTTCTTTCTTACCGCTGCATAGTACTCCATTGTGTATATGTACCACAGCTTTTTGATCCATTCGTCTACGGATGGGCACTTGGGCTGTTTCCAGATCTTAGCAATTGTAAATAGTGCTGCTACAAAGATGGGGGTACATATATTCTTTCTTATTGGTGTTTTATGCTTCATAGGGTATATTCCTAGAAGTGGGATCACTGAGTCAAATGGGAGATCAATTTTTAATTTTTTGAGGTGACACCATATTGTTTTCCATAGTGGCTGCACCAGTCTGCATTCCCACCAAATTGGACAGCTACTTGCCGAAAAATGAAACTAGACCATCAACTTACACCCTACACCAAAATAAACTCAAAATGGATAAAAGACTTAAATGTAACTCACGAATTCATAAAAATCCTAGAGGAGACTGTGGGCAACAAAATATCAGACATCATACGCAGCAGAATTTTTACTGACACATCACCTAAGGCAATAGAAACAAAGGAGAAAATGAACACATGGGACTACATCAAACTCAAAAGCTTCTGCACAGCGAAAGATACAATCATCAAAACGGAAAGGCTACCCACTGTATGGGAGAGCATAATTGCCAATGATATATCAGATAAGGGGTTACTTTCCAATACATATAGAGTGCTCATACAACTCCACAAAAGGAAGACAAAGAACCCAATTAAAAAATGGGCAGAGGAACTAAATAGACACCTCTCCAAACAGGACATACAAATGGCTTAGAGACATATGAAGAAATGTTCATCATCACTAATCATCAGAGAGATGCAAATCAAAACAACAATGAGGTATCACCTCACACCTGTCAGAATGGCCGCCATCAACAAATCATCAAACAACAAGTGTTGGCGAGGGTGTGGAGAAAAGGGGACTCTAGTACACTGCTGGTGGGAATGCAGACTGGTACAGCCCTATGGAAAACAATATGGTGTTACCTCAAAAAATTAAAAATTGATCTTCCATTTGACCCAGTGATCCCACTTCTAGGAATATACCCTAAGAAGCATAAAACACCAATCAGAAAGAATATATGTACCCCCATCTTTGTAGCAGCACTATTTACAACTGCTAAGATCTGGAAACAGCCCAAGTGCCCAACAGTAGACAAATGGATCAAAAAACCGTGGTACATATACACAATGGAGTACTACGCAGCGGTAAGAAAGAAAGATCTCTTATTTTTTGAGACTACATGGAGGTACCTGGAAAGTATCATCCTAAGTGAAACAAGCCAAAAGAGAAAGACAAATTTCATATGATCTCACTTATTTGTGGAATATAATGAACATAACAGTTTGAGGAATGGGGTAGTCCCAGAGACGCGGAAGCGGGGTACAGACTGACAATCCTCTAAGGAGTGGGGAGGTGGGGGAGGGATGAACCACAGAACTTATACGCATGTATACATGAACAGTGGACATGGACAACAATCTGGGGAAAGGGCAGGGAGGGGAGGGGAAGGGGGGGATCAGTGGGGGAAAAAAGGAGAATCATCTATAACAAAAATTAATAATAAAAAAAAAAAGAACTGCTTTTGCTGCATCCCATAGATTTTGTGTCGTGTGTACATTTTTATTGGTTTCCAGGAAGTTTTTAATTTCTTCTGTGATCTCTATGGTAACCCATTCATTGTTCAATAGCATGCTATTTGGCCTCCATGTTTTTAAATGTCTTTACATGTTCTTGTTGCAATTGATTTCTAGTTTCATGCCACTGTGATCTGAGAAGATGCTTGATATGATTTCAATCGTCTTGAACTTGTAGAGATTTAGTGTGTGTCCTATCTTTGAAAATGTCCTATGTGCACTTCAAAAGAATGTGAATTCTGCAGTTTTGGGGTTTAATTATTTATAGATATTTATTACATCTATTTGATCTAGCACTTTATTTAGAGTCTGTGTTTCCTGGTTATTTTTTGTCTAGAAGATCTATGCAGGGATGTCAGCGGGGAATTGAAGTCTTCTGCTATGATTGTCTTGCTGTTGATTTCTCCTTTGAAGTCCTCAGAAGATTTTTAATATATTTTGATGCTCCTAAATTGGGTACATATATGTTTACCAAGGTTATATCTTCCTGTTGGATAGATCCATTCAATATTATGTAGTGGCCTTGTTAGTCTCTAGTTATGGCTTTTATTTTGAAATCTACTTTATCAGATAAGAGATTTTTTTCCATCCCTTCACTTTCATCCTATGTGAGTCTTTTGTTGTGAGGTGGGTCTCTTGTAAACAACATCTATGAGAGTTATGATTTCTCATTCAGTCAGCTACTCTGTGTCCTTTCATCAGAGCATTCAAACCATTTACATTTAAGGTGATACTTGGTATGTACTTATTTTTGAATAGTGTGGTTCTATTTTTCTTCCTATCTTTTTTACTAATTACAGCAGTCCTTTGAGCATATCTTGCAGTGCTGGTTTTGTGTTAATATATTCACTTAGCTTTTTTTTTGTCTGGGAAGCTCTTTATTTGACCTTCTAATTTGAATGATAGTCTTGCTGAACTGAACTTTTGAATCTGAAAAGTCCCCTCTCCTCCTCCTCCCCCTCTTTGTTCTCCTTTTTCTTTTGTCAATTCTCATTTGAGAATATTTTCTACTCAAAAATTTTTGATAGAGTGGAAGACAGGGAAGGAGAGAGAAAGAAACATTGCTGTGAGAGAGACATATCGAAACCAAAATGAAGAGGAAACCACACAGAAAAGCCCGAACCGCCAACCTCACCAGCTCCTTGTGTTCAGATTCCCTGAGCGCCCCCTGGTGGCCGTAGCCCTTCCTGCAGGGAGGTTTGTGTCTGGGCTCACATTGACTTTCCTTCACTGTGTATCCTCCTGCACAGTAATAAGTGGCCGTGTCCTCAGCTCTCAAGCTGTTCATTTGCAGATACAGCGTTTTCTTGGAGTTGTCTCTGGAGATGATGAATCGGCCCTTCACAGAGTCCTCATAGTATGTGCTACCACCACCACTACTAATGGATGAGACCAACTGCAGTCTGAACCCTGGAACCTGGCGGACCCAGCTCATGTAGTAGTTACTGAAGGTGTATCCAGAGGCTGCACAGGAGAGTCTCAGAGACCCCCCAGGCTGCACCAAGGTTCCCCCAGACTACACCAGCTGCACCTCACACTGGACACCTGCAAACACAAAGACGTCCTGGTCAGGAAACTGTCACATGTCCACTGTTTCTCTCTCTCATCTAATCTCACACTCAGTGTCCCTTATTCTTCACAAATTACCTCTTAAAATAGCAACAAGGAAAATACAACTGAGCACAGACTCCATGGTGAATGATCTATGTTTAGTCCTGGTCTGGGAAAGTGGTCACCTGGGGATTCCAAGGCTGAGCTCCTGTCTCAGAGCTGCAGGGTCTGGGCAGGGCTGGTTTTTATGAGCAGAGGGGGTCCTATTTGCATGTCCTTCTACTATATAGGGAGCTCTGGGATTGAAGACCTGCAGATTTGGTGGTGCCTCGGTGCAGGTGGACGTGTCCTGGGAGAGAATGGTAGTCATGACAAAATTTCAATAATGAAATAAAGTCATAATAGGTAGGGGCATGTCCAAGATTCCACATCTTGTAACAATGTGCTCAGATACTGGGGTGAGCACTTAAACACTGTCTCCTAATTCTCCCTGAACCTACTTTAAGGCAGAGTGGCACCTGAGCAGTGAGTGTGCAGGCCCCTTAGATATAATGGAGCATGGATGAACATCTGTATTCTGCACTTTCCCAAAAGTCAGGCCTGGAGACCATCTGACATGTGGAAAGAGACCACAGGCTGCAGATCTTGTAAGAGTAAATGTCATGCACATGGTGTGTTGGTGCCCTTGGCCCTGACTGTCTCTGGCTTCCTAACCTTCAAGAAGACAAAGAAGACTGAGTGATGTGTAGATGCTTTTCTATCCCTTGGACTCAGATATACTGAGAAGTTGGAGAGATTCATGGAGCTGATGGACAGCCTGTGGGTTTCCAACATCCAGAAGTCCATCTACAGAGGATCTATTTCCATAGACAGTAATGAAAACCTTAAAGAAGTTGTTATAATAGAAAATTAGTGAGATAAATGTTAGTCCAATTACCTGCGATTAGTGAGAAGGCTCATATTTATGGTTAATTTCTCATTTATAAACCAGAGAGTTTTGCACTTTAAATTCACAGTGAATGCCATGGTGATAAGAGCTGAACTGATCACTCAGCTTGGTCCTTCTCAAGTGTGTTATTACAACTGTGAGAGTTTATTGTCAAAAGGGACCACTTGAGGATTCCACTGCGTTTAGGTAACAGTGTCGTGTCCTCGTGTAATAAACGTATTTACAGATCCCGGAGATAAACCCTGGACAGTAGATGTGCCTGGAACTCAACTCCTCCAGGGGGGTGGGAGCTCAATGGCTCCTGAGCTCCCCCGGGTCCTGAGAGCACATTTTCCTTCAAAGCCCACAGAGGACCAGAGACTCCTCACTAACTCTCCTCATCCAGCCTGGGTGTTGTGTCCCTTCCTGCAGGAGCTCTATGGACCCTGCTGTTCAACAAATGTCCCTTTCTCATTCTTTCTGTCCACAGATCCTGCCCTCCACTCCTTGACTGTGAACCCCCGGGTCTCTGCTGCACCACAGGGGAGCTCTGTGTCCCTCTTGTGTGGTGATTCCCCCACTACAAGTGCCTTGAACAAAATCTTCCTGTAAAATATAGCTACTCTCACAGAACTTTCCGCCAGGAAGAAAGCGGGATCTTTAATGTTCTCCACCCAGGTTGCTGGTAAATTAACTCAGGACAAGTCCTGGGACAGGATTTTGGAGGTGGCAGTGCCCCCTAGTGGTTGCTTACAGCCTCAAAAGTTGAGGATACTGAGTCTGAGCTAGCTTCCTGAGACAAGGCAGGGGAGTCGCACTCAAGAAAGTCCTTTCTGACATTTTGAAAGGGTGGCTCCCCCAGATCTTGCTTCTCACTGGTACTCAGCTGAGTCTCTGCAAGGTTATCTGTGCCTCAGGGCTGCCACCTAGAGGAGAACCTGAGAACAGAGCCCTCCTCGGTGCCAGGGGCATGATGGGAGTCAACTGGAACCGGACCTGACTGTGGGCCTCACTGGGGAAATGCTGCCTGGGTGCAGGAAGGGGGGACGAACCAACACGGAGCCCACACGTCCAGGGTGCTTGTTCCATCAGGTTCTGACTCTCCTGGTTGTTCCCCGAGTTCACGTTTTCTTTCCTCACTTTCCTCTGAAATAGCCACAGCTGTTTCCCAGGGTCCTGAAGACACTGTGCTGAGAGGGGCAGGAGCACGAGTCCTTCGTGAGCTGGTTTTGTACCTGACATCTCTCCTGAGTCCACTCTCTAGTTCTGTCAGTTTTCTGGTGCAGGGTTTGGGGTTTTCAATATACAAGATGTGTCCTATGTATAGAGATGAAGAGACACTTTAACTTGCTTCTTTCTGATTTACACATTTTATAATTTTTCTTGCCTAATTATTCTGAAAAAAACTCCAGTTCTGTTGAATAGAAATACTCACAGGGGTGCCCTTGTGTGGGTCAGAATTCAGTGATAACGTATTTGGGGTCAGTGTATAAATTACAGTTTCTTTCAGACCATATGTTTATTTCATATGCCAACCACAGAATGATATAAAACCGTATTTTGCTTTGTAGAATTCATAAAGTGTGTTAGCACTGAGAATGTCCCTCCCTGACCTCCAGCTCCAGGTGCACAAGGAGCAGGTTTCAGCCGCTGCTCTCTGGAATCCCCCGAGGTTTGTGCTGCAGACACAGCTGTGCATGACCCCTAGACCATGGCTCATGAGGTGGTGACAGTAAGGCAGGGCCATTGCTTGGAGACACACGTGTTGTCTGATGGAATGTTTTGTCTCAGGAAATTCCTGACTGACCTGCTGGGTGTCCTGAAATGCAGGGAGGGCTAAGCAAGGTCCACCTTTCTTGACAGACATTGCTTGTGTGCTGACAGTTTCCCGATGCTCACCAACCCCTCTGTACATTTTCTTCCTCCGTAAGTGATACACTACATGTCTGCAAGTCAGAAGGCTCCTAATAATATCATAAATCTCCAAATGCAGAACCAGCAGCATAGCCTCAGAAAGAAAGGTCCAGAGAGACTCTTGTAGAAACTGTTGTCTGGAGAGAAAGCCCAGAGCCTCAGGGAAAACAGCCATTAACACCACCTGCACTTGCGCTTGGGCTGCAACACAGAGTCCGTGAGTTCTGCACTCCCCCTGGTGTCCAGAGTGAGCCCTGCAGCCCCTCCTTCTTGTCTCCCTCTGGAGGTTTGTGTCTGGGCTCACACTGACTTCCTCTCACTGTGTTTCTCGCACAGTAATACACGGCCGTGTCCTCGGTGGTCACAGAGCTCAGCTGCAGGGAGAACTGGTTCTTGGACGTGTCAGCAGTGATAGAGATGCGGCCCTGGAAGGCTGGGTTGTAGCTTGTGCTCCCAGTCCAGTACCCCATCCACTCCAGCCCCTTCCCTGGTTTCTGGCGGATCCAGTGCCAGTAGTAACTACTGGTGACTGAGCCCCCAGAGACAGTACAGGTGAGGGAGAGGGTCTGCGAGGGCTTCACCAGTCCTGGGCCCGACTCCTGCAGCTGCAACTGGGACAGGACACCTGGGGACAAGGAGCATCAGGCCCTGTCAGTCACGTGCAGTCACAACCACCCCACAGACCCCTGTCTGACCTCTGAGACCCTCACCTTGGGGGGCTGTGACCAGGCACAGGAGAAGACCCAGCAGTCTCATCTTCTTCTAGACCAGGGCTCTGCCTTCCCCAGAGACCTCAGCCCTGTGTGAAGAGAGAGCTGTGAGCCTCCCCAGCCCAGGGGAGGATTTACCCTGGAGCTTGGGGAGAAATTTGCATGTGGGGCAGCCTGATCCTTATAAGTGGGGGACTGAGGTCAGGCTGTCCTGGTCCTTCTGGGCCCCTCTGCGGGCGTCTCTGCTCATGAACTCACTGACCATGCAAGTCAGGGATAGGGGATCAGCTGGTACTTGAGACCTATTGGAGTCGGGTTACTGTACGTGCTCATCAGTAGTAAATGTTGGACTAGATCAGTAGGTTATATTTTTAGTTTCTTATGCATCTTTCACATAGATTTAAAGGGACTTCTTTGTTCCAATTAATTTATTAAACCCAGCTCTCTAATGTCTACAGAACTTCAAAGTTTATTGTAAACAAGTGAATTTTAAACATAATTTTATAAATACGAATAATGTTTATCTCATTCTGAAAATCACAGTATAAAGGACATTCATTGTCAGTATCCTATTTATTTAATTTATGTGGTTACTTATATCAAAAGCACTATATCCCAGGAACATTTTATTGAGACTCCCTTGATACTTTTTATAATTTGATTTTTTTTCATCCTCACCCGAGGACATTTTTCCATTTTTTACTCAGATAGAGCGGGAAGGAGAGAGAGGAAGAGAGAGAAACATCAATGAGAAAGGTACACATCGAGCGGCTGCCACCCACACGACCCAACCAGGGCCGGGGACAAACTGCAGCCAAGGTACATGCCCTTAGCGGGAACAGAACCCGGGTCTCTGTGGACCGCAGGCTAACGCTCTAACCTCTGAGCCAAACCAGCCAGGGCTAATTTGATTTTTTAAATGATATTTCTTACAAGTTCTGAGTAACACTGTGCTACATGTCTTTAGTTTAATGCTAAAAAAGTTTATTCTTAAAATCTTTGCTAAACACTTTCAGAGCTAAGTAGTGTCAGACCTGGTTATGACTTGGATGGGAAACTCGTGATTCTTGATGTTGAAAATTGGGTAATTGTGCCTTTGAGTCCCTCCTCGAACTCTTCCTTTCACCAAGCTCAGGAAATATTGCAGAGACCCCCCCCCCCAAATTTTATCAGACATATTAATATTTTATGTGGAGAAATGATTGAAAATAAAGTACTGCTTATTCATGTGTACAACTCAGAATATTTCATATGTGGAAATTGTAAAGGCAGCAGATTAATGGACTGATGTTTTCAGTCAAATATTTTCACTGATGTTGGGGTCAGAGGGAGACAATTGAAGCGGGTTCCCAGCACAGAGATGCTCATAGGAAAGGGAAATTCAACCCTGAGAGGAACCGTCACTTCCAGCCTCACTGTGCCCCTGGGGATGGTCCCAGTGGTCAGAGGTGCTGGGCTCTCCCACAGAACATACAACATCCTAATGAATAATGAACACTTTCTCCCATCAGACATGTGATTTGAAAATACATGATTTCTGTGTAGCTTCTTTTCATTCCCTAAATGAAATATTTAGTGGAAGATATTTTTAATTTTAACAATGTTCAATTCAGCACTCTTTTTTTTTTTTTTTTTAATGGGTCCTTTTTAAATGCTTTATTTAACAACTCCATTGCCCATGGTTGGAGAAATCCTGATATGAACACAGTGGACAGAAAACCCGATAGAGAAATGATGGCTGGGATCCTTAACATTACTGAAAACTATTTGCTGTATCTTCTGACCAGGAGACCAACTTTCAATGGCTTGAAGCCCAGATTAATTTTAAAGATTAATTCACTTGATTGAACTTTACATTGTGAATTTCACTACAGTACGTATCACAGACAAGTAGGCTCACCCCTGAAAATTACATCATGTAGACGTCAGGCAGACGAGGAAGGCTCCTCAAAGGACGTGAGGAAGGTACTGAGTAGAGATGACAGAGACAGGATCCCAGAGGGTATTTCACGAGGATGAAAGTGACCAGGAGGACGAAGGTGCAGAGAGGTCGTGAGAGGGAGACATGAGGAGATGAACTGGAGCTGATGTCGGGAAAGTGAATGTCCCAGGGAGAGCCCTGCATGGAGCTGTGTGTGCAGGACTCACATGGGACAGTGAGAGAGCGAGGCCCTGGCGAGTGTGAGGACCCGGGGATGGACTCTCAGTGTGTGTAGACGGTGACACCTGGGTGGGCGGGGTGTTCTCCAGGGCAGGTGCTCAGATGACCACCACGCAGGGGATGCTGGGACAAGGACTGTGGGGTGACGGTGCTCCCTAGTGGTGACTCTGAGCCATGCAGGCTGCAGGACCCTAGGGACTGAACCAGCTGCCCCTCCACCCACCAAGACCAGGGGAGGGAAGAGTCACCTTTAAGGTCAGGCTTCTCCTCTCTGAAGAGAGACACGAGGACTCAGACAATGAGGGTATTTTCTATCAGCTGCTCCATACTCATTGGTGACACATGTAGGAGTATCTCTAGTCAATTTGGTATTTTTAACTTTTTTGAAGAAAATACTAGAATGATAGTTTTAAAAAGTGTTAGAGAATAGAAACAAACAGCTGAACATATAGTTGTTAAATAGGTGTAGCCCTGGTCTGGTGGTCAGTTGGCTGGGTGGTCATCCTGTACAATGAAAGGCTGTGGGTTCAATTCTTGCTCATGGCACATACCTACAGTATTGTTGTGATCCCTGATCGGAGACGTTGTGTGAGGCAACAGACTGTAGTTTCTCTATCTCTGTCTCCCCTCTGTTCTCTAGGATCAATAACCATATTCTCAGCGAGGAATACATAAAGAAACACATAAATAAATAAATGTAGTAGGTATAATATTTATTCAGTGACACGTTCCTTGCAACACAAACACACCCAAACCCACACATTGAAGATTTTTCATGGCAATGAACCCCCAATTTCACTTCCCCCCTGTACCCAGCACATGGGCAGTGCCCCCACTGACTGAACCTAGTGTGTGAGTTGCTCTGAGAAACAGAACACAAGCAAACAGATGGATGTGCAGACTGGAGAGGGCTCGCCCCTGAAGGTTCCTGTCCTCCCAGCACTGGGACCTGCAGAGGCCGCAGTGAGCAGGTCCTGGCCTTCCTGGGAAGGCTCAGGTGTGGGGGACCCATGGAAAGGACTTGATGAAGACACAAAGTGCAGATTCATGAGACAGTAATAGAGGAAATGAATTGCAGAAGCTGAGGGGTCAGTGAGGACGAGAGCTGTGAGCAGGTCGTGCAGAGTGAGACAGAGCAAGACGGGGTCTCTCTGCGGACCTGATATTTATCTTTTGTGGTTGGTCTGTAATGAACCAGTAACTGGACAGACAGTTGTAGTCTGAGTGGGTTTACCAAAATCCAGAAAAACCCCTTCAAATGTGAGAACTCAAAGCTCTCCTCATTTCAATACACAGTCCTGACTTTCTCCAGCTTCTTAAGTTCCATCATTAGCTATGATATTAGCTATTTCTGTGCTTCCATAAGAGTATTTGTTTTTTTCCTCACCAGAGGATATTTTTCTCATTTTTTGTTCAGATACAGTGTGAGGAATAGAGAGGAAGAGAGAGAGAGAAAGAAACATAGACGTGAAAGGGACACATAGAGTGGCTGCCGCCCTCACGACCAACCACGACCGGGGACAAACTGCAACCAAGATACGTGCCCTTAGCAGGAACCAAACCTGGGTCTCTCTGGACCGCAGGCCGACGCTCTAACAGCTGAACCAAAACGGCCAGGGCCATAAAAGTATTTTCAAGGTGGATTCACCTCTTAATCCTGTTCTGTCATGTTGGGCTCACAGATATTGCCTGTATATCTAGGCTGTGGTCACTGTGGACATGGGGATTACCAGCCCACCCAGCCTGTTTGAGGACTGTCATCTGCTCCATTCACCCACGGGCTTGTCCATCACTGTGATCTGCAGCTGGTGGGGCCACCTGGATGACTGGTTACCTGTGCCCTGGGGTCAGCTTCCTGCTGGATGAGCACATGAAACAGGTCGACCTGAAGCAGGGCCCAGGAGAACTGCAATCATAACTGATAACATAACGACCCTGAGGAAGAGATTTAAACACAGGCCTCAGACTCAGGGATATACAGTCAAATCGCATGTTTGGTAAAGGACTAGTGTCATGAACACAGCACATTTGCAGAAAGAGAAGAAAACAAACAGCCTCAGCCAGTCCTCGGAGCAGACACCTGCTCAAATGGTGCAGCCGCTTGGAAACCAGTAATTGTTTCCCCAGGTGTGGAACAGGACTCGCACAGGACCAGCCACACCACTGCTAGTGGGCATGCAGCAGACACATCGGTCTGGAAGGGAGACTCAGCTCCCATGACCATTGCAGCCCCACTCAGTGTGGCGAAGGCTTGGGAGCCTGTGAATGTCCCCAGTGGATGAGAGGATCAGTGTGTTACATGTGCACCACAGAGACTTACTGCTCAGCCTTAAATCACAGGGAAACCCTACACACACCCCAGCCTGGATGACACTAGAGGACACTGTGCTCTGTGAAATAAAGCCGTCAGGGAAAGGCAGATAGTGTCTCATTCTACCTACACTGGGGACTGAATTAGGTTTCCTTCCAGCAGAGCATGGGGGAGCCCAGGCCTGGGTGTGGTGAAGGCTCTGGCAGGAGACGGGATAGTGGAGGGTCGGCCGCTCTAGTGTCCTGCGCTGACGGAGAACAAAGACGGAGGCAGCTGGAGGAGACACTGTGTCAGGACACAGTCGGCCCTGGTCCTGGACCTTGTGCATCCACAGGAGCCTGGATGTGTCTGCCTCAGTGTGTGGAGCCGTCCACCCTCAGGGCCCTGTGGACAATGAGGGAACATTCAGTCCCCATGGAGTGTAGCTTTCCCCTATAAATGGGGAGAAAAACACAGCCCAGAAAACCCCTGTGGTCCCAGGGGCTGTGTGAGCACCCAGGACAAGCCCCTGTGTGATCTCTGAGACTGGATCCTCCACTCTGAGTCATCACTGAGATCCTCCTGTGTTGAAGTGTGTATTGGTCGACGGTAATTTTCATTGCTGAGTAGTATTCCATTAATGGATGTTCCCTAGATTGCTTATTTTTAAAACTAGAATGATTTTTTGGGTTGTTTGTAGCTTTTAGCACAATGATGATATAAATATTTGGATATATTTTTGTGTCAACATAAGGATTTCTTGTTTTAAACCAATCACTCTAGGTGGGAACCCTGAGATACATGTTCAGTATATATTTCATTTAATAAGGAACTGTGATTCACTATGTGAAGAAAGAATAACAGGACACAGAGGAACCTGGAGAAGGAGAGGAGCCTAGTCATTGCCAACACGTCATCTGCACACACAGTGTCACCTCCTCACTTGTCCGCAGTGAGAATATGAGAAGTTGGAGCCACAGAGAAAAAGTGAGAATCTCTCAGGAAGCAGCTGAGAGGAAACCCCTGCTCCCAACCGGAAGCCCCTCCTTCCCCTTCACTCTCACCTGCTCCTGGGCTGTTCTCTGTGTTTCCTGAGCGCCCCCTGGTGTCCTGAGCGCCCCCTGCAGCCGCACCCGCCAGTCCCCTTAGGAGGTTTGTGTCTGGGCTCACACTGACTTCCCCTCACTGTGTCTCACACAGTAATACACGGCCGTGTCCTCAGATTTCAGGTTGGTCATTTTAAGAGAGACTGTGCTCGTAGGGTTGTCCCTGGAGATTGTGAATCTTCCTTGAACGGATGGCGCGTACCACTGCTTTGTTCCCGATGGTTTGCTCACTCTCGCCACCCACTCCAGCCCCTTCCCTGGAGCCTGGCGGACCCAGTTCATGCTGTAGTTAGTGAAGGTGAATCCAGAGGCTTTGCAGGAGAGGCTCAGGGAGTACTATGCAGCTGTAAGAATGGAAGATCTCTTATCCTTTGAGACTACATGGAGAAACCTGGAAAATATTATTCTAAGTAAAACAAACCAAACTGAGAAAGACAAGTATCATGTAATCTCACTTATTTGTGGAATATAAAGGACATGACAGTCTGAGGAATGAGGTAATACCAGAGATGTGGAAGTTGGGTGCAGACTGACAATCCCAGGAGAGAGGGTAGTTGGGGACAGATAGACCACAGAACTTATATGCATGTGTGCTTGAACAATGGACTGGACAACAAAGCTGGGAACCAGGCAGGGAGGGAAGAAGAGGGGGAATCAGTGTGGGGGGGTAGGAGAAACATCTGTAACAAAAATAAGTAAATTAATTTAAAAAATAAGTTAAACTACATAGATCCAACATGGTATAAAGTCGCATTTATATTAAAGAAAACTTAAAATAAAAAATAAAATAAAATGAGCACAGTGGGCACTAAACCCAATAGAGCAATGAGGGTTGGGATCCTTAATGCCATTGCAATCTGTTTCCTGTGTCCTCTGACCAGGAGACTGACCTTCCTTGGAATGAAGTCCTGATTCATTTCAGAGATTAATTCAATTTATTGGACTGTATTTATTTTTTAAATGGTATTATTGATATTTTAGGGAGATAGGAAGGAAGAGAGAGATAGAATCATTGATGTGAGAGACATCGGACCGCCGCCTCCTGCACAGCCCCTACTGGAGATCGAGCCTGAAACCCGGGCATGTGCCCTGACCCGTAGTCAAACCCAGACCTCTCATTCCGAGAGATGCCACTCAGTCCACTGAGCCACACCAGGTGGGTTTATTGGACTTCAGTTTGTAAACTTCCCTACAGTATGTAGCTTAGAAAACTAGACTAACACCTGAGAAATTCTATCATGTAGCCGTCAGGCAGACGAGGAAGGAACCTCAAGGTACATGCGGAAGATGCTGAGCAGAGATGACAAAGACAGGATCCCGGAGGGTATTTCACGAGGTTGAAAGTGACCAGGAGGACGAAGGTGCAGAGAGGTCGTGAGAGGGAGACATGAGGAGATGAACTGGAGCTGACGTCGGGAAAGTGAATGTCCCAGTGAGAGCCCTGCATGGAGCTGTGTGTGCAGGACTCACATGGGACAGTGAGAGAGCGAGGCCCTGGCGAGTGTGGGGACCCGGGGATGGACTCTCAGTGTGTGTAGATAGTGGCACCTGGGTGGTCGGGGTGGGTTTCAAACCACGTTCTCCAGGGCAGGTGCTGAGATACCACCAGTCAGGGCATGCTGGGAACAGGACCTTGGGGCGACCCCTAGTGGTGACTCTGAGCCATGCAGGCTGCAGGACCTTAGGGACTGAACCAGCTGCCTCTCCACCCACCAAGACCAGGGGAGGGAAGAGCTCATTTTAAGTTCAGGCTTCTCCTCTCTGAAGAGGAGAGAGACACGAGGACTTGGACAATGAGAACACTTTTTATATACAGTTTTTTTTTTTTGTTTTTGTTTTTTTCATTTATTGATTTTTTTAGAAAGAGAGGAAGGGAGAGAGAGAAAGAGATAGAAACATTGATGAGAAAGAACATGGATTGGCCACCTCCTGCATGCTCCCCATTGGGAATCAGGCCCACAACCTGGGCTTGTGTCTTGATTGGAAATCAAACCGGTGACCTCTTGGTGCATGAACTGATGCTCAATCACTGAGCCACACTGGCCGGTGAGAGTATTTTTTATTTTATTTTTTTATCATCTGCATCGTTCTCATTAGTGACATTTTTCTGTCATCTTTGGTGTATACATTATTGGAGTGAAAAACAGTTCTTCTTGGCCTGGATGGGTGCCCTGGGCCTGCAGCCTTGGTCTCAGTCCAGCTCCAGGGGACAGGCCTAATCAGAACTCTCCTCCCATATGTCGAGAGCAGGCCCTGCCCCTGAGGCAGGTTTCAGACACACTGCGTCCCTCCTTCTTCTCACCTCTCCCAGGGCAGGGCAGCCCCTTCCTCAGGTGTATCTCTATCACCAGTACATGTGCATCAGGAACCTTCCACCAGGAAGGAAGCTCGCAGGTGGTTACTGTCCGAGGTCTATGTGGAGGAATCTCGTTTGGAAGACCCATCACGGAGGACCTGTGTCCTGTGGCTGGTTGTCAGCTCCGTCTGGCTGCAGTCGCCCAGTGAGCTCTGGCGCTGGGCAGTGCTGCTTTGGTCAGCCCTCAGGGACCCTCGGTGTCTGCATGAGCCCCCTGCATCGTCAGTGGGCTCACAGGTCTAGGGCCCAGGAGGGTTAGGGACCAGCTCTGCACATTCTAATGTGTCAGTGATCACTGTGTCCCTCTCCATTGGCTTACCATGTGCCCGCTGCTGCTTCACATTGACACCGTGTGGGCTCAGGTGGGCAGAGGGGCATGTCCTCTGCTGGACAGTGGTGTTGGCCAGGGGTCTCCAGAGAGGCAGGAGCAATAAAGGCATATTTACATTTACATGTGTTACACAAGGAACTGATGCTCACGTCATGGACTGTGAGACGTTCCAAGTCCCATGACCTGCTGATGGAAGCAGTAGACCCAGGGGAGCTGCTGTAATAACTCAGCCTGGCCTGAGGGCTCACATGTCAGGGCTGAGACAAGCAGACACATGGAAAGAGACCGAAGGCTGCAGACCTTGTACGAGTGGACATCGTGGACACTGTGTGTTTGTGGCCTTGGCCCTGAGTGTCTCTGGATTCCTGACCTTCTAGGAGAAAAAGAAGACTGAGTGTTGAGAAGACGCTTTCATGTCCCTGGGACTCAGAGACCCTGAGAATTTAAGGAACGACTACAGAGCTGATGGAGAGGCTGTGTGTTTCCAACACCCAGTAGTCCATGTTCGAGGGTCTGTCTGCACAGACAGTAATAAAAACCCGAAAAATGTTGACAAAATAGAAAATTCAGTGAGGTATATTTAGGTCAGTAGACCTATGCTCAGTGAGAAGGCTCATATTAAATATTAATCACTCGTCTATGAAACAGAGTCCTTTGCATGGCACATGCCATGGTGATAGGAGTTGAGTTGAGCACTCGGCCTGGTCCTTGTCAAGTGTATTATTACAAGTATGAGAGTTTATTGTAAAAGGGACAGCTCAGAGTTTTCACAGCATATAGATAACAGTGTGCCGTGTCCTCGTGTAATAAACGTGTTTACAGAGCATGGAGTAAAGCCTGGACAGTAGTCATGCCCGGAACCCACCTCCTCCTGGGGACGTGAGCTCAGTGGGTCCTGAGAGCACGTTTTCCTTCAAAGCCCACAGAGGACCAGAGACTCCTCATCACCTCCCCTCATCCAGCCTGGGTGTCGGGTCCTTTCCCACAGGAGCTCTATGTTCCCTGCTGTCCACAGCACGTTCCCTCTTTGTTCTTTCCATGCACAGACCCCACCCTTCGCTCCTTGGCTGTGAATTCCCGGGGTCTCTGCCGCACCACAGGGGAGCCTTGTGTCCCTCTCATGTTTTTCTAAACAATTGTATTTTTATAAACATAATTTCATAGGTACAGTGTTCCCTTCTCTGAGAATGACAGAATAAAAGAGATATTCATTCTCAGCACCTTATTTGTTTATTTACATCGTCATGGTGACCCAAGATACTATATTCCAAGAATAATTAAATGGAAGATCCTCCATTCTTTTCTTTATGTTATTTGGTTTGGTTAAAGTGATATTCATTATAATATCTGAGTAACACCATATTATATGTCATTTTTTAGACTATTACAGAAACTTTTTTTTTTTTTTTACAATCTCTACCAAATGCCTTCAGCAGCTAAGCAGGCTCAGATCCTGGTTAGTACTAGGGTGGGAGACCCTTAAGTCTTTATGTTAAAAATTGGTAGTTGTGACTTTGAGTACCTCCTCAACCTCTTCCCTTCTGCAAGCCCACGGATTATTTCAGAGACCTCCATCTAATTACATTAGACAAAATTATATTATGTGCTCACAGTGTCTGTCTGTGAGGCAACAACTTCACAGGTCCAGCGGTTAGCATCTGGACACCTGTGCGTCTATTACCCACATGGCCACTCCATGCTTCACCCAATAATTGAGAATAGAAATACTGATTATGCATGTGTACAATTCAGATTCTTTTACATGATTAAATAATGAAGGCTGCGTATTAAAGGATGTGCTTTCTCAGTCCAGTGATAACAGTGATGTGGTTGAGGGGAGGGAATGGAGAGAACTCCCAGCACAGATTTGCTCACAGGAAAGGGAACTTCAACCTGACAGGACCCTCACTCTCACCCCACTCTGCCCCAGGGGATGGTCACTGTGGTCAGAGGTGCTGGGCTCTCCCACAGAACATATAATGTCCTAAATGTACAATGAACACATTCTCCAATCAGACAAGTTATTTGGAAATATATTCTTACTGTGTAGCTTATCTTTTTATTTCCTTAATGGATTCTTTGGTGGGATAAATGTATTTAATTTAGCAAAGTCTAATTCACTCCTATTTTCTGTGCTGGGCCTGTTTTTGTGAATCACACAGGCCTCCAGGACGTGCTGAGCCTCACGGTCCAGGGGCATCGACTGCAGCAGCCACAGGGACAGAGAGGTTCTGGCACCAGGAGTGAGGGCTGCTGGGAAACTGCCCAGAACTATACGGGACTTTGACCTGGGTGAGGGGAGGAATCTGGACGTGTTCTGAGTCACAGGACAGAAATGTGCCTGATGTTCATGGACAGAGCATTACTGGACAGGTGGGCTTAAACCTCTTCCAGTGATGACCCAGGAGGATGTGCAGGGCATGATAGACACAGCTTCTGTTATCATAGGAAACACCTGAGTGATTATGACTAACAGTTTATCATAATAGAAACGTTAAAGGTACTGCAGGCTGGAATCCAGGGATATCAGGAACGTGTCATTGCAAAGGGGAGGGGAAGGGGATTTTTGTTACCTACATGCACCTGCTCACAGTGTCTCTGTCTATGAGGTAACAACTTCACAGGTCCAGGGAATTAGCAGTTGGACACCAGGGGGTCATTGCTCATAGTGTCCCATCATGCACAACACAAGGTGCACAATTCATTGGGGACCCATTTATGAACTCCCTCAGCACTTAGAGGGGAGAGTGGACACCCCTCCCTGCGGGAGCCAAGGTGATGGTGTGTCTGTGTGAGGGGCTCTCATGTTCTCATGTCATTGACCAGGACCCTGTGTCAGTACATTATCACCATCATCAACATCATCATCATCATCATCATCATCATCATCATCATCATCTTCATCCTTTGTTTACTTAAATTGTTCTTATTTGCAGATATATGATTGTTGTCCAACATACTGACACTTCATGTCACTTCATGTCCATTTTTTTCCCCATTGTGTGTGGTCTTTTCATTAATAGTTAGTGAGATTGTATTTTATTGTTTGATTGAATGCTGACAACTGATGGGTCATTCCTGCCTCTTCTCCATCTGCCCCACACTGGGATCTGATGAGAAAGGTTGCATCTCTTTTGATGTCATTGAGATATTAAACCACAAAAGCCTCTGGTGAGCATTCCTCCTCCTCCCTACCACCTCACCAAAATATAACCTTGAGCATGTCTCCTTTCCTGGTCTATCAAAGCTCCTCTGACTTGCTGAAGGTCCTTTCCCATGTTTCCAGAGATTCCAACTATATACGTGATACACGTTCCATGTCCCCTTATGTGTGTGTTTGTCCTCAGCCTGAACATCTGCACAAACTGCCGTGGGTCCCTCTGCCTCTGCCTGGTGTCAACTGCTCTCGGTGCTGTGAGCATAATGCCAAGTCAAAGACCATCACCAGCCCGGCCGGTGTGGCTCATTGGTTGAGGGTCGGCCCATGCACTAAAAGGTCGTCAGTTCGATTCCTGGTCAGGGTACATACCCAGGTTCTGGGGCAAATCCCCAGCGGAGGGCATGCAGGAGGCAGCCAATCAATGTTCCCTCTCATCGACAATTCTGTCTCTCTCACTCTCCCTTCCTCTTTCTCTAAAATCAATATAAACAAAATATTAAAAGAACAAAAAGAAAGACGATCACCACCAGGGAATTTCATCTCTAGCCTTGGGGTCACAGGACTCAGGTGCCCAATGTCTAGCACACATGTGTCCAGCTGCTGGTGGCTGGGACCTTGAGCTTGGCTGAGCTGAGCTGCACTGTCCAATCAGCAGAGCCCCTGGGTGGATGTACCCCCCTGGGTCAGTCCATTTCATGGTTAGTTCTCATTTGTGCATAACTGTGTCTGAAGGAGACTCTCTGCCTTTTGTTCATATGAGAAAGTGGTCTTTCTGGAAAACAGACGATTCTTTAATCTTTCTGATTAATAATTGACTTTACTACAGTATTCCCCATCCCCCCAACAGCTCCCCTCCACCAGCACCCCCACGACTCCCCTGGCCATCAGCTCATGTGGTCTGAGCCCACGGGCTGTGCTGTAGGTCCTTTGACTCCTCTCTTCACCTCCTTTAATTCCCTCATCTCCCCCCTCTGATCTGTGTCTGTTCTTTCCAGGGTCCACGCCTCTGGTTCTATTTTATTCCTCAGATTTCACATATAACTGAGACCATATGGTATTAGTCTTTGGCTTATTTCTCTTAGCATAATCCTCCCCAGGTCCCTTCATGCTGTTGCACAGGGTGAGAGGTGCTTCTTCCTTACAGCTGCGTAGTGTCTCCTGTGTAATGTACCTCAGGTTTTATCCCCTCGTTACTGGTGTGCACTTGGGCTGTTCACAGATCTTAGCTGCAAATAACACTGCTATGAGCACAGGGTGCATGTATTCTTTCTGTTTGGAGCTTAGAAAAACCTAAGACGTATTCCCAGAAGTGTGATCACTGTGTTAAATGGCAGTATGGTTTTTAATTTATTGAGGAAACTCCACACTGTTTCCACAGGGGCTGCACTAGTCTGCATTCCCACCAGCAGGGCATAAAAGTTCTGTTCTCTCCACATCCTCTCCAGCCCTTGTTGTTTGTTGACTTACTGATGGGAGCCACTCTGGCAGATGTAGTTGTATTTTAAGTGACAGCTCTCTGATAATTAGTGACCTTGAGCATTTTTTATATGTCTATTGGCCATCTGTTTGTCCTCTTCAGAGAAGTTTATTCAGGGCCTCTTTCCATTTATTAACGGGATTGTTGATCCGTGTAATAAGTTGTATACTTAAAAAAAAATACATTTCTTAATATAACCCCTTAACAGATGTACCGTTGGCAAATAGACCATAAACTTTTCTAACTCAGACACTTCATAGTTAAGCACAGAATCAGGAACCCAGAGAGGTTCCCTGAGAGAAACTGGGACATGAAGAGGAAACCACACAGGAAACCAGCCAAACCTCCAACTGCACCTGCTCCTGGATGGTCCTTGTGTTCAAGACACTGCGCGCCCCCTGGTGGTCGCAGGCTCTCCTGCGGAGGGTTTGTGTCTGGGCTCACACTGAGCTCTCCACACTGTGTCTATCGCACAGTAATACACGGCCGTGTCCTCAGACGTCAGGCCATTGATCTGCAGATAGGCCGTGCTGACAGAGGTGTCCAAGGAGAAGACAAATCGTTCTGAGAAGCCTTGGGCATACGTGGGTTTCTGAGTCTCTGTGTTAATCCAGCCCATGTACTGTAGCTTCTGTTCTGGGGCCTGTCGAACCCAGTTTATACCATAGCTAGTGAAGGTGTATCCAGAACCCTTGCAGGAGACCTTCACTGAGGTCCCAGGCTTCCTCACCTCATCCCCAGACTGCACCAGCTGCACTTGGGAGTGGACACCTGTGGAGAGAAGACAGGAGTGGGTGGCAATCCCCCTTGACTGTCCCTGGTCCCCTCCTCAGACCTTACCTCTTGCCAATGCCACCAGGAGGAGAAATCTCCAGCTCCAGTCCATGGTGAAGAGATGAGCTGTGAGCACTGCTGTAGGACGGGTGTGGCTGTGGGTGATGTTCTCAGGGCACAGATGTATCCATATTTAACCTGGTCAACCTCATCTAATTTGCATATTCTTGAGGTGGAGTATTTCATAGATGAGGACCTGACCCCACCAGAGAGATGATGGAGGAACAGGGACCATGCTCAGTGAGATTCTGAGGGTCCACATCCTAATTCTTGTTGGAAGACTTGTGTCCCCTGCGAGGTCCCCGAGGAACAAACCCCACAGGACATGCTCCTCATTGTGAACACACCTTTGAGGGACACGGGGACCTCCTGGACCAGCTCTGAGCTTTGATACCTGAATGTCTTATTCCAGGATCAGTGTCTCCAAAGTGCTCCACCGGGTGAGGCTATAAAGCCATCCCTATCCCAGGCCCTTACAATTCAGAAGCCCTAGAAATGTGCCTTTGCGTGTGGTTCTTATTCCTCAAGTTACAGACATGCTCTTGCACAATATGATGCTTGCAGACAAGTCTGAAATCCCTGCTCATATGTTGTGCTACATACAGTCTTTTCCAGGAAGACATCTATTCTCAGAGGACATCCTTGCCCATCTCGCTCGGCACCTGGGGCAGTAGCCCTACATTCATGAGTCGTGAGCGCCCCCTGCTGCACAGCCCGGGCCCTGCAGGGGAGGGTCCTGTCGGGGCTCACAGGGCATCAACCTCTCAGTGTCTCTAGTCCAGTGGTAAAGGCTGTGCCTTGAATTCAAAATTTCCCTGCAGGGACACTGTATTTTTTTTTGACATCACTAGACATAGAATTGTCCTTATTAAACCCCATGACTTTGCAGGGAGATCTCAGTCAAGGCTTTATAAAGCCACCAGGAAACCCTTCCCTGCAGCTGCCAGACGGACGGACTCAGCCAACACTCCCCTGAGTCTAGAGCTCTCGTGGGCTCCTGGTGCCTCTTATGTCCTAGGTTTCTATGAATGAAGGTCCCGTGTGAGTATTTCTGCATGTGACCCAAATCCTGCTGCACGTTTACTATTCAATAAAGCGAGTGCGCGCGCGCGTGCACACACACACACACACACACACACACACACTTTCATTGCTATGAATCCAGAGTTGCCCTTCTTCCCTGAACCTAGCACATGTGCAGTGACCACAGATGGATTCTAGGCCTGGAATGACTTCCTTTAAAAGCTGATCAAATGCACTCACGATGCACAAGCAGACTTTGAGAACAAGTCCATCATGTCTTTATGCTTTTACAGATCCTGTGAACCCAGATGCCGGTTAAAATGGATCAGACCTGCACCAGGGAGGGCCGAGATGAGGCTGGGTCATACCCTTGAATGCAGGTTCCTGAAGCTTGGAGTCCCCTAGAGACCCCACACCAGACTTAGGGACACGCTGGGATTGGTGAAGCTGAGGAGACAGCACCATAGGCAGCTGTCCTGTGACCCTACTCTTCCAGGTCATCTGGAGGGCGGGGCAGCAGGGAGCGGAGAAGTGAGGTCGACTCTGTGAGGACACCCTGGCTTCCTAAGGACACCTGTTTTCAAGACAGGCTTGGTTCCTCCATTCTTGTCTCTCCATCCTGATGGTTATCTTTCCTCCTGGCCACCTGACCAAAAACTCACACCCATCATTCCACGTGGAGACAGACTCTACTCAGTGACCCCAGAGCTACTCCCATCAGTCTCTGCAGGAACCAACATCTCCTCCTACATCTGCGTCTCTGGTTCAGCCTCGTGGACATTCTTGCACTGAGTGAGTTGTTACAGGTGACATTTCAGACACCTGGTTGTCACTCCGGCTCCCATTCAAAGCATGTCCTCTCGAGGTTGTTTATGAATGAGCTCCAGTGATTCCCCAAGTGGATTACTTGTCCCCCAGCTCAGCAGCCCACCAGGCACTGAGTCCCTGCTCAGCTCCAGGGGCAGACAGGGGCACCTACTGAGGTTCAGTTGTCTGGGTAATGTCACTGGGGGCTCCCGCCTGGGAGAAGACTGAAGTTCCCATGTCCTCAGGACCGTGGGTCTGTGCTGGTGAATCAGCACCTGACAGGTGTGAGCCCCTCTTCCTGTGGGTCAGTGCACGTGTGTCTTCCATGTGCTCTTGTTATTATACTGAGTCATCACACTGGGACCCGCCTCAGAAACACCCTTTCTGAGCAAGGTTCCCAGTGATCTGTGAACTCGAATGTATCTCTATCACCAGTAAATGTACGTCAGGAAACTTCCCGCAGGAAGAAAGCTTGCAGGTGGTTACTGTCCGAGGTCTATGTGGAGGAATCTTGTTTGGAAGACCCATCACGGAGAACCTGCTTCCTGTGGCTGGTTGTCAGCTCCGTCCTGCTGCGGTTGCCCAGTGAGCTCTGGCGCTGGGCTGTGCTGCTCTGTTTAGCCCTCAGGGATGCTTGGAGTCTGCACGAGGTCCCTGCATCGTCACTGGGCTCACAGGACTAGGGCCCAGGAGGGTTAGGGGCCAGCTCTGCACATTCTAACGTGTCAGCAATCACTGTGACCCTCTCCAATTGCTCACCAAGAACCCCTGCTGCTTCACGTTGACACTGTATGGGCTCTGGTGGGCAGAGGGGCATGTCCTCTGATGACAGTGGTGTTGGTCATGGTCTCCCAGAAAGGCGGGACCAATAAATGCATATTTACATTTGCATGTGTTACACAAGGAACGGATGCTCACGTCGTGGATTATATGTTCCAAGTCCCATGATCTGCTGTTGCCACCAGTAGACCCAGGAGAGCTGCTGGCATAACTCAGGCTGGCCTGAGGGCTGAGGACTTGGGTGACCTGGGCAGGAGAAATCCTCAGAAAAGAAGCAAGAATGGTCCCTCTAAGTAGCTGAGAGCTTTGAGAGAAAATCTATGTCCTTAATAGGAAGTACCTTTCACAGCTCTCTCTTCACCTGACCCTGGGCCTATGTTGTGTGTTTTCTGGGTACCAAGAGGCCCTTGTTGTCCTCAGATCCTCCTGGTGTCCTGAGCGCCCCCTGCAGCCCCGTCCTCCTCCCTCCCTCAAGAGGTTGCTTCTGGGCTCACACTGACTTCCTCTCACTGTGTCTGCTGCACAATAACACACAACCGTGTCCTCAGCTCTCAGACTTCTCAGCTCCATGTAGGCTGTGCTCATCGATGTGTCTGTGGTCAAGGAGACTCTCCCGGGAATGTCTGTGTGTATCCAGTGTTATCACTGGAAGTGTAAATCCACCCCATCACCTCAATCCCCTTTCCTTGGGCCTGTTGTAACCGCTGCAAGTAGGAATTGCTGAAGGTGGACCCAGAAGCTTTGCAGGAGACCTTCACTAAGACCCCAGGCCTCCTCCCCTGAGCCCCAGAGTGCACCCGCTGCTCTCGAGAGTGGACACCTGTGCAGAGGAAACAGGAGTGGGTAGAAATCCCCCTTGACTGTCCCTGGTCCTCTCCTCAGCCCGGGGACTGGAGAGCTCTTACCTCTAGCCACTGCCACCAGAAGGGTTCTCCAGCTCCAGTCCATAGTGAGTGGCTGACCTCTGGGCCCTTCTATAGGGAGTGTGTGGCTGTGGCACAGACTTATGCATATTTAATCTAGTCTACCTAATCTAATTTACATATTAATGAGGCAGAGTATTTTATAGCTGAGGACTGGACCGCACCTGAGAAGTGATAGATGTCACAGGGACCATGCTCAGTGGGAGTCTGAGGATCCTGGTAGGAAGACATGTGTCCCCTGCCAGGTCCCTGAGCTCTGTGCACACTGAGCCCCTCCCTGAAGAACAAGCCTCACAGGACTTTCCCCTTAATGTGAACCCACCTTGGAGTGACATGGGGGCCTCCTGGGCCAGCTCTGGACTTTGGTACCTGAACGTCTAACTCCTGGATCAGTGTGTATCCAAAGTGCTGCACGCACTGAGGGCATAAAGCCCTCCCTGTGCAGCTCCTTACAACCCAGACGCCCTACGAAGACCCACTCTGTGTGTGGTTCTCATGTCTTAGGGAGGTTGGTAAATGCTCTGACTGAACAGGATATGTGTAGTCACCTCAGCAGTCCTCTCCAAATTTCTGATTTTTATTTTATTTTTTTATGAGAAGAGAAAAACGCTGGTCCTTAGCGGAAATTCAAGCCCAGGTCTGGCTTCCCCAGCTCTTGAGGCAGCAGCCCTGGGCTCCAGGGTCCTGAGCGCCCCCTGCTGCCCAGTCATTTTCCCCTGCAGGGAGGGTCCTTCAGGGCTCACATGGCATTGACCTGTCAGCATCAACAGTCCAGTAGTAAGAGCTGTGCCCTGACTCAGACTGTCCCCTGAGGGACACCATATGCTTTTATATCTGTGTACTTATGGAACCCGTGGCTCTGCACGGAGACCCCAAGCCAGGGGTTTTGAAAGACACCAGGGAGCCCTTCCCTGAGCTGCCAGATGGACAGACAGAGTGACACTTGCCTGAGTCCTGAGGCTCTTGGCGACTCTGGGGCCTCTTATGTTCTTCATGGCCTGTGGTTGAAGGTCTCATCTGAGTATCCCTCTCCGTGGCTCAAATTCCACTACTTTCTTCTATTTAATAAATCACACACACACACACACACACACACACACACACACACACACACAGTGATTGCTGTTATTGCTATGAATCCAGAGTTGCCCTCATTTCGTGAACCTAGCACATTGTCAGTGACTACAGGTGGATTTAGACCTGGAGTGACTTCCTTTGGAAGCTGACAAAATGCATCCTCTATACACAGATGTTTCAGTGCACTTGTCTTGTGTGTCTCTGTTCTTGGAGATCCTGTGAATCCAAATGTTGATTAGATTGGATCAGACCGGCTCCAGGGAGGGTCAGGTTCCCCCATTGACTGAGGGGCCCTGTAGCTGATGAGTCCCCTGCAGACGTCACACCCATATTAGGGCACCCCTGAGAATGGTGAGTCTGAGACAGCACCTTTGTCAGCTCTCAGGTGAGGTTGGTCTCCCAGATCACCTGGTGGGCGTGGCAACAGTGCCAGGGGAGTAAGGCTAACTCAGTGAGAGAGAGCCTGGCTTCCTCAGGACACCTGATTTCAGGACTGGCTGGTGCTCATACATTCTTTTTCCTCCACCCTTATAGTTATCTATCTTCCTGACCACTTGCTCCATGGATCTCAGTTATCCACACCCTACGTGAAGACCAACTCTCTCCTCAGGCCCCCACAGCTCTGCCCATCAGGCCCTGAAGGAGCCAACATCTCCACCTGCATCTGCATCTCTGGTTCAACCCTAGTCAATATTCCTTCACTGAGTAAGTCATCACGAGTTAGAATTCAGGCTTCTGCTCCTGGGATGGTTCTTGTTTTTCACACCCTTTAGTGATATACCCCTCCCGCATGGAGATTTGTGTCTGGGTTTATTATGACTTCCCTCACTGTGTCTCTTAGTAATACACAGCTGTTGTCTTGGCTCTCAGGCTGCTCATTTGCAGATACAACATATTCTTGGTGTTGTCTGTGGAGATGGTGAATCTTCCCTTCACAGTCTGTATAGTATGTGTTATGTCCATGACTATAAATTTGATTTATCCACACCGGCCCCTTCCATGAAACCTGGTGGACCAAGATTATCTAGCAGCTATTGCCGGTGCATCCAGAGTCTGCACAGGAGAGTCTCAGAGACCCCCCAAGCTGCCCAAAGGCTCCCACAGACTCCACCAGCTGCACCTCACACTGGACATCTGCAAACACAAAGACGTCCCATTCAGGAAACTGTCACACCTCCACTGTAATTTCTTCTATCCACTCAAACACTCAATGTCTTTTTTCTGCATAAATCACCTCTTAAAATAGCAACAAGGAAAATCCAGCTGAGCCCAAACTCCATGGTGAGTGGTCTGTGTTCAGTCCTGATCAGAGAATGGGGACACTTGAGGATTCTGGGGCTGGGCTCCAATCCCAATTCTCAGGTTCAAGGCTGGGATGGTTTTCATGAGCAGAGAGGGCCAATTTGCATGTCCTCCTTCTATAGAGGCAGCTCTGGGTAAAAGGGTGGCATTATGAACACGGTCCCAGTGTGTGACACGACCAAGGGCG
Source organism: Molossus alvarezi (assembly GCA_037176705.1). NCBI lineage: Eukaryota > Metazoa > Chordata > Mammalia > Chiroptera > Molossidae > Molossus > Molossus alvarezi. The sequence goes on from JBAWUJ010000066.1 coordinate 119,341, forward strand.
TTTGCCCTTTAAGAATAACTCCCCTGTCTGCAGTGAATGTGGAAATAGATGGAAGTTCTGTTGAGTTGGAAGAATTAGTATAATTTCCGATCATTTAAGAAATGGATTTTGTGACTAGCTTTAAAACTAGGACAAGGAACTAGTTTTATTTATTTATTTTTTTCTGGAAATAAAATTATTAGGAAAATGCAAGAGAAAATTATTACTCTTGTTTTTGACAGAGGATCCTTTCCCAAGTGCCTTCTGTAGTTTCAGATAAGCAGGGGGAATGCAAAGTACTTGTATGGTAACTGTTTCCTTTTTTTTTTTTAACTTTTTTTTTTTTTTGATCCTCACCCGAGGACATTTTTCTATTTTTTGTTCATATAGAGTGAGAGGGAGAGACAAACAAATGACAAGAGACATATGAAGAAATGCTCAACATCACTAATCATCAGAGAGATGCAAATTAAAACAACAATGAGGTATCACCTCACACCTGTCAGAATGGCCGCCATCAACAAATCATCAAACAAGAAGTGTTGGTGAGGGTGTGGAGAAAAGGGGACTCTAGTGCACTGCTGGTGGGAATGCAGACTGGTGCAGCCGCTATGGAAAATAATACGTTGTTACCTCAAAAATTTACAAATTAAACTGCCATTTGACCCAGTGATCCCACTTCTAGGAATATACACTATGAAGCCTGAAACACCAATCAGAAAGAATATATGTACCCCCCTGTTTATAGCAGCACTATTTACAATAGCTAAGCTCTGGAAACAGCCCAAGTGTCCATCAGTAGACAAATGGATAAAAAAAGCTGTGGTACATATACACAATGGAGGACGATGCAGCTGTAATAAAGAAAGATCTATTATCATATGAGATGACATGAAGTGACCTGAAAAGTATTATCCTAAGTAAAACAAGCCAAGCAGAGAAATACAAGTATCATACGATCTCACTTATTTGTGGTATGTAACTAACACAACAGTCTGAGGGATGGGGTAGTCCCAGAAATGTGGAAGTGGGGTACAGACTGACAATCCCCAGAAGAGGCGGTGGTGAGGGAGAGATAAACCACAAAACTTATATGCATGTATGCATGAAAAATGGACATGATCAACAAAGCTGGGGACAGGGCAGGGAGGGAATTGGAAAGGGGAATCAGTGGGGGGAAAAGGGAAAACATCTGTAACAAAATAATTTAAAAAAAGAAGAAGTAAATCTAACACCTGTTCTGATCAAACTATTCTAAAAAATTGAAGAGGAAAAAAGTCTTCCAAGCTCTTTTTATTAGGCCAGCATAATCCTAATTCCAAAACCAGATAAAGACACTACAAAGAATGAAAAAGGCTCGCAATATCCATGATGAAATTTGATGGCAAATTTCTCAACACAATATTAGCAAATGGGTTCCAGCAATATTTTTTTTTAAAATTCTACCACGACCAAATGGGATTCATTTCAGGAATGTAGGGCTGTTACAATAGTCACAAATCAATAATTGTGATACACCACATAAACAAAATAAAAGATGAAATCATATGATCATATCATTAGACACTGAAAAAGCATTTGACAAAGTCCAGCACCAATTTCTGATAAAAATGTTGAGCAAAGTGGGAAAAGAGAGATGATATCTCAATATAATAAAGTCCATATTTGAATAACTTACAAGCAACATCATACTCAATGGGCAAAACCAAAAGCATTCCCCTTAAAAACAGGAACAAGACAGGGATTTCCAAGTTCACCATTCTTATTTAATATAGTACTTGAAGTCTTAGCTACAGCAATTAGACAAGAAGAAAAAATAAAAGGCATACAAATTGTAAAGAAGGAAGGAGAACTGTCATCATTCACAGATGGCATGCATGATATTGTGAATAAAAAACCGAGTTCTCTATTCTGTTCCATTGACCTATCTGCCTGTTCTTGTGCCAGTACCAGGCTGTTTTTATTACAGTGGCTTTGTAGTACAATCTCAAATCTGGTAATGTGATTTCTCCTACTTTGTTCTTTTTTTTTTTTTCAAGATTGGTATGGCTATTCAGGGTCTTTTTGTTCCATATAAACTTTTGGAGTGTTTGTTCTAGTTCTGTGAAGTATGTTGTTGGTATTTTTATGGGAATTGCATTGTATCTATAGATTGCTTTGGGTAGTATGGACATTTTAATGATGTTAATTCTTCCAATTCATGAACAAGGTGGCTGGTGCTGATGGAGTTGTGACGTGGCCATGAAAGGAGGGGCTGTATCCGGTATCTGAGACCCCAGGATAGATTTTTCCCATCCACTGCAGGCCCTTCCCAGGTGTCTGGTGCACCCAGCTGATCCAGCTACCAGTGAAGCTGTATCCAGAGGTTCTGCAGGAGATCCTCAGAGAGTCCCTGGTCTTTTCCCCTCTGCCCAGACTGCACCAGCTGCCCCTGGGCACAGACACCTGTGTGGGAGAGCAGGACGCAGGTCAGAGCTCCCTCCTGCCTCCCTCCCCTGTGACCCTCACCTGGCCTGTGGCTCACCTGGGAGGATGAATAGGAGGATGGCTGTGAGGGACAGGGCTGAGGACCCAGATGGTGCAGGACACTGGCTGTGGAGGGACCCTGGGTTTAATGGGCTGTCCCCATTTGCACATTTATTGCCCCGCCCCTAGGTGAGACTTCTCACAGCTCATGGTCCAGAATCCCAGGGGCTCCAGCAGAGGAGCTTGTCTGAGCCTCCCAGGAGGGACCTAGGCTTTCCACCCAGACTGTGGTCCTGGCTGGAGCAAACCCACAAGAGACTGGGGGTGGACTCTGCTTGGGACAGATGCCTGCCTCCCAAGGGGACATGGTCTTGAGTGACCCACTAGACCCCCGAGTGTGGTGGGTGTCATGGGCTGGGCTGGACTGAGCTGTCAGGCTGGGCTGAGTGCGTCACTGTCGCTTGGGCCCTCAGTGGGGAGTGTGGAGGGAAATTTCCATTCTCACACGTGCTCACGAAGGAAAGGCTGACTGGATTCAGGAGAGAGCTCACTGGAGTTTCTGGAGGAGAGAGAGATGGGTTCAATTCTCAATACAACAAGGACTTTCTGGAACATGGGTGCAGGAAGCAGGTGGGGTCACTACTCAGGAGTGGAAAGTACTAGGAGGGAACAGCAGGGTGAGGGGATGGGTTAGTTCATCTGACAGCCTTCTTGCTGAAGGCAGGCCAGGAATATCAGATGTCCCCTGGGGCAGTGCTGGATGGGAAACCCACTGAGGGATTGAGGGGTGAAATACTGAGGGTTGGGCACTCTAGTCAGACCATCTTCGCAGGACTCTTGCTGACACTGGGCTGTGCAAATGGACCCGAAAGCTACAGGTGTCAGCCTAGGTGGGGAGAGGTTCACCGGAGCCTGCCTGAAGCTCAGTCAGGGAGGCTCGTCGTCCGGAGCTGCTCCAGGCTTGGTGGGGGCAGCCCTGGGCAGCCTCCAGGTCAGGGCCGGAGAGCCCAGTGTGGGCACAGGGGCCCAAGGTCTGGAGGGCAGGGCCAATGGTGCTCTAAGGGCCACTGGCTTCCTCGATATGCTGACCCTGCTGAACACACTTTCCGGCACGGAGCGGGTGACTCACTGCAGGACTAATGCGGTTGATTGTACTGTACAGTGTTCATCGTCCGACAGGATTTTAACACTGAGTCCCCAGGTGATCCCAGGACATTACAGCCCTGAGTGTCAGGGACCTGTGGAGACACATGGAAGGGTGTGATGGACGTGCCATGGACAAGCCACACTAACGTGAGCAGGTTATTTCTGGACGATGAATGTGGCTGCAGGAGACTAAGGCTGTGACAGCTTGTTCAGACTGTGAGGTGAGGCGGACCGTCTGGATCTCCTGTGGCCGAGGGCTGCTACCCCAGTGAGAGCAGTGTGAAGAGTGGGGTGCAGACCCGAAACCAGAGGGAGGTGAAGAGTCCATAGACCCTGGAACCTGAGGGTGGGCGGTGCACTTGGCCTCCAGACCCTCCAGGAGGACACGGAATGGGCACCTCTGAGGGCGGGAGGTTTCCAAAGAGGATTCCCCAGGGCAGGGGTGAGGACCCACTCAGGAGACCTCCCTGGGCAGGACAGTGGAGGGCACGGTGCCCAGGGGTCACCCTGAGGTTTGGAGGTGGCAGGACCCAGGTGTCTTTCCTGCAGCCGAGCGCTGGACTGGGCAGGTCCCACGTGTGCGTCAGGGCTGGTCTGTGAGGAGGAGAAGGACATGAGGACACAACAGAGAATTATTTACAGATTTGCAGTTTTCTTATTAATGACAAAATGGGACTAACTTTTTATTTGATATTTGCCATTTTGTGCCTGTCAGTGTGTGTGTGCCATCCAGGGTCGGTCCTGTTGGACAGTGAGTGGACAGAAGAGCCAGAGACCGTCAGTTACCATGTGCTGAGCCACACTCAGTGGAAACACTTTGTTTCTGTTTCCTTCCCCAGGTTCTCAGGGACGCCCTTCTCCCTCTCAGGGACTGAATTTTCAGTTCTCTGAAGTTACTCCAGCTGTGCCCCCGCCCCGGTCCTGCCTCATGTGTGTGGTGTCCTCTCACAGCACAGGTGTCTGACTGGGGGGAAGCTCTGTCCAGGGGAATCTGTGACATGGGCTCAGCACCCCCCAGCCCATCCCCTGGGGGCTGCAGGGAACTGTCCCCTGGGAGGCTCTGCAGGTGGCCGGGTGTTGGGACCTCCTGGGACATAAGGTGTGTTTGCTGCTGGGGGAGCCCTGTGCTGGCCCCCCTCCCCTGCACAGGCCTGTCCTGCAGCAGCCCTGAGGGACCTGGTATTCCACCTGAGCACAGCAGGTGGGCACAGGGAGGGAGATGGCAGGTTCAGGGCACTTGTCTGGGGCGTGTCCTGGGGTGTCCATGGAGAGATGCGCACGTCAGAGGAGGACAGGAAGTGGGTGGTGCATTGGGGACTAAAAGGTCATTCAAGGCCACAGGGGCACAGGGGGCCTGACTGAGGGGAGGGCAGTGCAGGGACCTTGTGCCGCTGTCTGAGGACAGAGTGTGAGCTTCAAACAAAGAGGGAGCTGACGTCAGTGCTGTTCCCCGGGAAGGAGATGTGTGCAGTGCAGGACCGTGACCCCGTCAGGACGCCCTGTTCATGGAGGAGGTCGTGGAGGACACCGGTGAGGGAAGGTCCTAGTGAGTGTCCATGCTCCCCTGTGCACAGCGCTCCTCCCCCTGCCTTGTCCCAGCGATGACGTGAGACATTAGATTCACCCAGCCTGAGATTCCCTGGGGACAGAGAACACCTGGGAGGGGAGAAGAAAACACCCATCACAACAGGAAGCCTGTCTCTGCCCCTCTGCAGCTGCCCAGGAATAGACACGTGCGACCTGGTGTCCTGAGCGCCCCCTGGTGTCCTGAGCACCCCCTGCAGCCCTGCCCTCCTGTCCCCTCAGGAGGTTTGTGTCTGGGCTCACACTGACTTCCCCTCACTGTGTCTCTCAAACAGTAATACACGGCCGTGTCCTCGGTGGTCACGGAGCTCAACTGCAGGGAGAACTGGTTCTTGGACTTGTCCATGGAGATGGAGGTGCGGCTCTTGAGGGACGGACTGTAGTTAGTGCTGCCATCATCACATATCTCCCCGATCCACTCCAGCCCCTTCCCTGGTTTCTGGCGGATCCAATCCCAGCAGTAATTACTGGTTGTGATGGAGAATCCAGAGACAGCGCAGGTGAGGGAGAGGGTCTGCGAGGGCATCACCAGTCCTGGGCCCAACTCCTGCAGCTGCACCTGGGACAGGACACCTGGGGACAAGGAGCATTAGGATCTGTTTGTCATGTGCAGTCCCAACCACCCCACAGACCCTGTATGACTTCTCAGACCCTCACCTTGAAGGGCTGTCACCAAGCACAGCAGAAGACCCAGCAGTCTCATCTTCTTCTAGACCAGGGCTCTGCCTTCCCCAGAGACCTCAGCCCTGTGTGAGGAGAGAGCTGTGAGCCTCCCCAGCCCAGGGGAGGATTTAGCCTGGAGCTTGAGGGGAAATTTGCATGTGGGGCAGCCTGTTCCTTATAAGTGGAGGACTGAGGTCAGGCTGCCCTGGTCCTTCTGGAGCCCTGTGGGGGCATCTTTTCCCCAGAACTCCCTCAGAATTTAAATCAGGAATCGTGGATCACCTGGTGTGTGAGACACATGGGAATGAGGTCAAAGGATGGCCTCACCTTTCTGAGCATAAGAGAAACAGTGGACTCGATGAGCAGATCACACTCTTAACTTCTCAGGCATCTTTCGATCAGGTTCAAAAGGACAAGCATTTTCCAGGTAGTTTTTGAATCCCAATTCTCTAAAATATTGACAAATTTATAAATGTTTTATCATTATTTTTTACAAATAAATTGTACCATTGTGGAAAATAAAAACTAATACATAAATCACATCCATTTTTAGTATTTGTACCTTAATTTATGATGTTAGTCTGATCTGAAAAACCACCTCCCAATTACAGACAGGTGGGACATTTTTGTTCCTGATGTTGGAAGTTTTGTTGTAGTGTCTACAGCTTCATGTACAAACTTTTCTTTTATGAAAGTTCATGGCACATTGCAGAGACCGCAAACTAGTTACATCAGAAATGATCATGGTTGTCCTGGTCTGTTTGGCAGAGAGATTTAAGCTTCAGCTAATGGATCAAGGCACCTAGGGTTTGACCCCCAGTCGAGGGAACGACCTGGGTTGAGGTTTGACCCTATCTGGTTCAGGTCTTGCAGGAGACAACAAATCCTTGTGTCTCCCTCACATCAATGACTCTCTCTCTCTCTCTCTCTCTCTCTCTCTCTCTCTCTCTCTCTCCCCCCTTCTTCCACCCTTTAAGCCAATAAACATATTCCCATGTAAGAATTAAATAAACAAATAATTGTAGTAGGTGTAGGATGTATTTAATGACACATTCACTACACACACACACACACACACACACACACACTGTGATGACTGTCATTGCTATGAATGCAGAGTTGCCCTTCTCCCCTGAACCTAGCACATGGGCAGTGACTGCAGGTGGATTCTAGGCCTGGAGTGACTTCCTGTGGAAGCTGATCAAATGCCCCCACGATGCACAAGCAGACTTTGCAGAGCACATGTCTCGTGTGTCTCTGTTCTTGCAGGTCCTGTCACCCAGATGCTGATTAGAATGGACCTGCTCCAGGGAGGGTCAGAGGAGAAGCTGATGACCCCACTTACTGCAGGGCCTGCAGCTGAGAGTCCCTGGAGACCCCACACTTGTATTCCATGACCCCTGAGAATGGTGAAGCTCACCCAATAGTCAGTTGTCGGGTGAGGCTGCTCTCCCAGGTCACCTGATCGGTGGGGCAGCAGTGGGCAGGGAGGTGAGTTCAGCTCTGTGAGGGACACACTGGCTTCAGCATGACACCTGGTTTCAGGACAAGCTTGGTGTTTATCTATTGTTGTTTGCTCCATCCTGATGGTTATCTTCCTTCCTGAGCACCTGCCCCGTGGATCTCATTCCCCACATCCCATGTCAGACAGACTCTCAGTCACCCCGTAGCTGTGTCCCTCAACCCCTGCAGGAACCACCATCTCCTCCTGCATCTGCATCCCTGATTCAATCTCGTGGATATTCCTGCACTGAGTGAGCCTTCACGAGTGATACTTCAGGCACAGCTGGTGATCACGGAGGCTCCATGCAGAGGAAAAGCCCAGGGAAAGACCTGTCTCTACAAACCACAGCCAGGGTCTGGTCTCTGCAGGTCTGAGGTGGCGGGACCAGCTCCCACCTGAGACTCAGTAGTTATATAAACGTCTTCTCTTCCACCTGAAGAAGGCGAGAGTTGGTGCAGAAAAGGGCAAAGTTATACTACTCGAGATTTCTGTGCATGAAGAGAAAGGAATGGAAATGGGAATATGTCTTTCCTACAACACATGTAACCATTTCTCCTGTGCAAGGTCACTCTGAGCCAGGACACCCTCAGAATTCAGGGATAATGTATTTTGGATCAGTGTGGAAATTACAGTTGTTTGCAGACCACATGTTAATTTCACCCGCTAACTAAGACAATGAAATAAATTTGTATTATCCTATGTAGAATTCATAAAGTGTGTTAGCACTGAGAATGCCCCTCCCTGACCTCCAGCTGCAGGAGCAAAAGGAGCATGCCCCAGGCGCTGCTCTCTGGAATCCCCCGTGGTTGGTGCTGAAGACACAGCTGTGCACGTCGCCCAGACCCTGACTGACTTGGCGAGGACACTGAGGCAGGACCATTACTGGGAGACACAGGTGTCGTCTGAGAAAAAGTTTTGGGTCATAAAATTCCTGACAGACTTGTTGGGTCTCCTGAAATGCAGGTATTTCCGGCAAGTTCCACTTTTCTTGGACAGATATTTCTTGTGAGTTGACAGTGTCCCCAGGCTCAGCAACGTTTCTACTTCTTTTCCTTCTCCAAGTAAAAAACACAGCCTCTGCTGTATGTAAGAAAGTTTCTACTAATATAATAACACTTATAAAATACAAAGTCGTCATGGTTGCCACAGAATAATTCGACTAGAGAGACTCGTGGAGAAAATATTATATAGGGGTGAAGCCAGGGCCATCAGAGGAAACAGCCAGGACCACCACCTGCACCTGCTCCTGGGCTGTTCCCTGTGGTCGGTGGATCCTGAGCGCCCCCTGGTGTCCTGAGCGCCCCCTGCATCCCCGCCCTCTTGTCCCCTCAGGAGGTTTGTGTCTGGGCTCACACTGACTTCCCCTCACTGTGTCTCGCACAGTAATACACGGCCGTGTCCTCAGATTTCACGTTGGTCGTTTTAAGAGAGACCGTGCTCGTAGGGTTGTCCCTGGAGATTGTGAACCTTCCTTGAACGGATGGCGCGTACCACTGTTTATCTCCCGATGGTTGGCTCACTCTCGCCACCCACTCCAGCCCCTTCCCTGCAGCCTGGCGGACCCAGTGCATGAAGTAGTCAGTGAAGGTGAATCCAGAGGCTTTGCAGGAGAGGCTCAGGGACCGTCCGGGCTGCACCAAGCCTCCCCCAGACTCCACCAGCTGGACTTGGCACAGGACACCTGCAAACAGAGAATGAGACTGAGAACTGTCCCTGCAGCGTGGTCCCCGCTGAGCCCGAGCCCAGGACGCACCTTTGACAGCGATGAGCAGGGAGGCCCAGAGGAGTGCGGACCCCATGGTGTGGGCACAGGACGGGCTGACACTGAGGTTCCTCTCTGGGATCTGCAGGGACAGGAACTGGCAGGTTTTCATGAGCAGGGTCGGGTCCTCATTTGCATGTCTTTCCCCTGTGGACCTGTCTGAGCTGCCCACCCAGGCTCCTCCCTCCCTGCCTTGCATTCTGGGAGGGCGGGGAACAGTGTGCCTGGGCCTGGACCCGGGGGTACTCTGCTGGTCTGAAGGTTGTAGTATTTGTCTGTGAACAGTGACAGACACCTGGACCAGGATGGTAGTGGATATTTAAGGTTCTCCGGGCAGATTGCACATAAACCCACTGAGGACACGGACTGGGACAAAATTGTGGAGACGACAGTGCCCCCTGGTGGTTTTTCTGAGCCACAAAGGTGGACAACGCTTGGTCTAAACCAGAGTCCTGAGACAAGGCAGGGGCGTCTGCCACAGGGAAGTCCTTCCTGGCATTTTGAAATGGTGGCAGCCCCAGTCCTGCTTCTCTCTTGTACAAGCTGAGTCTTTGCAAGGACACCTGAGCCTCAGGGCTGCCACCTTGGGGAGAACCTGAGGAACAGAACCCTCCTCAGTGCCAGGGGCATAGGCTTCTGTTTCCAGAGTCTCAGCTTGCACGTGTGAGGTGCTGTGACCTGCCTGGTTGCACCTCACTCACTCCAGAGTGTCCAACGTGTGTCACACCAGAGCCTCTTTAACTCGGTGGAGATGTTTTCTGACATTTTTGAGAACCTTTGTGACTGTTGGGGGAGTAGAGATGTGGAGGGGGGTGAGTACAGGCACAGAATCACCGAGCACAGAGGGCAGCTCCCTGCCAAGGGACCAGTCCCTTTACTGCAGCCCAGAGACCCTGTGTCTCTGACTCTAGGACATTGCTGGTGACCACGGGAGTAAATCGCAGTGGAGAGGACAGCACAGCTCTGTCCTCCTTGATCTGGGACAGAGAATCAGGCCCCACACTTTTGTGCTTCTGTCTGAAAAGGCATAGGGGGGATGGCAGTGACCACTGTGTATGCAAACTCCATGAAAGGAAGCGGCTCTGTCAGATGTGACCATAACTGTTATTATATCATTTCCCAACTGGGGGCAGAGGGGCTCTGAGGCCTCCCCTCTGACTGCACAAGGAACACCTGCTCTGCCTCCAGGCCTCACCTGTCACACCTGTGTGAGGGGACAGGTCACCACCATCAAGCCAGTATCCTCACCTCTGCATTGATATTGATATATTTGTTCTACACCCTGAAGAGCAATTTCCTTTATTTTTGATCAGTAAAGACTTGAATGCAAAGTAGTACACCCTGGTGTTCTATAGTATGTCTTGAAAGAAGTACGTTATAAACTCTATCTCCCTGGATGTAGGTAGTTGAAGAGCTATCAGAATTTGAATGATGTAGAGCAACAAAAATATCTGGGCCCCTTTCTGAGAACCTGGAGACATGGGCAGCAGAGCTGAGAGACAGAAACTGACTTCCAGAGCGAGGTGAGTCCATTTTCATCAAAGGACCCTGATCCCTGGGTTTGTTCATGTGTGCACAGGTCAGTCCTGGGAAGACAGAAATGTGAGCCTGGATGGAGAAAGTTCCATTTTGTTGTTCACGTGGAAGAAAATGGAACAGATGTACATATATTTTTGCAGTTGGGAAGGTTGCTCAGGTGTGCTCTTCCCCAGGAAAGCAGGATGTAGGTTTACTGAAGAGAATGAGCTGTGAAGTTGTGGATATTCACAACTGAAGACGGAACTAGATCTCATTACAGTGATAACGGTTAGATCCTGTGAGGAAATCACAAGTGGTCACATTGGAAAAGACAGGTGAAGATATAAATTTGATGCCTTTGAGAGTCACCAGTAATGAACTCACAAAGGTGAAGCAAATCTCACGACCAGAGAAATGATTTAAAGTATTTTTTATGTTTCCTTTGAGATGATTTTCCCTACACAGGGTTAAGAGGATAATCTGGACCCTGGAGCCAGTGGTCCAAAGTTGGGAAACAGTGGGAATCTGTGTGGGTCACTGGGCAGCAGGATCATGAACTACAGAGAAGCAGACAGGGCTCCCAGGTCCGAATCCTTCAGGGAGTTTGGAGCTGAAGATGCAGCAACTGCACAGCCTCCTCTGTGGGGTTTGTTCTCTAGACTCTGCTGGACCAGGTTCAGTCACTGAGGATCAAGAAGAACCTCAGTCATGGTCAGGGAGTTTAGGTAAAGTTGTAGGTAGAGATTTGTGAGTAATTTAGTCCAGGTAATAAAAATGTTGTGATTGGAAATCTGATGTCTGCATGTGAGCCTTGGAAACGCTGTCACCATGTGTGTACCTGATGGGAGTCAGCTGGGACAGGAACCCGACTCAGAGCATCATTAGGGGGAAATGGTACCTGAGTATATGAATAGGGCATTGACCAAGACTGAGGACACACACATGCCATGGGCTTGTTTTACAGGGTTCTCATTTTCATTGATGTTCTTTTTTAAGTCAGTTTTAATTATTTCCTCCAAAATAGCCACACACATTTTCTAGACTTACAAAGACACTTTGTTGAGAGTGTGCAGGAGCACAAGTCATGTGTGTGTTGTTTTTGTACCTTACATCTTTCCTGAATTCACTGTCTAGTCCTATCAGTCTCATGGTGCTGCTTTTAGGGTTTTCTATATGAGGTCTGATCATATGTGCAGAGATAAAGACAAACATTTTAAATTGCTTGTTTCAGATTCAGACATTAAAAAAAAAATTTGCTTGCCTAATTATTCTCACAAAAGCTTCCCGTTCTATTGAATAGAAGTAGTCACAGGGGTGCACTTGTGTTGGTCCTGATCTTAGAAGAGTAGTTTTGACATTTTCTCTGTGCAACATGATGCCACTTGTTCACTACTCAGATGTGGCCTTTGATATGTTGATGTACATCTTTCTGTAGGTAGTTTGTTAAGAATTTTAATCATGAAGCCATTTTCCAGATATTAAGTGCTCTTTTTCTGCATCTATTTATGTGATTGTATCATTTATCCTTCATTCTGTGAATGAGGTGTAGCACATTTGCTGGTTTACGAACATTGAACCATCCTTGTATTCCAGGTCAATACTCTACTTTATGGTGGTCAATGATCCTATACCTCACAATTGAAAGATCCTTTCAATGTGATTTTAAATTTCCTAACACACCGTGAGGGTTTTTACATCTCTGTTCATCAGGGATGTTTACCTGTCATTGTTTATGCCCTTACTTGGTTTTCATATGAATGTAATGGTCACCTTAGTAAATTTGTTTGGAATCTTGCCTCTTCTTTTAATTTTTGGAAGAGGTCAAGAGGCAATGATTTAAAAATTGTAAATTCTTGCCAGGTTAGTGTGGATCAATGGATGAAGCATTGTCCCATGGACACAGAGGCCCTGATTTGATTTCTGTTCAGGGCACATTCCAGGGTTGTGTGCTCGGTCCCCACTAGAGAGCATAGAAGAGGCAGCCAGTTGATACTTCTTTCTCACATGGATGTTTCCATTTCATTCTCCATGTTTCTTACTCTAAATTAAATAAATAAATAAATAAATAAATAAATAAGTCCTTGTTCTAGGTGTTTTTGCTCAGTAGTCAGAGTGCTGGCCTGAGGACTGAAGTATCACAGGAGTGATTCATGGTCAAGACCACGTTCCTAGGTTCAAGGTTCAACCCCTACCCTGGTCATGTTTTGTTGGAGGCAACCACATGGTATGTCTCCCTCACTTCGATGTTTCTCTCTCTTGGTCTTTCTTTGTCCCTTCAACTCCACTTAAAATCAATGGAAAATATAACCTCTGGTGAAGGTTAACCACAGAACAAGAAAACTTATAAATTATTCTTTGAAGTTTCAGTAAAATTCACATTTAGGACCATTTCATCATGGACTTCTTTTTGTTGGCAAGTTTTTCTACTACCTCAATTATATTTTTAAAAATTCATAACAATCTTCCAAATATCAAATTTTTAGTATGAGCACTTACCAAGTGGACAGAGAAATACAACTGCTGATATTCTAAGGGTGTGATCAGTGTGGAAATTACAGTTGGTTTTTTTTTTGTTGTTTTGTTTTGTTTTGTTTTTTAATGAAGGCCACCAAAAATTTTTGGTTGCCTCCTACACGAAAAAAAATGGGAGAGACAGAAACATTGGAAATTACAGTTGTGTCCAGACCACATATTTATTTTATATGGCAACCAAGAAAATGAAATAAAGTCCGTATTATCTTATGTAGAACACATAAGGTGTCTTAGACCTGAGAATGTGCTGACCTGACCTCCAGCTCCAGGGGCACAAGGAACAGGTCCCAGCCGCAGCTCCCTGGAATCCCCCGTGGTTTGTGCTGCAGCTGTGCACGACCCCCAGACCCTGGGTGATGAGCTGGTGACAGTAAGGCAGGGTCATTGCTGAGAGACACAGGAGTTGTCTGATGAAAAGTTTTGGCTCAGGAAATTCCTGACTGACCTGTTGGGTGTCCTGAAATGCAGGGAGGGCTAAGCAAGTTCCACCTTTCTTGACAGACATTGCTTGTGTGCTGACAGTTTCCCGATGCTCACCAACCCCTCTGTACATTTTCTTCCTCCATAAGTGATACACTACATGACTGCAAGTCAGAATGCTCCTAATAATATCATAAATCTTTCCAAATGCAGAGCCAGCAGCATAGCCTCAGAAATAAAGGTCTAGAGAGACTCTTGGAGCAACTCTTACCTAGAGAGGAAGCCCAGAGCCTCAGAGGAAACAGCCATAAACACTACCTACTTGCACCTGCTCCTGGGGATACAACGCAGACTAGGAGGGTCATCTGTGTTACCTGATCTTCTGAGCGTCCCCTGGTGTCCTGAGTGCCCTCTGCAGCCCCACCCTCCTGTCCCGTCAGGAGGTTTGTGTCTGGGCTCACACTGACTTCCCCTCCCTGTGTGTGCTGCACAGTAATACACGGCTGTGTCATCGGCCCTCAGGCTGTCCATCTATAGATACAGTGTGCTTTCTGTGTTGTCTGTAGAGATGGAGAAAGGGGCCTTCACAGAGTCCGCATAGTATTTCTTCCTTCACTACATATAACTTCACCCACTGCAGCCCCTTCCCTGGAGCCTGGTGGACCCAGTGCCTGGTGTTGCCACCTACTGTGAATCCAGACGCTGCACAGAAGAGTCTCAGAGACCCCCAAGGTTGCACCAAGACTCCCCGACTCCACCAGCTGCACCTCACATGAGACACCAGCAAACAAAAAAATTTCTGATCAGGAAACTGTCAGATATCTACAGTTTCTATCTATCATATCTACACAACTATTCAGTGTCCCTTGTTCTCCATAAATTACCACTTAAAATAGCTGCAAGACAAAAACAGCTGAGCCCAAACTCCATGGTGGGTGTTCTGTGTTCAGTCCTGTTCAGGGAGTGGGGTCACCTGGGAATCCTGGGGCTGGTCTTCTGTCCCAGAGATGAAGGGTCGGGACAGGGTTGATTTTCATGGGTATAGGGGTCACTATTTGAATGTTCTTCTACTATAATGGGAGCTCTGGGGTTGGAGATCTGAGAGAGGGTAGTGCCTATGTGCAGGTGACAGTGTCCTGGGGGAGAAATGTTGTCATAATAACATTTCAATAACTAAATCCATAATTCTATGGAGGTTAGGGGCATGTCCAAGAAGGAAAAATGGAGGCAGCTGGAGGAGACACTGTGTCAGGACACAGTCAGCCCTGGTCCTGGACCCTGTGCATCTACAGGAGCCTGGGTGTGTCTGCCTCAGTGTGTGGAGCTGTCCACCCTCAGGGCCCTGTGGACAATGAGGGGACATTCAGTCCCCACATAATGGAGCTTTCCTCTGGGAATGGGGAGGAGGAGACAGAGCCCAGAGAACTCCTGTGGTCTTAGGGGGCTGTGTGAACACCTAGGATACGCCCCTGTGTGATCTCTGAGACTGGATCATCCACTCTGAGTCATCACTGAGATCCTCCTATGCTAAGGTGTGGATCAGTGGATGGTTGTTTTCATTGCTGAGTAGAGTTCTATTGATAGCTGTTTCTAGTTTCCTATTTGTAAAATTAGAAAAAAAAATGTTTGGGTTGTTGACTCTCCTAACACAAAGATGCTAAAAGTATTTTAATTCACATTTTTATAAACATAAGGATGAGTTTTTCTGGAGCAGACATTTCTAGTGGACCATTGAGAAACATGTTGAGTATATATTTGATTTCATAAGGATCTGCAGATTATTTTGTGAAAAACATAGTAACAGGATATAGAGGGACCTGGGGTAGGAGAGACCTCCAGTCACTGCCTACATGTCATCTGCACACACAGTGTCACCTCCTCACTTGTCTGCAGTGAGAATATGAGAAGTTAGAGCCACAGAGAAAAAGTGAGAACCATCCTGGATGCAGCTGAGAGCTGAGAGGAAACCCCTGAGCCCACCAGGAAGCCCCTCCTTCCCCCTCACTCTGCACCTGGTCCTGGGCTGTTCTCTGTGGTCAGTGCCTCCCGAACGCCCCCTGGTGTCCAGGGCGCCCCCTGTAGCTTCGCCCTCCTGACCCCTCAGGAGGTTTGTGTCTGGGCTCACACTGACTTCCCCTCACTGTGTCTCTTGCACAGTAATACACGGCCGTGTCCTCGGTTCTCAGGCTGTTCAGTGTAATATACACTTGGCTCTTCAAGGTTTCCCTGGAGATGCTGAGTCGGGATTTCAGTGATGGGTTATATTTTGTGCTTCCACCAGACCATATAATCCCGACCCACTCCAGCCTTTTTCCTGGAGCCTGGCAGACCCAGTGCATATTATAGCCCATTAAAGAGAATCCAGAGACAGCGCAGGTGAGGGAGAGGGTCTGCGAGGGCTTCACCAGTCCTGGGCCCGACTCCTGCAGCTGCAGCTGGGACAGGACACCTGGGGACAAGGAGCATCAGGCCCTGTCAGTCATGAGCAGTCACCACCACCTCACAGACGCCTGTCTGACCCCTGAGACCCTCACCTTGGGGGGGGGCTGTCACCAGGCACAGGAGAAGACCCAGCAGTCTCATCTTCTTCTAGACCAGGGCTCTGATTTCCCCAGAGACCTCAGCCCTGTGTGAGGAGAGAGATGTGAGCCTCCCCAGCCCAAAGGAGGATTTACCGTGGAGCTTGGGGAGAAATTTGCATGTGGGGCAGCCTTTTCCTTATAAGTGGGCGACTGAAGTCAGGTTGCCCTGGTCTTCTGAGGCTCTTCTGAGTGTGTTTTTTAAGTTGAAATGGTGGCTACCTGAGATCTTCCTTCTCACTGGTACTCAGCTGAGTCTCTGCAAGGTTACCTGTGCCTCAGGGCTGCCACCTAGAGGAGAACCTGAGAACAGAGCCCTCCTCAGTGCCAGGGGCATGATGGGAGTCAACTGGAGCCGGACCTGACTCTGGGCCTCACTGGGGAAATGCTGCCTGGGTGCAGGAAGGGGGACAAAACAACACGGAACCCACACGTCCAGGGTGCTTGTTCCATCAGGTTCTGACTCTCCTGGTTGTTCACGGAGTTCACGTTTTCTTTCCTCACTTTCCTCTGAAATAGCCACAGCTGTTTCCCAGGGTCCTGGAGACACTGTGCTGAGAAGGGCAGGAGCACGAGTCCTTCGTGAGCTGGTTTTGTACCTGACATCTCTCCTGAGTCCACTCTCTAGTCCTGTCAGTTTTCTGGTGCAGGGTTTAGGGTTTTCGATACACAAGGTGTGTCCTATGTATACAGATAAAGAGACAGTTTGACTTGCTTCTTTCTGTTTAACACATTTTATAATTATTTCTTGCCTTATTATTCTGACAAAAACTTCCAGTTCTGTTGAATAGAAGTAGTCACAGGGGTGCCCTTGTGTGGACCCTAATGTTAGAAGAGAAGGTTTGACATATTTTCTGTGCACCATGAAGTCACTATTGGGTTTCTCAGACGTGGACATTGTTATGTTGATGGACATCAGTTCTGAACCTAATTTTTGAAGAATTGTATTTATGAAGCCATTTTTTTTTATCCTCACCTGAGGATATTTTTTTTTCCATTTTTTTTATTCACATGGAGTGGCAGGGAGAGAGAGGAAGAGAGAGAGGCATCAATGTGAAAGGGACACATCGAGTGGTTGGCACCCGCATGACCAACCAGGACCAGGGACAAACTGCAAGCGAGGTACGTGCCTCTAGTGGGAACCAAACACGGGTCTCTCTAGACCGCAGGCTGATGCTCTAACTGGTGAGCCAAAATGGCCAGGGCCATTTTTAAATTTTAAAGGCTTTTTCCTGCATCTATATATGGTGGTAAGTCTATCCTTCATTTTTATATCCATACTTTAAACAATCCTTGCATCTAAGACCACATCCCAGTGCATCACGGGAAATGAGCCTTTCAATGTGCTGTTAACTTTCGCAGGATATGGAGAGGATTTTTGTATTTATGATCATCAGGGCTATGGCCTGTCATTTTCTGTGTACACATACTTTACATTGGTCTGAATGTAATGGTCACTTCAGACCTCGGACAGTATCCACCTGTGAGGTGGAGGAATCTCGTTTGGAAGACCTAGGTAGGTAGGTTACACTTTTACTCCCCTTTAAAGCCAATTTAAAAGACACTAGCGTTTGTTAAGATAGTTTCTGAATCTCAACACCTTAGTATTTCCACTATTTCCAAATTCTTATATTATGATTTAATAAATGTCATGTTCAACTAAGGAGAGGCATGCTCAATATCTTATATCTTAATTTTAATTAAGTATAATATTATATATTTTTTATTTTTTTAGAAGTAGAGGAATGGAGAGCGGTGATATAATTAAGTTTAGGTTATAGAAATTTGGTTAAAAATATCTTGATGCCTATCAGTAGTACAGAACAAATCTAAATAAAATATCATTTATATAAAATATTTTTCTTTATCCATTTTTTACAAAATGAATAAGTCATTCAAATAAGCTCCCATTATTGCAGCTGATGCATCTGATTTTCTATAAACTGGTCAGCCTGGCTGTTCAGCTGTGTTTTCACCATCAGGGTCTGTGTCCAGGTGGACTTCTGACGTGGTCCAAACCAGGGCGGCAGGAGACAGGTGCATTCCTGGTTCCCCAGAAGTAAATTTCAGATTCTTTCCTTGTCCGCACATGACTCTGAGGAATGCTGTCCCCAAGTCCACACACAAGGAGTCACCTGTAGTGTGACGTCTCCTGCTGTGGGTGTCACTGTGCAGAACTCTGAAGAGATGCTCCCAGGTACATGGATGGGGACCAACAAGCCAGGGGCCACATTTCCAAGCTTTTGTTCTTTATGTCCTGAGTTTCCTCCTCATGGAGCAAGTTCTCAATGTCTCCTATCACTTTCCTCAGACATAACCACACATGGTAATCTAGTCATTAACATACAAACAACTGGCTTGGGAATTAGAATCCTCTTTACTCAGCCATAGAAAGAAGGAAGATGTCACCCTGAATATCCGCACAACCTGTCCTAGTCCCTCGGCCTCAACTGGTGTCAACTGCTCTTGGTGCTGTGAGCTTGATGCCAAGTCCATGACCATCACCACGTTGGGGCTTTTATCTCTAGCTTCAGTCACAGCCATGATGCCCACTGTCCACATGCATGTGTCCTGCTGCTGGCTGGTCAGGACCCTGAGCTGTGTGGAGCTTAGCAGCACTTTTGAGTCAGCAGAGACTCCTCTTCACACCTCCTCTTCCTCCTCCTACTCCTCCTTTTTATTTTTTTTCTTATTCCTTCTCCTTTTTCTCATTCTTCTTCATTAATTCTCACCTGAGGATCTTTTATTTGAGTGTGTTGGAGGGAGGGATGGAAAGAGAAACATTGATGTGAGATAGACATATCAAATTGTTGCCTCTCCTACAACGCAAACCAGGGCGTCGGATTGAACCTGCAACTGAGGTGTGTGACCTGGACAGGAAATCCCACCCTTGACCATTTGGTCTACAGGCCGGCAGTCTGACTGCTGAGCCAAACCGGACCAGGAAGTTGGCCCTCTTGAAAGTCTAGGAAGATGTGGGTCAGAGATTTGATGACAAATTGTCATTTGGGCAAAAGTGTGTCTTAAAGCGACTCTCCCTTTTCTCCACTTGTGAATGTTGTCTCAGGTTATAACAGTTTTCTAACACAAAGACTTCAGAGTGAGCACTGAATTGAAAACTCAGAGAGGTTCCCTTAGGGAAACTGTGATATGAGGAGGAAACCAGCCCAAACCTCCAAATACACCTGCTCCTGGCATGGTTCTGTGTTCAAGACCCTGAGTGCCCTCTGGTGGTCACAGACTCTACTGCAGAAGGTTTGTGTCTGGGCTCACACTCACTTCCCCTCACTGTGTCTCTCGCACAGTAATACAGGGCCGTGTCCTCGGCTCTCAGGCTGTTCATTTGCAGATACAGCGTGTTCTTGGAGTTGTCTCGGGAGATGGTGAATCGGCCCTTCACAGAGTCTGCATAGTATATATAACTACTGCTACTACTAATGGCTGAGATCCACTGAAGCCCCTTCCCTGGAGCCTGGTGGACCCAGTGCATCCAGTGGTTAGTGAAGGTGAATCCAGAGGTTTCACAGGAGAGTCTCAGAGACCCCCCAGTCTGCACCAGGGCTCCACCAGACTCCACCAGCTGAAACTCACACTGGACACCTGCAAACACAAAGACGTCCTGGTCTGGAAACTGTCACATGACCACTGTTTCTCTCTCTCATCCATTCTCACACTCAGTGTCTCTTGTTCTCCCCAAATTACCTCTTAAAATAGCAACAAGGAAAACCCAGCAGAGCCCAAAGTACATGGTGACTGGTCAGTGTTCAGTCCTGACTTGGGAATGGGGTCACCTGGGGATCCTGTCCCACAGCTGCAAAGTGAAGGCTGGGCCTGTTTTAATGGGCAGACAAGGCCCTATTTGCATGTCCTCCTACTATATAGGGATCTCTGGGGTTGGAGACCTGCAGAGAGGGCGGTGCCTCAGAGCAGGTGCGAGTGTCCTGGGGGAGAATCGTGGACATGATAACATTTCAATAACTAAATTACA
Organism: Molossus alvarezi; assembly: GCA_037176705.1. NCBI lineage: Eukaryota > Metazoa > Chordata > Mammalia > Chiroptera > Molossidae > Molossus > Molossus alvarezi. The sequence continues at coordinate 139,482 of JBAWUJ010000066.1, forward strand.
ATCATAGGGACATTTGGGGCATGTCCAAGTATCCACATCTCATAACAGTGAGCCCAGTATCTGACCTGTGCTCCTTTTAACTGGGCCCCATGGCTCCCCTGAACCGACACCAGGGCAGAGTGGGACCTGCCCAGTGAGGGTGCAGACCCCTTGTATGTAAGGTGAACATGAATGGACTCTGTATTCTAGGGTTACTCACACATCAGGGCTGTATCCACCTGTGGCCTCAGGTCTTCACGACAGTGGAGAGGGTCCTGCATCATCTGTGAGGGGGATCTCAAACAGCCGAGGTGAGGAAGGTCCACCCAGAACTATCACATGCAACTGAAGTCTGTGCTGTGCCCAGGAGCACTGTCCTGGATCCTCATGGTCCCTGTTCTGTCCACTCTGTCTCAAGGGCCTGCGACCACATCCAGACCTGATGTGGCTGGTCCTCACCACCTGAGTATCAGTAGCTCAGGTGTAACTGTCCCTGCTGCAGATGCCCTGTGGTCACACGTAGCCTCTGTCCATGTCACCTCCATGTGCACTCTGGGTCCCTGAGACTCTTCAACACTGGGGACAGTGGTCTCTGTGTGGATGTTTGTTGGAAAGACCCAGACTCAGAGCCCTGAGGGGCCGTGCCCTTCGATCTCCTGCCCTTCATCAAGCAAGTGGAAAACAATCAGAATCCCTGTGATCAGTGAGAATGCTCAGACTTAAGGTGAATCAGTCATCTATGAAACACAGGCATTAGTCATTTACATTCACAGTGAATGCCAAGATGGTGAGTAGAATTGATCACACGGCTTGGTCCTTCTAATGTGTCTTTTTAGAGTCATGAGAGTTTATTGTTAAAAAAAAAGACAGCTGTGCCCTGGCCGGTATGGCTCAGAGGTTAGAGTGTTAGCCCAGGGAACAGAGTCCCGGGTTTGGTTTCCACTAAGGGCAGGTACCTTCGGTGCAGTTTGTCCGCGGCCCCAGTTGGAGTCTTGTGGGTGGCGGTCACTCCATGTGTCTCTCTCACGTCGATGTTTCTCTCTATCTCTTCTCCCCCTTTTCCCTCCCACTCTATCTGAAGATAAATGTAAAAATGTCCTCGGGTGAGGATAAAAAAGAAAAGAAGACAGCTGAGTGTTCCCATAGCGTCTTGTCTTCCTGTGATAAACTTGTTTCAGAGCATGGAGATGAAGCCTGGACAGCAGATGTGTCCGGAAACCACCTGCTCCTGGGGGACATGCGCTCAGTGGATCCTGAGCTCTCCAGGGTCCTGAGAGTGGGCTTTCCATCAGAGCCCACAGAGGACCAGAGACCGATTGGAGTCAGGTCAATGTACGTGCTCATCAGTACTAAGTGTTGGATTAGATGAGTAGGTTATATTTCTAGTTTCTTATGCATCTTTCACATAGATTTAAGGAGTTTACTTTGTTCCAGGTAGTTTATTAAACCCAGCTCTCTAATATTTACAGAATTTCAAAGTTTATTCTAAATAAGTGTATTGTTTAAATATAATTTAATAAACACAAATAATGTCTATTTCGATCTGAAAATCACAATATAAAGGACATTCATTTGCAGTATCCTATTAGTTTAGTTTATGTTGTTACTTTTATCTAAAGCACTATATCCCAGGAACATTTCATTGAGACTTCGTTGATGCTTTTTTAATTTTAATTTTTACTTTTTGTTAAAATGATATTTCTTACAAGTTCTGAGTAACACTCCCACATGCCTTTATTTAGTTTAATGCTAGAAAACTTTTCTTACAATCTATGCCAAACACTTTGAGAGCTAACTAGTGTCAGACCTGGTTGTCACTTGGATGGGAGACCCGTGATTCTTGATGTGGAAAATTTGGTAATTGTGCCTTTGAGTCCCTCCTCAAACTCTTTCTTTCACCAAGCCCAGGAAATATTTCAGAGACTCCCCACACACAAATGTAAGACATACTACTATTTTTCTGTGGATAAATAATTGAAAATAAAAGACTACTTATTCATGTGTACAACTCAGAATCTGTCTTATGTGGAAATTGTAAAGGCAGCAGGTTAATTGACCGGTGTTTTTGGTGAAATATTTTCACTGATGTTGGGATCAGAGGGAGGCATTTGAAGAGGGTTCCCAGCACAGAGATGCTCATGGGAAAGGAAACTATAACCCTGACAGAAACCCTCAGTTCTAGCCTCACGGTGACCCTGTGGATGGTCCCTGTGGTCAGAGGTGCTGGGCTCTCCCACAGAACATACAATATCCTTAATGGATACTGAACACATTCTCTCATCAGACATGTGATTTGAAAATACATTATTTCTGTGTAGCTTGTGTCTTCATTACCTAAATTAAATATTTAGTGGAAGATATTTTTAATGTTAACAATATTCAATTCAGCACTATTTTCTTTAATGGGTCTTGTTTTTTATGTTTTATCTGACAGTTCCATTGCCCATGGTTGGAGAAACCATAACATGAACACAGTGGGCACAAAGTTTAATAGAGAAATGATGGCTGGGATCCTTAATATTACTGAGATCTGTGTGCTGTGTCCTATCAGGAGACCAACTCTCAATGGCTTGACACCCAGATTAAATTTAAAGATTAATTCAGTTGATTGGACTTTACATTGTGAATTTCACTACACTACGTAGCATAGAAAATTAGGTTCACCCCTGAAAATTGTATCATATAGACGAAGGCAGATGAAGAAGGAAGCTCAAAGGACACAAGGAAGACGCTGAGCAGAGATGACAGAGACAGGATCCCAGAGGTTATTTCTAGAGGATGAAAGTGACCAGGAGGACGAAGGTGCAGAGAGGTCAGGAGAGGGAGACATGAGGAGATGAACTGGAGCTCATGTTGGGAAAGTGAATGTCCCAGTGAGAGCCCTGCATGGAGCTGTGTGTGCAGGACTCACATGGGACAGTGACAGGGCGAGGCCCTGGCGAGTGTGAGGACCTGGGGGATGGACTCTCAATGTGTGTAGATGGTGACACCTGGGAGGGCAGAGGTGGGTTTTAAACCATGTTCTCCAAAGCAGGTGCTCAGATACCAACACTCAGGGGATACTGGGAACAGGACTGTGGGGCATGACAGTGCCCCCTGGTGGTGACTCTGATCCATGCAGACTGCATGACACTAGGGACTCAATCAGGTGCCTCTCCACCCACCAAGGACAGGGGAGGGGAGAGCTCACCTTTAAGGTCAGATAAACATGAGGACCAGATAAACATGAGGACATGATCAATGAAAGTATTTTTTCTTTTTTTTTATTTATTAATTTTTTTCAGAGATAGAGAAAGGGAGAGGGAGAAAGAGGTACAAACATTGATGAGAGAGAACATCGATTGGCCACCTACTGCATGTTCCCCAATGGGGATCAGTCCCACAAGTTGGGCATGTGTCCTGACTTGGAATCGAACCAGTGACCTCTTGGTGCCTGGGTCGATGCTCAATCACTGAGCTACACTTGGCCGGACCAGAGTATTTTTTTTTTTTATCATTTGCGTCATCCTCATTAGGGACATTTTGCTATCATCTTTGGTGTATAAATTATTGGAGCGAAGAGCAGTTTCCCCTGCTCTGACTGGGTGCCCTGGGCTTGAAGTCTCAGTCACAGTTCAGCTCCAGGGTACAGACCTGATCAGAACCCTCCTCCCACCTGTCCACAGAGACAGGTTTCAGACACTCTGTGTCCCTCCTTCTCCTCCCCTCTCCCAGGGCAGGGCAGCCCCTTCCTAGGTGAGCTGCTCAGGGCGACTCCCAGGTCCTTGACCACAGAGAGGCTCTGAGACTCTGGGCTCTTCATCTCCCAGAGAGACAGAGGCCTAATATTTCTCAATGGTGGATCATTCATCAATATTACCTTGGAGGCTGTGTCCAGGACTTACTGTGCTGATGTGAGTCTCCTTCAGAATCGGTCCCTCTCTCTGATGTAACCTCAGCCCAGAGGGCAGAAGGTGCTGCAGTGACCAGAGCTCATTCATCAGGAAGCGACCAGGGAGGAGACACAGAGGTGGGTGCACCGCCTGCCTATGGGAGGCTATGCACACAACGTGGGCCAGGTACCCTGGGAACCCCAAGGTGGAGGCCACACATGTCCATGGTGGTTGTTTCTTCGGGATCTGACTTGCCTTGTGGTTTAGCCAGTTAATGTTTACTTTCCTCTGAAATAAGCACACTCATTTCTTAGGGTCATGAAGACCCTTTGTTGAGAGTATGCAGGAACACAAGTAATTTGTACATAGATTTTGTACCTTACATCTTTCCTGAATTCTCTTTTACTTTTATCAGTTTTCTGGGGCAGTGTTTAGGGATTTTTATATAATATTCATGTTATCTGCATGCACATAGAAAGAGACATTTTAGCATTTTTTTAATTTAGTCATTTTTATTTATTTTTCTTGTGTAATTATTGTGACTAAAAACTTCCAGTTCTGTCCAATAAAAGTAGTCACCAGGGTGCCCTGTGTTGGTCCTATTGTTAGAACAGCTTTGAAATTTTCTCTGTGCACCATGATGTCCCTTGTTGGCTTCTCAAATGTGGCATTTTTTATGCTGAGGAAGATGCCTTGAATAACAAACTTATATAGATATAATCATGAAATGATTTTAAATTTTTAAAATGTGATTTCTTCTTTACATCTATTCATACGATAACATGGTTTTGTCCTTCATGCTGTAAATGAAGTGAAGCACAGTTACTGATTTACAAAAATTGAACCATCCTTGCATTGTAGGGTGCTATCCCACATGACCATGGCCAATGATCCTTTTACATTTGTTTTGAGTTTCCTAGTATATCTTTGAGGATTTTTGCATTTATGTTCATCATGGTTAAGGTGTGTCATTTTCTTTCTTTCTTTCTTTCTTTTTCTCCTTATTTGGTTTTGGTATAAGTGTAATGGCCACCTCAATAAAAGTCTCAGGTGTGTTCCTTCTTCTTTCTGTGGTAGGAAGAGTGTGGGGTGGATTGACTGACAGGACATTGACTGTTCTTTCAGTTTCAGTAGAATTCATCCCTGAATCAGTTAAATGATGGTTTTACTTCATTAGTGCATAATGAATTCTGCTTCAATTATTCTTTTAAATTAATATTAATTTAGCAACTTTGGGGTCAAATTCCTAATTTAAGGTCAAATTAACTGACTGAGAAAATCAGTATTAACCTTCCCAGGCTGTGGACTGCACATTGCAGTTCCCACAGCACACACGTGGAGCTGAGCAGTGACAGGCTCACAGGCTCCTGATTCTGCATCCCTCAGGGGGACCCGAGCTGCATGGACTGACAAGGGAGCAGCTCGGGGTCCCTGCCAGGGAAACACCTGTCTCTACAAACTGCAGCAGGGGCTGGTCTCTGCAGGTCTGAGGTGGTGGGACCAGCTCCCACCTGAGATTCCGCGGGCAGATATGCATCTTCTCTTCCCCCTGAGGAAGGGAGGTGTTAGGTGAAGAAAGGGGCAGTTATTACCTCAGAGTTTCTGTGCATGGAGAGAACACAGTGGAAATGGGAACAAGTCTCACCACCCACATTCACAAATCACTCCTGTGGAAGGTCACTCTACTCAGGACACTCTCAGATTTCAGTGGTGATGCACTTGGGGGCAGTGTTGAAATTACAGTTGTTTACAAACCACATGGTTATTTCATATACCAATGAAGAGAAATGGTATAAAACCGTATTTTCCTACATAGAATTTATAAAGTGTCTTAGTCCTGAGAATGCCCCTCCCTGACCTCCAGCTCCAGGGGCACAAGGAACAGGTCGCAGCCTCTGCTCTGTGGAATCCCCCGTGGTTTGTGCTGCAGACACAGCTGTGCACAACTCCCAGGGTCTCGTCTGATGAAAAGTTTGGCTCAGGAAATTCCTGGCAAATTCCATGGTCCTTCCTGAAATGCATGGATGTGCAGAAAATCTCCCTTTCACAGACAGACAATGCTGACAGTTTCCCCAGGCTCACCTAACCCTCTGGATTTTTTCTTCCCCAAATGAAAAATGCAGCTTCTGGTGCATGTGAGGATATTTTGACTAATACAGCGACACTTTTAAAACTTGCATTTGTCAGTGGCTGCCACTGAATCATGAATCTAGAGAGTCTCTTGGATAAACTGTTATCTGGAAAGGAAGCCCAGAGCCTCAGAGAAAACAGCCATGAACACCACCTGCACCAGCTCCTGGGGCTGCAACACAGTGGTCCCTGGTGGCCTGAGCGCCCCCTGCAGCCCAGCCCTCCTGTTCCCTCAGGAGTTGTGTGTCTGGGTTCACACTGACTTCCTCTCACTGTGTCTCTGGCACAGTAATACACGGCCATGTTCTCGGTTCTCAGGCTTCTCAGTGTCATATATATTTGGCTTTTGGAGGTGTCCCTGGAGATGCTGAGTTGGGATATCAGGGATGGGTTATAGTATGTGCTTCCATCATCATCTATAACCCCGACCACTCCACCCCCTTTCCTGGAGACTGGCGGGCCCAGTGCACATAATAGTTAGTTAAAGAAAATCGAGACACATCACAGGTGAGGTAGAGGGTTTGCGAGGTCCTGGGTCCAACTCCTGCAGCTGCACCTGGATCAGGACACCTGGTGACAAAGATCATGAGGCCCTGTCAGTCACGTGTAGTCACAATCACCCCACAGGCCCCTGTTTGACCTCTGAGACCGTCACCTTCGGGAGATGTTACCAGGCACAAGAGAAGACCCAGTAGTCTCGTCTTCTTCTAGACCAGGGCTCTGCCTTCCCCAGAGACCTCAGCCCTGTGTGAGGAGAGAGCTGTGAGCCTCCCCAGCCCAGGGGAGGATTTACCCTGGAGCTTGGGGAGAAATTTGCATGAGGGGCAGCCTGTTTCTTATAAGTGGAGGACTGAGGTCAGGCTGCCCTGGGCCTTCTGGGGCCCTGTGGGGGCATCTCTTACCTTGAACTCACTCCACATGTAGGTCAGGGATAGGGGATCCCCTGTTGCATGAGACCTACTGAAATCCACTTAATGGACATACTAATCTCTGGTAAAGCATGAACCTGATGAGCAGATTATATTTTTAATTCTTCATGCATCTGTCAAATATGTTTAATCGGATTATATTTGTCTGATAATTTTATAAACCTAACTCTAATTAATGCACAATTGTCAAATGCTTTATATACAATTATATGTACACAATTTTATATATACAAATACCATAAAACTTGGTTTCAAAATCACAAAATGAGGGACATTTAGTCCCAGTATTTTATTTGTTCATTTATGTTGTTACATTAATCCAAGGAACTAATAACTAGAATGGGTCTGTTGGAGACTCTTGTTCTTATCTATTCAGTTACGTTTAAATTTATTTATTTATTTATATTTTTGGTTAAATTGGTATTTTATACAAATTCTGAGTAACACTATGCTAAGTACCTTTATTTAGGTTTCTCTTAGAAACATTTGCCTTGCAACCTTTGTCATTTTTAGCTCAGATGGGCTGGTACTGGTTAGTACTTTGATAGAAGACCCTTGATCCCTTACTCTCCCTCTGTGGACATTGCGTCCCAGTCACAGGGTGGAGATGATGCCCGGGGAGCTCAGTCTTTCAAGGAGACAACTGAGTCCCATGAGAACTAAGTGAGTCAACAAAGATGCTGCTGTTGCTGCTTCTTCTTCTTCATGTTCTTCTTATTCTTCCTCTTGTTGTTGTTGTTGTTGTTGTTGTTGTTCTTCTTCTTCTTCTTCTTCTTCTTCTTCTTCTTCTTCTTCTTCTTCTTCCTCTTCTTCCTCTTTTGTTAATCTTCAGCAGAATATTTTTCCATTGATTTTTTGATATAGTGGATGGGAGTGAAGGAGGAAGAGAGCAACATAGATATGAGAGAAACACATCAATATGTTGCCTCTCACACAACCCTGACCTTGGCTGGGGATCGAACCTGTAATCTACGTACATGCCCTCAACAGGGAATTCATCCCATGACCATTCGATCTGCAGGTCGACAGTCTAACTGCTTATCCAAAGTGAACAGGGCAAGAGACCCTCTTGTTAGACTTAGCACATGTGGGTCAGAAGATTTGATGATAGACTGTCATTTGGGCACAAGTGTGTTTAAAGACACTCTCTGCCTTTTTCCACTTGTGAATGTTGACGCACTTTAAAAGAGACTTTTCTAACCCGAACACTTCAGATATAAGAGCAGACTCAGGAATCCAGAGAGGTTTCTTGAGTGAAACTGTGACATGAAGAGAAAACCAGCCAGGAAACCAACCTAAGCCTCCAACTGCACCTGCTCCTGGGAAGGTCCTTGTGTTTGAGGACCCTGATCGCCCCCTAGTGGTCAAATCCCCTTTGGCAGAGAGGTTTGTGTCTGGGCTCACACTGACTTCCCCTCACTGTGTCTCTAGCACAGTAATACAGGGCAGTGTCCTCGGCTCTCAGGCTGCTCATTTGCAGATACAGCATGTTCTTGGAGTTGTCTCTCGAGATGGTAAATCTGCCTTTCACAGAGTCCGCATAAAATGTTTTACTTCCATCATTATAGATTCGACTTGTCCACTGCAGCCCCTTCCCTGGAGCCTGGCGGACCCAGTGCATTTCGTAGCTACTGAAGATAAATCCAGAGGCTGTGCAGGAGAGTCTCAGAGACCCCCCGGGCTTCACCAGGGCTCCCCCAGACTCCACCAGCTGCACCTCACACTGGACACCTGCAAACACAAAGACGTCCTGGTCAGGAAACTGTCACACAGCCACTGTTTCTCTTTCTCATCCACTCTCACACTCAGTGTCTCTTGTTCTCCATAAATTACCTCTTAAAATAGCAACAATGAAAACCCAGCAGAATCCAAACTCCATGGTGACTGGTCAGTGTTCAGGCCTGATTTTGGAATGGAGTCACCTGGGGATCCTGGGTCTGAGATTCTGTTCCGGAGCTGCAGGGTGAGGGCTGGGTCTATTTTAATGGGCAGAGGGGGCCCTATTTGCATGTCCTCCCACTATATAGGGAGCTCTGGGGTTGGAGACCTGGAGAGAGGGCAGTTCCTCAGAGAATGTGCGAGTATCCTGGGGGAGAATTATGGTCATAACATTTCAATAACTAATTTTCAATCATAGGGACATTTGGGGCGTGTCCAAGTGTCCACATCTGGTTACAGTGATCCCAGCATCTGGCCTGTGCTCCTTCCCATTGGGCCCCATGGCTCCCCTGAACCAACACCAGGGCATAGCAGGATCTGCCCAGTGAGGGTGCAGACCCCTTGTATGTAACATGAACATGCATGGACTCTGTATTCTAGGGTTACTCACACATCAGAGCTCTATCCACCTGTGGCCTCAGGGTCCTCATCACAGTGGAAAAGGTTGTGCATCATCTGTGAGGTGGTTTTCAAACAGCTTAGGTGCGGTAGGTTCACTCAGAACTGTCCCATACAACTGAAGTTTGTACTGGGCCCAGGAGCATTGTCCTGGATCCTCACAGTCCCTGTTCTGTCCACTCTGCCTCAAGGACCTGTGGTCATACTGAGCCCTGCTGTGCCTGGTCCTCACCACCCGAGTGTCAGTAGGTCAGGTGTAACTGTCCTTGCTGCAGATGGCCTTTGGTCACACTGAGCCTCTGTCTTGTCTCCTCCATGTGCACCCTGGGTCCCTGAGACTGTCCAACATTGGGAATTTGTGGTCTGTGTGTGGCCGTCTGTTAGGAAGACCCAGACCCAGAGCCCTGAGGGACCGTGGCCTCTGATCTCCTGGCCTTCATCAGGCAAGTGGGAAACATTCAGAATCCCTGTGATCAATGAGAATGTGCAGACTTAAGGTGAATCTCTCTATGAAACAGAGAATTTGCTCTCTAAATTCACAGTGAAGCCCTGGCCGGTCTGGCTCAGCAGTTAGAGCGTCGGTCTGTGGTCCAGAGAGAACCGGGTTTGGCTCTGGTAAGGGCACGTACCTCAGTTGCAGTTTGTCCCTGGCTTTGGTTGGGTCGTGGGAGTGGCAAGAGCTCGATGTGTCCCTTTCATGTAGATCTCTCGCTCTCTCTCTCTCTTTCTCCCCCTCCTACTCTATCTGAACAAAAGAAAAAAAAAAAAAAACTAAAAAATGTCCTCGGGTGAGGATTAAAAAAAAAAAAAACATAGTGAATGCCAGGCTGGTGAGTTGAATTGATCACACAGCTTGGTACTTCTATTGTGTCTTATATAGAGTTATGACAGTTTATTGTTAAAAGAGGATGTCTCTGGGTTTCCACAGCGTTTAAATAATGGTGTGTCCTATCTTCCTGTATTAAACGTGTTTACAGAGCATGGAGATAAAGCCTGGACTTTCCCAGAACCCTACCTCCTCCTGGGGGAGGTGAGCTCAGTGGGCCCTGAGCTCCCCAGGGTCCCGAGAGCACGTTTTCCTTCAAAACCCACAGAGGACCAGAGACTCCTCATCGCCTCCCCTCGCCCAGCCTGGCTGTCGGGTCCCTTCCCGCAGGAGCTCTATGGACCCTGCTGCTCACAGGACGTCCTCTCCTCATTCTTTTTGTTCATGGACGCCACCCTCTGCTCCTTGGCTATGAACCCCCCGAGTCTCTGCTGCACCACAGGGGATCCCTGTAACCCTCTTCTGTGGTGATGCCCCCACTGCAAGAGCCTTGAACAAAATCTTTCTTTAAAATATGGCGACTGTCAGAGAACTTTCCACCAGGATAAAAGTGAGATATTTAAGGTTCTCCAGGCAGGTTACTGGTAAACTCACTCAGGACACGTCCTGGGACAGGATTGTGGAGGAGGCAGTGCCCCCTGGTGGTTGCTTTGAGCCTAAAAGGTTGATGATGCTGAGTCTGAACCAGCTTCCTGAGACAAGGCAAGAGAGTCACACACAAGGAAGTCCTTCCTGATATTTTGAAACGGTGGCTCCCCAATATCTTGCTTCTCACTGGTACTCAGCTGAGTCTCTGCAAGGTCACCTGTGCCTCAGGGCTGCCACCTAGAGGAGAACCTGAGAACAGAGCCCTCCTCAGTGCCAGGGGCATGATGGGAGTCAACTGGAACCAGACCTGACTCTGGGCCTCACTGGGGAAATGCTGCCTGGGTGCAGGAAGGGGGGACGAACCAACACGGAGCCCACACATCCAGGGTGCTTGTTCCATCAGGTTCTGACTCTCCTGGTTGTTCCCCGAGTTCACGTTTTCTTTCCTCACTTTCCTCTGAAATAGCCACAGCTGTTTCCCAGGGTCCTGAAGACACTGTGCTGAGAGGGGCAGGAGCACGAGTCCTTCGTGAGCTGGTTTTGTACCTGACATCTCTCCTGAATCCACTCTCTAGTCCTGTCAGTTTTCTGGCGCAGGGGTTAGGGTTTTCTATACACGAGATATGTCCTATGTATACAGATACAGAGACACTTTAACTTGCTTCTTTATGATTTACACATTTTATAATTTGTTCCTGCCTACTGATTCTGACAAAAACTCCAGTTTTGTTGAATATAAGTAGTCACAGGGGTGCCCTTGTGTGGTTCCTGATGTTAGAAGAGTAGTATTAAAACATTTTCTTTGCACCGTGAAGTTACCCATTGGATTCTCAAATGCTGCCTTTGTTATGATAATGTACACAGTTCTGGACCTTATTTGTGAAGAATTGAAACCATAAAGCCATTTCAATTTTTAAATGCATTTTCCTGCATCTACATATGGTGGCAAATGTATCCTCCATTCTCATTACATACTTCAAACCATCCTTCATCTAAGACCACATCCCAGTGCATCACGGTACATGGTCCTTCAATGTGCTGTTAAGTTTCCCAGGACATGGAGAGGATTTTTTATTTATGATCATCAGGGGTATGACCGGTCATTTTCTGTACACATACTTTCTATGGGTCTGAGTGTAACGGTCACATCAGTAATTGAGTTTGGATGTCTTCTCTCTTCTTCCCATTCTTTGAAGTGTTTGAGAAGTGATTGTAAATGTATATGTTTTCTTGACGTTTTCATAGAATCCACCCTTGTATAAATTTTGACATGCATTTTTTTGTTGACAGGTTTTTATTACTACTCCAATTTTTTAAAATGTCTTCATATCCAGTAGAGTCAGAGGAAATTATTATATCAAGAGACAAATAAGTGGACTAAGAAATACAATGTTGATCTTCCCAGGCTGTGGACAGCACAGTGCAGTTCCCACAGCACACACGTGGAGCTGAGCAGTGACAGGCTCACAGGCTCCTAATTCTGCATCCCTCAGGGGGATCCGAGTTACATGGACTGACAAGGGAGCAGCTCGGGGTCCCTGCCAGGGAAACACCTGTCTCTACAAACTGCAGCAGGGGCTGGTCTCTGCAGGTCTGAGGTGGAAGGACCAGCTCCCACCTGAGCCTCTGCAGTAAGATAGTCTGATCTTCCACCTGATGAAGGGAAAGATTTGGTAAAGTAACGCAAAACGTTTTTTACCTCAAGATTTCTGTGCATTGGGAGAAAGCAATGTATATGGGGACAAGTCTTCCCACACCACATGTAACCAATTCTCCTGTGAAAGGGCCCTCTGAGCCAGGACACTCTCAGAATTCAGTGACAATGCACTTGGAGTCAGAGTGAGGATTACAGTTGTTTGCAGACCACATGTTTATTTCATGTGCCAACCAAAAGTATGTAATAAATGCATATTATCCTCTGTAGAACTGATAAAATATCTTTGTCTTGAGAATGCCCCTCCCTGACCTCCAGCTCCAGGGGCACAAGGAGCAGGTCCCCGGCGCTGCTCTCTGGAATCCCCCGTTGTTTGTGCTGCAGACACAGCTGTGCACGACTCTAGACCCTGGCGGACCCGGCAGGGACACTGAGGCAGGGCCATTGTGCGAGATGCAAGTGTTATCCGATGGAAAGTTTTGGCTCAGGAAATTTCTGACCAATTAGATTGTCCTTCTGAAATGCAGGGAGGTCCTGGAAATACCTACCTCTCATGGACTGACATTGGTTGTGTGCTGACAGTATGGCCAGGCTCACAAATCCCTCTGTGTGTTTTCTTCTCCTAATAAAAATGCCGGTTCTGATACATGTGAGAATGTTGCTACTAATAAAATAAAACTTTTAAAACACAGAGTCTGTAGTTGTTGTCACACAATTATATGTCTAGAGACAGTTGGAGAAACTGTTATCTGGAGAGGAAGCCAAGAGTCTCAGAGGAAAGAGCCATGAACACCACGTGCACCTGCACCTGTTCCTCTGGCTGCAACACAGTCAGTGTATCCCGAGTGCCCCTTGGCGTCCTGAGCGCACCCTGCAGTCCTGCCTTCTCCTTCAGGAGTTTGTATCTGGGTTCACACTGACTTCCCCTCACTGTGTCTCTCGCACAGTAATACACAGTCGTGTCCTCGGATGTCAGGCTGTCAGTGTTAAATACATCTGGTTGCTGGAGGTGCCTCAGGTGATGCTGAGTTGGGATTTCAGAGATAGGTTATAGTCTGTACCTCCATCACCCCATATCGTTCCGGCCCACTCCAAGCCCTTTCCTGGAGCCTAGTGGACTCAGTGCACACGATAGTTCGTTAAAGAGAATCCAGAGACAGTGCAGGTGAGGGAGAGGGCCTTCGAGGGGTTCACCAGTACTGGGCACGACTCCTGCAGCTGCAACTGGGAAAGGAGACCTGGGGACAAGGAGAATCAGGCCCTGTCAGTCAGGTGCTGTCAAAACCACTCCATAGACCCTGTCTGGCCTCTCAGACCCTCAGCTTGGGGGGTGTCACCAGGCACAGGAGAAGACCCAGCAGTCTCATCTTCTTCTAGACCAGGGCTCTGCCTTCCCCAGAGACCTCAGCCGTGTGTGAGGAGAGAACTGTGAGCCTCCCCAGCCCAGGGGAGGATTTACCCTGGAGCTTGAGAAGAAATTTGTATGTGGGGCAGCCTGTTCCTTATAAGTGTGGGACTGAGGTCAAGCTGCCCTGTTCCTTCCTGGCCCCTCTTTGGGCATCTCTTTCCTTAAACTCACTCAGCATGTAAGTCAGGGATAGCGGATTATTTGGTTCATGAGACCTATGCAGTCAGCTTAATACCTATGCTCATCTCTGGCAAATGGTAGACTGGGTGAGAAGATTATCTTTTTAAAATTTTGTGTGTCTCATCTGTAGATTTATTGGAATTATATCTGTCTAGGTAGTTTCTTAAATTCAATTCTGTAATATATACACAACTGTCAAAATTTTTATAAACAATTGTGTTTTTATACACATTATTTTATATATGCATATCTACCTTCTCAGAAAATTACAAAATAACATATTTATTTATGTTGTTATGGTGATCCAAGGAACTAAATTCCAAGAAGATGTTAATGGGAAATCCTTGATTCTTTTCTATATTTAGTTTTTTTTGGATAAAATTGTATTCGTTATTAGTTCTTAATAAAACGATATGATATGCGATTTTTAGGTTATTGCTACACCCATTTTTCTTACAGTCTTTACTACACACCTTTCAGCAGCTAATCAGGGTCAGGTTTAGTACTTGGATGGGAGACCCTTGATTCTTCATATTGAAAATCCCTCCTCAAACTCTTCCTTCTGCAAGCCCATGGCTTATTTCAGAGACCTCAATCTAATTATATCAGAGATAAGCACATTTACATATGGAGAAATGATTGAAAATAGAAAGTAATTATGTATTAGTAAAATTCAGGTCATTTTATATTTTCTCCCCCGTCCTCTGCCCCTGGGGATGGTCCCTGTGGTCAGAGGTGCTGGACCCTCCCACTAACATGTAACATCCGTAACATCCTTAATGCACACATCCTCCCACCAGACACACAACTTGGAAATCTGTACTCTCTTTGTAGGCTACTCTTTCATTCCCTTAATGGAATGTTTGTTGGGAAAATGTTTTTACTTTTAACAATGTTCATTTAATCACTCTATGATTTCATAGACCTATTTTTGATGATTTACATAACACCTCACCAGAAAATTGTCACACTTAATGCCCATAGGAGGGGAAACCCAGATATGAACAGTGGGCACTAAACCCATGGAAGAAATGATGGTTGGAATATATAATATCACTGAAATCTGTTTGCTGTGTCCTCTGACCCAAAAACAACGGTCCATGGCATGAATCCCTGATTCACTTCAGAGTTCCATTCACTTTACTGGACTTTACAATGTGAACTTCCTACAGTATGTAGCATAGACTAGCCCCTAAGAAATTATATTGTGTAGACGTTAGGCAGATGAGAAAGGAATGTCACATAATGTGAGGAAGATATTCAGCAGAGACGACAGAGACAGGATCCCAGAGGGTATTTCATGAGGATGAAAGTGACCAGGAGGACGAAGGTGCAGAGAGGTCGTGAGAGGGAGACATGAGGAGATGAACTGGAGCTGACGTCGGGAAAGTGAATATCCCAGTGTGAGCCCTGCATGGGGCTGTGTGTGCAGGACTCACATGGGACAGTGAGAGAGCGAGGCCCTGGCGAGGGTGGGGACCTGGGGGATGGACTCTCAGTGTGTAGATGGTGACACCTGGGTGGGCGGAGGTGGGTTTTAAACCATGTTCTCCAGAGCAGGTGCTCAGATGACCATCACTCAGAGGATGCTGGGAACAAAATGTGGGGTGACGGTGCCCCCCAGTGGTGACTCTGAGCCATGCAGGTTGCAGGACCCTAGGGACTGAACCAGCTGCCTTTCCACCCACCAAGACCACGGTAGGGAAAAGCTCACCTTTAGGGTCAGGCTTCTCCTCTCTGAAGAGGAGAGAGACACGGGGACTCAGACAATGAGGATCTTTTGTATCATCTGCAACATCCTCATTAGTGACACACATGGGAGTATCTGTTCAATTTGGTATTTTTAGCATTTTTGTAGAAAGTGCTGGAATGATAGTTTCAGAAAGTGTGAATGTGTAGGAAGAATCAGCTGAACATACTGTTTTTAAATAAGCATAGTCATTGCTGGTGGTTAGTTGGTTGGAGGGTCATCCTGTACATGGAAAGGTTGCGGGTTTAATCCTTGGTCAGGGCACACATCTACATTGTGGTTGTGATCCTCCATTGTAGAGAATGTGGGAGGCAACCACGGATGTTTCTCTTTCCCGTGCTTTCTCTGAAATCAATAAACATATCATGAGTGAAGATTAAATAAATACAATAAATAAGTAAGTATTGTAGGTATGATGTTTATTGAAAGACACATTCTCTGCAAACACACACACACACTCACTGATGGTTTTCATCATAACGAACCTTCAATTTCACTTCTCCCCTGTACCTAACACATGGGCAGTGCTCCCCTGACCTTAACCTAGCGTGTGACCTTCTTTCCCAAACAGAACAAACCAAACATGATTAACATGTAGACAGGCTGTGACTATATCCGTGTTTTCTGTTCTCTCAGCACCTGGAACATGGCACCTGTACCTACCTCCTTTCCAGCAGGTGTGGGTGCACAGGAACTGTGGGGTCACCGAGAACAAGACAAGATCCAAGGGTCAGGCTGTCAGATGGAATTCACGTGGGACTCAGGAATTAGATTGTCAAACCCTGAATTTAATCCCCACTGAATTCTCTGTGAAAACCTTAAAGGGAATGAGAGGCAGACCTCAGGGTCATGAACCACCTGCAGCTGAGAGGTGGAAACTCAGGGAGTCCAGGGAGATGGAGACACTGACAACACACAGACTCAGAGATGGACAGGACATAACAGGCTCCTGAGGACACACTTGGTCATCAGGACCTGCAAGGCCAACCCCACAGGAAATCTCCTCACAGCTGCAGGACAGCTGTTCTAAAAGGAAACTCACTGAAATAGAACAGACCGAGCATTTGTGGGCATGTGGAGAGGGGAACTCTTGCACTCTCTTGGTGGGAAAGTGAGATCCTGCAGCCACATGGAAAACACCATGTTGGCTCCTCCGAAATGAGCGTAGACACCCGTGTGATTGAGCAATGAGCTCCTAGGTGTTCATGCTAATAATAAACCCAGGACTCTGGAGAGGTGTTGCACGGCCCTGTTCACTGCAGCTGTGTTCAGTGTAGTGAGACGTGGGAACATCTCTGTCCATTAGTGGGTGAGTGGACAAACTGTGTGATATTCTCACCATGATATTACACACCCTTAAATCACAGGGAAACCCTGCACAAACCCAGCCTGGATGACACTAGAGGACGCTGTGCTCTGTGAAATAAAGCCGTCAGGGAAAGGCAGATAGTGTCTGATTCCACCTACACTGTGGACTAAATGAGGTTTTCTTCCAGCAGAGTGTGGATGAGCCCAGGCCTTGGTGTGGTGAAGTCTTTGGCAGGAGACAGGATAGTGGAGGGTCGGCCGCCCTGGAGTCCTGTGCTGACGAAGAACAAAGACGGAGGCAGCTGGAGGAGACACTGTCAGGACACAGTCAGCCCTGGTCCTGGACCCTGTGCATCCACAGGAGCCTGGGTGTGTCTGCCTCAGTGTGTGGAGCCATCCACCCTCAGGGCCTCATAGACAATGAAGGAACATTCAGTCCCCACAGAGCATAGTTTCCTCTGGGAATGGGGAGGAGGAGACAGAGCCCAGCAAACCCCTGTGGTCCTAGGGGCTGTGTGAGCACCTAGGACGCACCCCTGTGTGATCTCTGAGACTGGATCCTCCATTCTGAGTCATCACTGAGATCCTCCTGTGTGAGGTGTGTATCCGTTGATGGTTATTTTCATTGCTAAGTAGTATTCCATTGATGGATGTTTTCTAGTTTGCTTATTTGTAATATCAGAAAAACGTTTGTATTGTTATAGCTCCTAACACAAATAAAGATGCTAAAAGTGTATGCATGAACAATGGATATGGACAGCAAAGCTGGGGACAAGACAGAAAAAGAGGAGGAGGGGAAAATCAGTGGGATGAAAAGGAGAAATATCTGTAACAAAAATAAATTAATTAATTTTTGAAAAGATGCTAAACGTATTTTGATTCACATTTTTATGAATATAAATATCTGTTCTTCTGAAGCAAACATTTCTAGTGGTACCACTGAGATATATGTTAAGTGGCTTTTTAATGTAATAAGGATTTTCAGTTCATTTTGTGCAGACAGTATACCTGAATATGGAGGTGACTAGGGTAGGAGAGTCCTCCAGGCACTGCCGACAGGCCATCAGGAAAGACAGAGTGTTTCCTCCTCATTTGTCTGCAGTGAGAATATGAGGAGTTAGAGCCACAGAGAAAACGCGAAAACTTTCTTGGATGCAGCTGAGAGCTGAGAGGAAACCCCTGCCCCCAACAGGAAGCCCCTCCTTCCCCCTCACTCTGCACCTGCTCCTGAGCTGTTCTCTGTGGTCAGTGTGTCCTGCGCGCCCCCTGGTGTCCTGAGCGCGCCCTGCAGCCCTGCTCTTCCGTCTCCCTGGGGAGATTTGTGTCTGGGCTCACACTGACTTCCCATCACTGTGTGTGTCTCTCGCACAGTAATACACGGCTGTGTCCTCAGTTCTCAGGCTGTTCAGTGTCATATAAACTTGGCTCTTGGAGGTGTCCCTGGTGATGCTGAGTCGGGATTTCAGCGATGGGTTATAGTATGTGCTTCCATCACTCCATGTAGTGCCGGCCCACTCCAGCCCCTTTCCTGGAGCCTGGCGGACCTAGTGCACATGGTAGCTCATCATAGAGAATCCAGAGACAGTGCGGGTGAGAGACAGGGTCTGCGAGGGCTTCACCAGTTCTGGCCCCGACTCCTGCAGCTGCACCTGGGACAGGACACCTGGGGACAAGGAGCATCAGGTCCTGTCAGTCACGTGCAGTCACAACCATCCCATATACCTCTCTCTGACCCCTGAGGCCCTCACCTTGGGGAGCTGTCACCAGGCACAGGAGAAGACCCAGCAGTCTCATCTTCTTCTAGACCAGGGCTCTGCCTTCCCCAGAGACCTCAGCCCTGTGTGAGGAGAGAGCTGTGAGCCTCCCAGCCTAGGGGAGGATTTACCCTGGAGCATGGGGAGAAATTTGCATGTGGGGCAGACTGTTTCTTGTAAGTGGGAGGCTGAGGTCCGGCTGCCCTGGTCCTTTTGGGCCCCTCTGTGGCATTTCTCTCATGGATTCACTGAACATGCAAGTCAGGGATAGGGGATCAGCTGGTACTTGAGACCTATTGGAGTCAGGTTATTGTACGTGCTCATCAGTAGTAAATGTATTAGATGAGTAGGTTATATTTTTAGTTTCTTATGCATCTTTCACATAGATTTAAAGGGATTACTTTATTCCAAGTAGTTTATTAAACCCAGCTCTCTAATGTCTACAGAACATCAAAGTTTATTCTAAACAAGTGCATTTTTAAACATAATTTTATAAAAACAAATAATCTTTATTTCATTCTGAAAATCACAGTAGGATGGACATTTGTTGTCAATATCCTATTTATTTAATTTCTGTGGTTACTTATATCAAAAGTACTATATCCCAGAAACATTTCATTGAGACTCCCTTGATACTGTTTTTAAATTTAATTGTTATTTTTTGAAATGATATTTCTTACAAGTTCTGAGTAACACTGTGCTACATGGCTTTATTTAGGTAATGCTAGAAAAGTTTTCTTAAAATTTTTGCCAAACACTTTCAGAGCTAAGTAGTGTCAAACCTGGTTATCACTTGTATGGGAGACTTGTGATTCTTGATGTTGAAAATTGGATAATTGTGCCTTAGAGTCCCTCCTCAAACTCTTTCTTTCACCAAGCCCAGGAAATATTGCAAAGACTCCCCCCCCCCAAATTGTATCAGACATATTAATATTCTACGTGGAGAAATAATTGAAAATAAAGTACTGCTTATGCATGTGTACAACTCAGAATATTTCATATGTGGAAATTGTAAAGGCAGCAGGGTAATTGACTGATGTTTTCAGTCAAATATTGTCACTGATATTGGGGTCAGAGGGAGACAATTGAAGCGGGTTCCCAGTACAGAGATGCTCATAGAAAAGGGAAATTCAACCCTGAGAGGAACCGTCACTTCCAGCCTCACTGTGCCCCTGGGGATGGTCCCAGTGGTCAGAGGGGCTGGGCTCTCCCACAGAACATACAACATCCTTAATGGATAATGAACACGTTCTCCCATCAGACATGTGATTTAAAATACATTATTTCTGTGTAGCTTGTTTTTTTTTTCATTTCCTAAATGAAATACTTAGTGGAAGATATTTTTATTTTTAACAATGTTCAATTCAGGACTCTTTTTTTAATGGGTCCTTTTTAAATGTTTTATTTAACAACTCCAATGCCCATGTTTGGAGAAACCCTGATATGAACACAGTGGGCACAAAACTCTATAGAAAAATAATGGCTGGGATCCTTAATATTACTGAAAACTGTTTGCTGTGTCCTCTGACCAGGAGACCAACTTTCAGTGGCTTGAAGCCCATATTAATTTTAAAAATTAATTCACTTGATTGAACTTTACATTGTGAATTTCACTACAGTATGTAGCATAGAAAAGTAGACTCACCCCTGAAAATTATATTATGTAGACGTCCGGCAGACGAGGAAGGAACCTCAAAGGACATAAGGAAGATGCTGAGCAGAGATGACAGAGACAGGATCCCAGAGGGTATTTCACGAGGATGAAAGTGGCCAGGAGGACAAAGGTGTAGAGAGGTCGTGAGAGGGAGACATGAGGAGATGAACTGGAGCTGATGTTGGGAAAGTGAATGTCCCAGTGAGAGCCCTGCATGGAGCTGTGTGTGCAGGACTCACATGGGACAGTGAGAGAGCGAGGCCCTGGCGAGTGTGGGGACCTGGACAGAGCTCAGACCCAGGGCATGTGGATACACTGACTGTCCCTCTGCGAATGATAAACTCAGGACTCTGGAGAGGTGCTGCACGCCCCTGTTCATTGCAGCCGTGCTCAGTGTAGTGAGACGTGGAAACATCTCTGTGCATCTGTGGGAGAGTGGAAAAACCTGTGTAATATTCTCAGGATGGAATATACTCAGCCTTAAATCACAGGGAAACCCTGCACAAACCCCAGCCTGGATGACACTAGAGGACACTGTGCTCTGTGAAATAAAACCGTCAGGGAAAGGCAGATAGTGTCTGATTCCACCTACACGTAGGACTGAATGAGGTTTCCTTCCAGCAGAGTGTGGAGGAGCCCAGGCCTGGGTGTGGTGAAGGCTCTGGCTAGTGGAGGTTTGGCCGCCCTGGAGTCCTGTGCTGACAGCGAACAAAAAAGGAGGCAGCTGGAGGAGACACTGTGTCAGGACACAGTCAGCCCTGGTCCTGGACCCTGTGCATCCACAGGAGCCTGGGTGTGTCTGCCTCAGTGTGTGGAGCCGTCCACCCTCAGGGCCCTGTGGACAGTGATGGACATTCAGTCCCTATGGAGTGGAGCTTTTCCATGGGAATGGGGAGAAGTAGACAGAGCCCAGCAAACCCCTGTGGTCCTAGGGGCTGTGTGAACACCCAGGACACACCACTGTATGACCTCTGAGACTGGATCCTCCACTCTGAGTCATCCCTGAGATCCTCCTGTGTGAGGTGTGGATCAGTTCATGGTTATTTTCATTTCTTAGTAGTATTCTATTGACTGATGTCCCCTAGTTTGCTTTTTTGTTAAATTCGAAGGACTTTTGGGTAGTTTGTATCTGCTAAATCAAAGAGGCTGTAAATATCTGTATATGTTTCTGTATGAACACAAAGATTCATTTCTATCTAGGAAACACTCCCGGGTGGCCCGCTGAGATACATGTTAGGTATATATTTAATTTAATGAGAAACCATGATCACATTATGAAGTGAGACAAACAGGACACAGAGGGACCTGGAAAAAAAGAGAAGCTCAGTCACTCCCCCCTCACTCTGCACCTGCTCCTGGGCTGGTCTCAGTGGTCGGTGGGTCCTGAGCGCCCCCTGGTTTCCTGAGCGCGCCCTGCAGCCCCGCCCTCCTGTCCCCTCAGGAGGTTTGTGTCTGGGTTCACACTGACTTCCCCTCACTGTGTCTCACACAGTAATACACGGCCGTGTCCTCAGATTTCAGGTTGGTCATTTTAAGAGAGACAGTGCTCGTAGGGTTGTCCCTGGAGATTGTGAATCTTCCTTGAACGGATGGCGCGTACCACTGATTTGTTCCCGATGGTTTGCTCACTCTCGCCACCCACTCCAGCCCCTTCCCTGGAGCCTGGCGGACCCAGTCCATGCTGTAGTTAGTGAAGGTGAATCCAGAGGCTTTGCAGGAGAGGCTCAGGGACCCCGCGGGCTGCACCAAGCCTCCCCCAAACTCCACCAACTGGACTTCGCACAGGACACCTGCAAACAAAGGAACAGACTGAGAACTGTCCCTGCAGCACGGTCCCCGCTGAGCCTGAACCCGGGGACACACCTTTGACAGCGATGAGAAGGGAGGTCCAGAGGAGTGCGGACCCCATGGTGCGGACACAGGATGGCCTGACCCCTGAAGCTCCTCTCTGGGATCTGCAGGGACAGGGGCTGGGCAGGTTTTCATGAGCAGGGCAGGGTCCTCATTTGCATGCCTTTCCCCTGTGGCCCTGTCTGAGCTGCCCACCCAGGCTCCTCCCTCCCTGCCTTGCATTTGGGGAGGGTGGGGAACAGGATGCCTGGGACTGGACCCAGGGGCACTCTCCTGGTCTGAACATTCTCCTGTTTTTCTGTGAACAGTGACAGACACCTAGACCAGGATGGAAGTGGGATATTTAAGGTTCTTCAGGCAGGTTGCATCTAAAACCACACAGGACGTGTCCAGGGACAGGATTGTGAAGACGACAGTGCTCCCTGGTGGTTGTTCTGAGCTACACAGGCTGATGACACTGAGTCTGCACCAGCTTCCTGATACTAGGCAGGGGTGTCTGACACAGGAAAGTCCTTTTTGGGAATTTGAAATAGTGGCATCCCCAGTCCTGCTTCTTTTTTGTACTCAACTGAGTCTCTGCAAGGACACCTGAGCCTCAGGGCTCCCACCTACAGGAAACCCTGAGGAACAGAACCCTCCTCAGTGCCAGGGTCACAGGCCTATGCTGCCAGAGTATCATCTTGCACGTGGGAGGTGCTGTGACCTGCCTGGTTGCACCTCACTCACTCCAGAGTGTCTACTGTGTGACACACGAGATCCTCTTTAACTTGGTAGAGATGTTTTCTGACATTTGTGGGAAACTTTCTGAATGTGGGGAGTAGAGGGGGGTGAGCACAGGCACAGACTCACCGAGCACAGAGGGCAGCTTCCTGCCCAGGAGCCGGTCCCTTCACTGCAGCCCTGAGACCCTGTGTGTCTGACTCTAGGACTGAGCCCGAGACCACAGGGGTAAGTCACAGTGGAGAGGACAGCACAGCTCCATCCTCCTCGATCTGGGACACAAGGACGGGGCCCCACCCCTTTGTGCTTCTGTATGAAAAGATGTAGAGGGGAGATGGCAGTGATCACTGTGTATGCAAAATTCATGAAAGAAAGCGGTTCTGTCAGATGTGACCATCTCTGTTACTATATCATTTCTCACCCTTGGGCAGAGGGGGCTCTGAAGCCTCACCTCTGGCTGCACAAGGAACACCTGCTCTGCTCCAAGCCTCACCTGTCACACCTGTGTGAGGTGACAGGTCACCATCATCAAGCCAGTGTCCTCACATCTGCGTTGACTTTGATTTATTTTTTCTAGATCCTGAAAAATAATTATATATATATATATATATATATATATATATATATATATATATATATATATATATATATTTATCAACAAGACTTGAATGCAAAATAGTACACCCTGGTGTTCCATAGTATGTCTTGGATGAATTAATTACAAACCCTACCTCCCTGGATGTAGGTTGTGGAAGAGCCACCAGAATTTGGATGATTCAGAGCAACAAAAAATCTGCACCCCGAGGTGAGAACCTAAAAACGTGGACCTGTTCCAGGGCAGCAGAGCTGAGAGACAGGAACTGACATCCAAGGCCAGGTGAGTCCTTTCTCATCATGGGACCCTGGTCCTGGGTTTGTCCATCTGTGCACAGGTCAGTCCTGGTCAGAAGGAAATGTGAGCCTCAATGGAGAAAGTTCCATTTTTTTTGTTCACGAATAAGA
Source organism: Molossus alvarezi (assembly GCA_037176705.1). Classification (NCBI taxonomy): domain Eukaryota; kingdom Metazoa; phylum Chordata; class Mammalia; order Chiroptera; family Molossidae; genus Molossus; species Molossus alvarezi. The sequence goes on from JBAWUJ010000066.1 coordinate 163,424, forward strand.
TAATGCATGAGGTGTACATGTGTTTATGTGGTTGGGAAGGTGGCTCAGGTGTGCTCATCCCCAGGAAAGCAGGACGTAGGTCTACTAGGGAGAATGAGCTGTGACGTTGTGGAGATTCACACCTGAAGAGGGAACTAGATCTCATGGCAGTGATAGAGGTTAGACCCGGTGGAGAAACCACAAGTGGTCACATAGAGAAGGGAAGTAAAGATATAAATTTGATGCCTTTGAGAGTCACCAGTATTGAACTTCCAAAGGTGAATCAATCTCAAAACCAGAAAAAGGATCAAAGGGATATTTCTGTTTAGGAGATGGGAAATTTCCTCAGACACTGTTTCCCCTGCACAGTGTTCAGAGGACACACTGAGAACAGAGTGTGAACCTAGAACCAGTGGACCAATGTTGGGGGACAGTGGGCATCTGTGTGGGTCACTGGGAAGCAGAAGCGTGAACTACAGAGAAGCAGACAGGACTCCCGGGTCTGAATCCTTCAGGGAGTTTGGAGCTGAAGGTGCAGCAGCTACACAGCCTCCTTTGTGGGGTTTGTTCTCTAGACTCTGCTGGACCAGGTTCAGTCACTGGGGGTGGAGCAGAACCTCAGTCATGACCAGGTGTGTTTAGGTGAAATTGCAGGTAGAGATTTGTGAGTAATTAAGCTAATGTCATGAACATGTTGTTATTGGAAACCTGATCTGTGCATGTGACCCTGGGAACACTGTCACCATGTCTACCTGATGGGAGTCAACTGGGACAGGGACCTGACTCAGAACATCACTGGGGGAACGCTATCCGGGTGCATGAATGAAGGGAGTAAGCAAGACTGGGGACACACGTCCAGGATTCTTGTTTCATGAAGTTCTGACTTGCTTAGTTGTTCACCCAGATCAAGTTTTCTGTCCTCACTTTCCTCTGAAATAACACATGTTACTGAGGGTCCTGAAGACACTGTGCTGAGAGGGGCAGGAGCACGAGTCCTTCATGAGCTGGTTTTGTACCTGACATCTCTCCTGAATCCACTCTCTAGTTCTATCAGTTTTCTGGTGCAGGGTTTAGGGTTTTCGATACACAAGATGTGTCCTATGAATAGAGATACAGAGACACTTTAACTTGTTTCTTTCTGACTTAGACATTTCATAATTTTTTGCCTAATTAATCTGTAAAAACAAACCTCCAGTTCTGTTGAATAGAAGTAGTCACAGGGGTGCCCTGTGTAGGTCCTCATGTTAGAAGAGTAGCTTCAAAATATTTTCTGGGCACCATGATATCACACGTTGGATTCTCAGAGGCAACCTTTGTTATGTGGATGTCCATCAATTCTGAGCCTAATTTGTGAAGAATTGTAATCATGAAGCCATGTCAATTTTTAAAGACATTTTCCTGCATCTATATATGGTGGCAAGTGTATTCTCCATTCTCATTACATACGTCAAACCATCCTTCATCTCAGACCGCGTCCCAGTGCATCACGGTACATGGTCCTTCAATGTGCTGTTAAGTTTCCCAGGACATGCAGAGGATTTTGTATTTATGATCATTAGAGTTATGACCGGTCATTTTCTGTGTGAACATACTTTAAATTGGTCTGAGTGTAACGGTCACATCAGTAATTGAGTCTGCAATTTCCCTCTTCTTCCCGTTCTTTCATGTGTTTGGGAAGTGACTGTAAAGTTACGATTCTTTCTTAACGTTTTGATAGAATTCAGCCTTGTATAAATGTGGACACGTGCTGTTATTTTGAGGTAGGTTTTTATAACTACTCCAATTATTTTTTTAAAAAATTCTACAAATGCAGCATAGTCAGGGGAAATTCTTAGATTAAGGAAGAAATAAGTGGTCTGAGAAATACAATGTTGACCTTTCCAGACTGTGGACAGCACATTGCAGTTCCCACAGCACACATGTGGAGCTGAGCAGTGACAGGCTCACAGGCTCCTAATTCTGCATCTTTCAGGGGGATCCAAGCTGCATGGACTGACAAGGGAGCAGCTCGGGGTCCCTGCCAGGGAAACACCTGTCTCTACAAACTGCAGCCAGTGGCTGGTCTCTGCAGGTCTGAGGATGAGGGACCAGCTTATACATGAGACTCAGCAGTGAGACACATGTCTGCCCATCCACCTGAACAAAGGATGGATTTGGTGAAGAAAGTTATTCTCCTCAAGATTTCATGGACTGAAAGCAATGGAAATGGGAACAAGTCTTCCCACAACACATGTAAACATTCCTCTCGTGAAAGGTCACTGTGATCCAGGACACCCTCAGAAGTTAGCGATAATGTTTTTGGAGTCAGTGTGGAAATTACAGTTGTTTGAAGACCGTATGTTACTTTCACACACCGTCCATGAAAATAAAATAAAGCCATATTTTAATATATAGAATTCATCGTGTTCTGCCTGGAGAATACACCTCCCAGGCTTCCAACTTCAGATCACGAGGACCAGGTCCCAGCCGCTGCTTCCTGAAATCCCCCAGGTTTGTGCTGAAGGCACAGCTGTGCACGACTCCCAGACCCAGACCTGAATCGGCGGAGACACTGAGGCAGGGCCTCAGCTGGGAGACGCAGGTGTCCTATGACAGAAAGTTTTAGCTCAGAAAATTTCTGGCAGACTTGTTGGGTCTCTTTAAATGCAGGGGGGTTTAAGCAAGTTCCACATTCCGTGCACTGACATTGCCTGTGTGCTGACAGTTTCCCGATGCTCGCTAAGCCCCTGCATTTCTCCTTCCTCCAGAAGTGATGCACTACATTTCTGCACGTCAGAATGCTCCTAATACTATCATAAATCTTTGCAAAAGCAGAAACTCTTGGAGAAAATGATATCTGGAGAAGAAGCCCCGAGTCTCAGAGGAAACAGCCATAAACATCACCTGCACCTGCTCCTGGGGCTGCAACACAGAGTCGGTGGGTCCTGAGCGTCCCTGGTGTCCTGAGCACCCCCTGAAGCCCCGCCCTTCTGTACCCTCAAGAGGTGTGTGTCTGGGTTCACACTGACTTCCCCTCACTGTGTCCCCCCGAAGAGTAATACAAGGTCGTGTCCTCGGCCCTCAAGCTGTTCATCTGCAGAGCGACAATGATTTTGGAATCAAATCTTGAGATGTTCAATCTACCTCTCAGAGATGCGACGTATTTTGTTGTGTGACCTTTGGATTTGTTTCTGATAAAAGCGATCCACTCCCGTGTCCTTTTTGGAGTCTTTTAGATCCAAGTTATTTAATATTCACTGAATCTGAATCCAGAGCCTTTACAGGGGAGTCACAGACCTCCAGGCTGTCTCAGGTCACCTCCAGTCTCCACCAGCTGCACCTCACATTGGACACCTTCAGACAACACACATAGTCATTAGGAGAGGTCACACACACACACACAGACACACACACACACACACACACACCTGTCCCCAGGTTCTCCGTGATGCTACCATGTAAGAGTGATAAAACGAGAGCCCAGTTCAGCTCAAACATCATGTTGCTTCCTCAGGGTTGACTCCTTCCATGAGTGGAACCTGCAGGGTCCCTGGGGTGGGGCTGCTCTCCCAGAGGTGCAGGGGCAGGGCTGCTTCTACAAGCTCCAGAAACTCCCCATCTGCATAGGCTCCTCCTATTAAAGACAAGGAGGTGGAGTTTCCGGGTGAGCGACCGCTGGACTCAGAGAGACAAGCACTGTTTTGTGAGTGTGAAGACTTTTACAAGAGCCTGCGTGGTCTGTGGGCCGTAGAGACATTGTTCCTGTTGATAAACTCCACCATCCGTCAGTCAGACAGAACTGAATCCACAGTGATATTCACATCAACAGAGGCAGTGATACCCCAGCTCAGAGTAGTCCTTCTGTGGTCCTAGGGGGCTGTGTGAACACCCGGGACACCCCCTATGTGATTTCTGAGACTGGATCCTCTACTCTGAGTCATCACTGAGCTCCTCCTGTGTGAGGTGTGTATCAGTTGATGGTTATTTTTTTTCCCTTATTGATTTTTGAGAGAGAGAGAAAGGGAGAGAGAGTGAGAGATAGAGATATGGATGAGAGAGAATATTGATTGGCCTCCTTCTGCATGGTGACCACTGGGATTGGGCCCACAACCTGGGCATCTGCCTCGGCCAGCATTGAATCAGTGACCACTTGGTACATGGGTCGACGCTCAACCAGTGAGCCATGCTGGCCAGGTCAAACATTCATATTTTAAATTCCAACACCCAGTGTTATGGTGTCAGGAGGTGTGGCATTGGGAGGACTGAAGGTCATGTGGGTGGGGTTCTCATGAGTGGGGTTAGTGCCCTCATAAATGAGGACAGAGGATGCTCCCTTGTTCCATCTTCCCCCTGAGATTACAGCATAGTCAGAGTAAACACAGGCACAAACCTCCCTGAGAGACACAGGCGGGTCAGGATACTGAGGGTGCTCAGGACACCAGGGGGCGCTCAGGACACCAGGGGAAGCACAAAACGTTAAAGGGAAGGCCAAGGGATTTCCATTTCACCTGACAATGAACCTGTACATCCCTGTGAAATTGATCCCATGATGAGTATGAAGTGGCTGCTCTCCTTCATATTAATGGACTATGCAGACAACAGCATCTCTGATGGACGATCTCTCCCCCTAAGTAGCATGGTTGAGACCTGGTTTCTGTTCAAGTTTGACTGGACCACAGGTGCCCAAACTCTGGGCTGAAAGTTACTTCCAGGTTTGTTCATAGTGTGTTTATAGGTGAACTTTCCCTTTCAATTGGTGGCTCCGAAAAGCAGATTGTTTTCCCCAATGTGGAAAACAATGATCCTGGGCCCTGTGCATCCACAGGAGCCTGGGTGTGTCTGCCTCAGTGTGTGGAGCCGTCCACCCTCAGGGCCCTGTGGACAATGAGGGGACATTCAGTCACCATAAAGTGGATCCTTCCCCTGGTAATGAGGAAAAAGACAGAGCCCTGAAAATCTCTGTGGTCCTAGGGGCTGTGTGAGCACCCGTGACACCCCCTGTGTGATCTCTGAGACTGGATCCTCCACTGTGAGTCATTACTGAGAGCCTTCTGTGCTGAGGTGTGGATCAGTTGATGGTTATTTTTATTGGTAAGTGCTAGTCTATTGAAGGATGTTTCCTAGTTTGCTTTTTTTTTTTTTTGTAAAATTAGAAAAACGTTGGGGTAGTTTGTATGTTCTAACACAAAGATGCTGTGAATATTTGGATACATTTCTGTATGAACATAAGGATTCGTTCTTCTGAAGCAAACACTCCTAGTGGAACAGCTGAAATACATGTTAAGTATACATTTAATTTAATAACAGTATGCAATTCACTTTGTAAAGAAGAATAACAGGAAATAGAGAAACAGGGAGAAGTAGAGAAACGCAGTCACTGCCGACATGTCATCTGCACACACAGTGTCACCTCCTCACTTGTCTTCAGTGAGAATATGAGAAGTTAGAGTCACGGAGAAAAAGTGAGAACCATCCTGGATGCAGCTGAGAGGAAACCCCTGCTCCCAACAGAAAGCCCCTCCTTCCCCCTCACTCTGCACCTGCTCCTGTGCTGTGCTCTGTGTTCAGTGGATCCTGAGCGCCCCCTGGCGCCCCACCCTCATATACCCTATGGAGGTTTGTGTCTGGGCTCACACTGACTTCCCCTCACTGTGTCTCACACAGTAATACACGGCCGTGTCCTCAGTGGTCACAGAGCTCAGCTGTAGGGAGACCTGGTTCTTGGATGTGTCTCTGGAGATGGAGGTGCGGCTCTTGAGGGACGGGCTGTAGAAAGTGCTGCCACCAGAATTTATCTCCCCAATCCAATCCAGCCCTTTCCCTGCTTTCTGTCGGATCCAGCTCCAGTCATAACCACTGATGGCGGAGTCACCAGACACAGTGCAGGTGAGGGAGAGGGTCTGAGAGGGCTTCACCAGTCCTGGGCCGGACTCCTGCAGCTGCACCTGGGACAGGACACCTGGGGACAAGGAGCATCAGCCCTGTCAGTCACATGCAGTCACAACCACCCCACAGACCCCTCTCTGATCTTTGAGACCCTCACCTTGGGGGGCTGTCACTAGGCACAGGAGAAGACCCAGCAGTCTCATCTTCTTCTAGACCAGGGCTCTGCCTTCCCCAGAGACCTCAGCCCTGTGTGAGGAGAGAGCTGTGAGCCTCCCCAGCCCAGGGGAGGATTTACCCTGGAGATTGAGGAGAAATTTGCATGTGGGGCAGCCTGTTCCTTATAAGTGGGAGGCTGAGGTCAAGCTGCCCTGGTCCTTTTGGGGCTCTTGTGGGGGCATCTTTTTTCTTTATCTCACTCAGCATTTAAATCAGGGATAGGGACCCCTTGCTTCAGGAGACACATTGGAATGTGTTCAAAGGTTGGCTTCACCTTTCCGAGCATAGGAAGAAATTATGGACCTAGAGATAGGTAACAGTTTTCTCTTCCCATGCATCTTGTCAATCTATTTAAAGGGATAAGCACTGGTCCACCTAATTTCTGAATCCAAACTCTCTAATATACTCACTATTTCTAAACTGTATATCGTAATATCATACAAATAATGTCTACCTTTGTGCAAAAATAAAAATAAAGGACATCACTGATCAATATCTCATATCTTAATCATATTCATATATATTTATTAATTTTATTTTTTAGAGAGATTGAAAGGGAGAGGAAAAATAGAAACATTGATCAGCTGCTTCCTCCACCCTCCTTTCTGGGGATCTAACACAAAACCCAGCATATGCCATGAATGGGACTTGAACTGAGGACCTCCTAGTACAGAAGAAGGCGCTTAATTCTCAAAGCTAAACCAGCCAGGCTCTTATATCTAAATTTATGACTTTACTTTGATCTCAGAAACTATCTTTCAAGAACGGGCAATTGAGACATTCTTAATTTTTGTTGTTGGAAATTTTGTAATGAGTCTACAGCTTCCTAAGCAAACACTTTCAGTATGCACCCCATGGCCTATTTTATTGCAGAGACCCCAAACTAATTACATCAGACATGATCATTGTCTGAGGTAAAGAAAAGACAAGAAATGCAAACAGATTATGCCTGTGTACAACTCAGAATCATTCATGTGCTTGCATAATTATGGCAGGAGGTTGACCTGTTTTCTCTGTCTACCGTTATCAGTGATGTCGGCGTTCAGAGGGAGGTTAGTGAAGAGAATTCCTATCAGATTTTTCTCATAGGAAAGGAAGCTTCAATGCTGACAGGGCTCCTCAGTCCAGCCTTTCTGTCTGTGCGCCTGGGGATGGTCATCTGGTCAGAGGTGCCAGGTTCTCTCACAGAACACATAATGTATTTAATGTATAGTGAACATATTTTCCCAACAGACATGTGATTTGGGAACCTAGTGTCTCTTTGTAGACTGTTCATTTCTTTCTTTTAATGGAATGTTAGTTGGGAAAATATTTTTAATTATAACACTATTCAATTCATCACCATATGATTTAATGGAACCTGTTTTTAATGACTTATATAACGACTCACCAGAAAAGTGTCACTCTCCATTGTCCATGGGAGGGGAAACCCAGATATGAACAGAGTGGGCACTAAACTCAATGAAGGAATAATGCCTGGTATTCATATTATCATTAAAATCTCTTTTCTTTGTCCTCTGACCACGAGACCAAACTTGCATGACATGAAGTCTTGATTCATTGCAAAAATTAATTCACTTTATTGGACTTTACAATGGGATTTCAAACCCTTATGTAGCATGAAAAATTAGACTGACCCCTGAGAAATTATATCATGTAGACGTCAGGCAGAAGAGGAAGGAACCTCAAAGGACATGAGGAAGATGCTGAGCAGACTGACAGAGTTCGGATCTTAGGGGTCATTTCATGAGGATAAAAGTGACCAGGAGGACAAAGGTGCAGAGAGGTCGTGAGAGGGAGACACGAGGAGATGAACTGGAGCTGACGTCTGGAAAGTGAATGTCTCAGTGAGAGCCCTGCATGGAGCTGTGAGTGCAGGACTCACATGGGACAGAGAGAGAGCGAGGCCCTGGTGAGTGTGGAGACCTGGAGTGAGCTCAGACTCAGGGAGTGTGGACACACTGACTCTCCCTCTGTGGACACTGCATCTTAGTCACAGGGTGGAGAACATGTCCAGGGTGCTCAGTCTTTCAAGGAGACAATTGGGTCACATGGGAACCTAGTGAGATAATGATCCCTGAGCCTGGGCACGGCTCATCTGGAAAAGAGTATGTTTTGGGCACCATCGTTGTCCTTAGTGAGATGAGGGAACATACGGCCTAGGATAAAGAAGAGGGTCCCTGGGACCCTGAACTGCAGGAAGAGTGGGAGCGCCCAGAGCACCCAAGAAACTGTTCTCAGCCCCTCTCTGAGCGTTTCCTGCACAATGTTCCCGCTTCGGTGGGTCCTGAGCGCCCCCTGCTGGTCCTGAGGGGTCTACAGGGTCCAGAGTGCCCCCACCCCGGTGTCCTGACCCCTCCTGGCAGACCTGAGGATCTCCTGCAGCTCAGCCCCTCCTGTCTCCCTGCAGGAAGTTTGTGTCTGAATCAAAGAAACCTCAGTCAGAAATATGTCACATGTCCAGTGTTCACCTCACTCATACTCATTCACTTTCTCTATTTTTCTAGTTTTCCACAAATTACCTCTTAAAATAGCAACATGGAAAACCCAGTTGAGCTCAAACTCCATGGTGAGTGGTCTGTGTTCAGTCCTGATCAGGGAAGGAGAACATTGGGCATCCTGGGTCTGGGCTCCTGTCCCAGAGATGGAGGGTCGGAGCTGGGCTGGTTTTCATGAACTGAGGGGGCCTATTTTCTTGTCCTCTACAGTTTCAGAGTGTGGTGTGTCCAGGGTCATATGTCTGAATAGAATTAGCCCTGGTGTTTGGGCCTCTGCTCCTCCCAACTTGACCCAACTGATTCCCAAAATGACCTCCAGACAAGAGACATGCCCAAAGAGGTTTTCAGTGCTACCTGGCTGGACATGGGGCCACATTATAATGTGATCATGGTTCAGTACTGCTAGAAAAACTAAAGTAACAAAGAACTAACATACAGGGTGCAGTTTTAAATATAATTTCTTAGGAGGCTACCTGTATGAACACAGAAAGGTGTTCAACCATCACACCCAGAGGGAGAATAACATGTGGGAATTTCATGTTCAGGAGGTGGAAAAATCCCAATGACACTATTTCCACTGCACAGTGTTCAGAGGATTAACTTAGAATAAAGTGTGGCCTTGGAGCATGTGGACCAATGTTGGGGGACAGTGGGCATCTGTGTGGGTCAATGGGAAGCAGAAGCATGAACTACAGAAAAGCCAACAGGGCTCCTGGGTCTGAGTCCTACAGGGGAGTTTGGAGCTTAATGTGCAGCAGTTGAATGGCCTCCTTTGTGGGGTTTGTTCTCTAGTCTCTGCTTGACTATGATCAAGTGGGATCGCATCCTAGCATCCTAGAATCAAATTCCTGTCTCAGTTGACTCCCACCATGTACAGACATGATGACGGCATTCCCAATGGTCACATGCAGACATCCCGTTTCCAATAACAACATTCTCATGACCTAACATGAATCATTAACAAGTCCCTACCTACAACTTTACCTAACCTCACCTGGTCATGACTTTCTATATCCCCAGTGACTGAAAGTCTTGACTCAGGAAATTCCTGGAAGACTGGTTGGATCTCCGGAAATGCAGGGAGATTTAGTCATGTTCCATATTTTGTGGATTTACATTGCTTGTGTGCTCACAGTTTCTGAACCCTCACAAAGCCCTCTGCATTTATATTCCCACATAAGTGATACACTACATTTCTGCAAGCCAGAACATTTCTAATAATATTATAAATCTTTCAGAGCCATCAGCATAGCCTCAGAACGAAAGGTCTAGAGAGATTCTTGGAGAAACGGTTATGTAGAGAAGAAGCCCAGAGCCTCAGAGGAAATAGCCATGAACACCACCTGCACCTGCTCCTGGGGCTGCAACACAAAGTCAGTGGGTCCTGAGCGCCCCCTGGTGTCCTGAGCATCCCCTGAAGCCCTGTCCTCCTGTACCCTCAGGAGGTTTGTGTCTGGGTTCACACTGACTTCCCCTCACTGTGTCTCTCGCACAGTAATACACGGCTGTGTCCTTGGTGGTCACGGAGCTCAGCTCTACAGAGAACTGGTTCTTGGACGTGCCTCTGGAGATGGAGGAGCGGCTTTTGAGGGACGGGCTGTAGTAAGTGCTGCCACTAGAACCTATGCACCCCATCCATTCCAGCCCCTTCCCTAATTTTTGGCGGATGCAGTTCCAGCAGTAACCACTGGTGATGGAGTAACCAGAGACCGTGCAGGAGAGGGAGAGGGTCTGCGAGGGCTTCACCAGTCCTGGACCCGACTCCTGCAGCTGAACCTGGGACAGGACACCTGGGGACAAGAAGCATCAGGCCCTGTCAGTCACGTGCAGTCACAGCCTCCCCACAGATCCCTGTCTGACCTCTGAGACCCTCACATTGGAGGGCTGTCACCAGGCACAGGAGAAGACCCAGCAGTCTCATCTTCTTCTATACCAGGGCTCTGCCTTCCCCAGAGACCTCAGCCCTGTGTGAGGAGAGAGCTGTGAGCCTCCCCAGCCCAGGGGGTATTTACCCTGGTGCATGAGGAGAAATTTGCATGTGAGCCAACCTGTTCCTTATAAATGGGGGACTGAGGTCAGGCTGCCTTGGTCTTCCTAGGGCTCCTCTGGGGACACCTCTTCCTTTAAAGCACTCAGCATGTTAGTCCGGAAAATGGGATCTCCAAATTCAGAACTCATTGTGACAGGGTAAAATATGAGCCTCATTATTTTCAGGAAAAGAAAACATAATGGACTAGTTTGGTAGGTTACAGTTTTCACTCCCCAAGCATCTTTCAATCTGATTTAAAAGTGATAGGAAAGTGTTTAGATAGTTTCTGAATCCCAACATTCTGGTATATTCACTATATTCAAATTTTTCTGTTATAATGTTATACTAATAATGTCTAGTTTTGTGCAAACATAAAGATAAAGGGTATCCATGCTTAATGTCTTATATATCAATTTTATTTAAATATATTTTATAAATGTTTAGAGATAATAGAAGTGCAGCACAGATAGAATCATCTATGTGAGAGAGAAGCATCCATCTGCTGCCTCCTGCACGCCCCCTACTGGGGACGGAGCCAGCAACCCAGCCATGTGCCCTGACCAGGAATAAAACCCGGTCCTTTCAGACCATGGGACAAGGCTCCGTTCTCTGAGCCACACCAGCCAGGCACTAATATCTCAATTTATGGCGTTACTTTGATCTGAGAGACTGCCTCCCAAGCACAGGCAGCTGAGACATTCTTCTTTATTGATGTTGGAAATTTTCTAACTGTATTTCCAGTGTCCACACCTCTGGTTCTATTTTGTTCCTAGTTTATTTTGTTCCTCAGATTTCACATATAACTGAGATCATATGGTATTTGTCTTTGGTTTATTTCTCTTAGCATAATCCTCCCCAGGTCCCTCCATGCTGTCGCACAGGGTGGGGGATGCTTCTTCCTAACAGCTGCATAGTGTCCCCCTGGGTAAATGAACCTCAGGTTTTATCCACTCGTCTACATGTGAACTTGGGCTGTTCACAGATCTTGGCTGCAAATAACTCTGCTATGAGTACAGGGTGCATGTATTCTCTCTGACTGGAGCTTAGAAATACCTAAAATGTATTCCCAGAAGTGTGATCACTGCATTAAATGGGAATATCGGTTTTAATTTATTGAGGGAACTTCACACTGTTTCCACAGGGGCTGCACAGTCAGCATTCCCACCAGCAGGGCTTGAGGGTTCTGTTCTCTCCACATCTTCTCCAGCCCTTGATTCTTGTTGATTTACTGATGGGAGCCAGTCTGGTGGACGTAGTTGTATTTTAAGAAGCATCTCTCTGTGGATTAGTGACCTGGAACAATTTTCGTATGTCTGTTCTCCATCTGTTTGTCCTCTTCAGAGAAGTGTCTATTCAGGGCCTCTTCCCATTTATTAATGAGATTGTTGGTCTGTGTAATGAGTTGTAAAAGTTTCTTTTTTTTTTTAAATACATTTCTTAATATAACCCCTTAACAGATGTACCATTAGGAAATAGACAATAAACCGTTCTAACTCAGAGAAGTCAGAGGTAAATAAAGAATCATGAACCCAGAGAGGTTTCCTGAGGAAAACTAAAGTAAAGAGGAAACCACACAGGAAACCAGCCCAAACCACCAACTGCACCAGCTCCTGGGATGGACCTTGTGTTCAGGGACCCTGAGCGCCCCCTGGTGGCCGTAGCCCTTCCTGCAGGGAGGTTTGTGTCTGGGCTCACACTGACTTCCCCTCACTGTGTCTGCTGCACAGTAATACACGGCCGTGTCCTCGGCTCTCAGGCTGTTCATTTGCAGATACAGCGTGTTCTTGGAGTTGTCTCTGGAGATGGTGAATCGGCCCTTCACAGCGTCCGCATAGTCTGTGCTACCACCACTACCACTAATTTCTGAGACCCACTGCAGCCCCTTCCCTGGAGCCTGGCGGACCCAGCTCATGTAGTAGTTACTGAAGGTGCATCCAGAGGTTGCACAGGAGAGTCTCAGAGACCCCCCAGGCTGCACCAAGGTTCCCCCAGACTCCACCAGCTGTACCTCACACTGGACACCTGCAAACACAAAGACGTCCTGGTCAGGAAACTGTCACAAGCCCACTGTTTCTCTCATCCACTCTCACACTCAGTGTCACTTGTTCTCCACAAATTACCTCTTAAAATAGCAACAAGGAAAATACAGCTGAGCAAAAACTCCATGGTGAATGCTCTGTGTTTAGTCCTGGTCTGGGAATGTGGTCACCTGGAGATCCCTAGGCTGAGCTCCTGTCTCAGAGCTGCAGGGTCTGGGCAGGGCTGGTTTTTATAAGCAGAGGGGGCCCTATTTGCATGTCCTTCTACTATATAGCGAGCTCTGGGATTGGAGACCTGAAGATTTGGTGGTGTCTCAGTGCAGGTTGGAGTGTCCTAGGGGAGAATTGTAGTCATGACAAAATTTCAATAATGAAATAAAGTCATTATAGGTAGGGTCATGTCCAAGATTCCACATCTGGTAGCATTGAGCTCAGATACTGGGGTCAGCACCTAAACACTGTCTCCTAATTCTCCCTGAACCTACTTCAAGGCAGAGTGGCACCTGCACAGTGAGGGTGCAGACCCCTTGGATATAATGGAGCATGGATGAACATCTGTATTCTGGAGTTTCCCAAAAGTCAGGCCTGGGGACAATCTGACACGTGGAAAGAGACCACAGGCTGCAGATCTTGTAAGAGCAAATATCATGCACATGGTGTGTTGGTGCCCTTGGGCCTGACTGTCTCTGGCTTCCTGACCTTCAGGAAGACAAAGAAGACTGAGTGTTGTGTAGATGCTTTTCTATCCCCTGGGCTCAGATATACTGAGCAGTTGGAGAGATTCATGGAGCTGATGGAGAGCCTGTGGGTTTCCAACTTCTAGAAGTCCATCCATAGAGGTCTATTTCCATAGAGAGTAATGAAAACCTTAAAGAAGTTGTTATAGTGAGATAAATGTTAGTCCAAATACCTATGATTAGTGAGAAGGCTCATATTTATGGTTAATCTTTCATTTATAAAGCAGAGAGTTTTGCACTTTAAATTCACAGTGAATGTCATGGTGATATGAATTGAACTGACCACTCAGCTTGGTCCTTCCCAAGTGTGTTATTACAACTGTGAGAGTTTATTGTCAAAAGGAACCACTTGATGATTCCACAGCATTTAGATAACAGTGTCATCTCCTCGTGTAATAAACGTGTTTACAGACTCTGGAGATAAATCCTGGACAGTAGATTTGCCTGGAACCAACCTCCTCCTGGGGGACGTGAGCTCAGTGGGTCCTGAGCTCCCAGGGTCCTGAGAGCATGTTTTACTTTAAAGCCCACAGAGAACCAGAGACTCCTCATCGCCTCCCCTCATCCAGCCTGGGTGTCGGGTCCCTTCCCGCAGGAGCACTATGGACACTGCTGTCCACAGGACGTCCCCTCCTCGTTTTTTCCTTCTACAAACAACACCCTCTGCTCCTTGGCTGTGAACCGGTCAGGGTCTTTGTTGCGCATAGGGGAGCCCTGTGTTCTTCTCTGGTGCCGATGCCCTTACTGCAAGAGCCTTGAACAAAATCTTCTTTCAAGTTTATAGACTCTAAAAACTGTTGTTGTTGTTGTTGTTTTTTTGTTTTTTTGTTTTTTGTTTTTTATATAACAGAGAGAACAAACTGGAAAAGCTTTAAGTAGGTCTGAAGATTGTGGGTTATTTTTAAACTGTCAGAGACAGAATCCATTATCAAAGTCAGGAAACAGGTTGAGGAAAGCACTCTATTCGAACATGAGCACCTTCCAGCAGAAGGAAAGGGGTCGAGTGCAGAGCACCAGGCCCAGGCCTGGGGTCTGAGCCTCAGAAAGTTGTTTTTGGCCTTGTGCTCATGGAGGTCACTGAGATGGGTGTAACAATTGCTTCCGGGTGTGGATTTCTCTCTTACTTTCATTTTAACTCCTTGGATGGGAATGTCTGTCCCTGGATGGAGTACTGACCCTGCAGCTGTGTTGTAGGAGAACATGACTAACTGGTCATGCCCACACATCTGCAGACAAAGAACACTTTGCCCCAAATAGTCTCCACACTTGACTGACAAGTGCAGTTGGGACTTTTCTAATGGGGACATTCAGGTGGATGTTGGACTTAAGGCCCTGCTCTCAGGGTCAGCATTCGGAGGACATTGGTTTGTGCTGAATGCAGTGCCTGTGGGTGGGTGAGAACCAGTGGAGGGTGAGGTGGCTGTGGTCCTGTGAGTCACACTCACAACCTGGGGATGTTACAAGGCAAATGGGACTTTGTCATGTTACATTCATGTGGAGATCCCAAGATACAAGCATTTCAGTAGATTACCCGGGTGGGGTGGGTCCTCCTATGAGAAATGTTTACATCAGAGGGGGGCAGAGGGAGATTAGGCTGCATGAGGACAAGGACACACTGTGATCTCTGAGCTCAGGGACCTCTTCCTGGCTGTGGAGATGGAGGAAGAGGCCACGGGACCAGGAAGGCAGTTCTAGTCTCTGGAAAAGACCAGGAAACAGGCTCCCCTGTATGACGATGGAGAAGCTGACAACATACAGACCCAGAAACCAAGAAGCCATCAACAAGCTCCTGAGGAGACGCCTGGTGGTCAGGACACATTAGAAGGACCAAGCTGCGTGATCAATTCAACTCACCATCCTGCATTCACTGTAATTTTTTTTTGCTCACTCAAGGACATTTTTTTCTTTTTTCTTTTTGTTCAGATAGAGTGGGAGGAGAGAAAGAGAAAAAAAACATCGACGTGAAAGGGGCACATCGAGTGGCTGCCACCTGCACCACCTAACCACGGCCGTGACCAAACTGCAACTGAGGTACGTGCCCTTAGCAAGAGCCGAACCTGGGTCTCTCTGGAAGTGTCGCTGGAGATGGTGGTGCGGCTCTTGAAGGACGGGCCGTAGTAAGTTCTGCCACCAGAATTGATAAACCCAATCCACTCCAGCCCCTTTTCTGGGTTCTGGCAGATCCTGTTGCAGTCATAATGACTGGTTTTGATGGGAAATCCAGACACAGCGCAGGTGAGGGAGAGCGTCTGAGAGGGCTTCACAGTTCCTGGGCTAGATTTTGTCGAATGCTTTTTCAGTGTCTATTGATATGATCACATGATTTTTATTTTACATTTTGTTTATGTGGTGTATCTCATGTATTGGTTTGCAAATATTGCACCAACCTTGCATATCTGGGATGAATCCCACTTGGTCCTGTTGAATAATTTTTTTTCATGTATTGCTGGATTCGCTTTGCTGGTATTTTGTTCAGGATTTTGGCATCTATGGTCATCAGGGATATTGGTCTGTAGTTTTCTTTCTTTGTAGTGTCTTTTTCTGGTTTTGGAATTAGAATTATGATGGCCTCATAAAACTAGTTTGGAAGACTTCATTCTTCTTGAATATTTTGAAATAGTTTCAGGAGAATGGGTATTATTTCCAGCATCTATTGATAATAACCTATGGTTTTTATCTTTCCTTTTGTTTATGTGGTTTAAGATATCTATTGATTTGCAAATATGCTACCATCCTTGCATTTCTTTGATGAATCCAACATGGATATGATGATGGAGTTTTTGATGTATCACTGGATCCAATTTGGTAATATTTTGTTAAGGATTGTGGCATCTGTATACATCAGAAATACTGGCCTGTAGTTTTCTTTCTCTGTAGTGTCTTTATCTGGTTTTTAGATTAGAATAAAGCTGGACTCATAAAATGAGTTTGGAAGTCTTCCGTTTTCTTGGATTTTTTTTTTTAATAGTTTGAGAATCATGGTTTTTAGATCTTCTTTGAATATTTGGCAAAACTGCCACGTGAACCCATCAGAGACTGAGTTTCTCTTTGCTGAAACATTCTTAATTATGTCTTCGATTACCTTAGTTGTTATTGATCTTTTCAAGTTTACTATCTTCTTTTGGTTCAGTTTTGGAAGACTGAGTGTTTCTAGACATTTGTCCATTTCACCTATATTGTCCAATTTGTTGACATGTAATTGTCCATAGTATGTTTTAATGATCCTTTGTATTTCTGTGGTGTCAGTTGTATCTTTTACTCTTTGGTTCCTGATTTTGTTTATTTGGGTCCTCTCTCTTTGTTTCTTGGTAAGTCTGGTTAAGGATTCATCAATCTTGTTTATCTTTTCAAATAATCAGTTCTTTGTTTCAATGTCTTTTGATTTTTTTTTTTTTTACTTTTTAGTTTCTATGTTGTTCATTTCTGCTCTGATCTTCACTATTTCTTTTCTTCTACTTGCTTTGTGTTTTTCTTTTTGTTTACTTCATAGTTGTTTGTTAGCTTTAGAAAGTCAATTAGGAATTTTTCTTGTTTCTTGAGGTAGACCTGTAGTGCTATGTACTTCCCTCTCAAGACTGGTTTTGCTGTGTACTATAGATTTTGTGTTGTTGTGTGTTCATTATTATTGGTTACCAGGAAGTTTTGAATTTCTTTCTTGATCTCCTTTGTAACATCCATTTGTTGCTTAATAACATGCTATATAACCTCCATGTGTTTGACTGTTTTTGCTGTAATTGATTTCTTGTTTCATGCCACTGTAATCTGAGAAGATGCTTTATGTGATTTCAATTTTCTTGAATTTATGGAAACTTACTTTTTGTCCTAACACTTGGTCTATTTTCAAAAATGCCCTGTGTGCACTTGAGAAGAATGTATATCCTGTAACATTTGGGACAAATGTTCTAGGAATATCAATTAAGTCTAACTGATCTAGTTCATCATTTAAGGATTCTCTTTACTTGTAATTTTTTTCTACTAGATCTATCCAGTGGTGTCAGTAGGGTGTTAAAGCCACGCATTATAATTTTATTGCTGTTTACTCTCCCTTGAAGTCCTCCAGAACATTATATATATATTCCATATATATTCCTATATATATATAACATCTATATATATTCCTGTATTTGGTGCATATGCGTTTACTAGGGTTATAGCCTCTTGTTGGACTGATCTCTTCAGTATTATGCAGTGACCGTCTTTGTCTTTTATTATGGCCCTCATTTCTAAGTCTATCTTATCAGATATGAGTATTTCTACACCAGTTTTTTTTATTTTTTATTTTTATTTGCCTAGGAATTTTTTTTCCCTTCACTTTCATCCTGTGTGAGTCTTTTGTTTTGAGGAGGGTCTCTTGGTGACAGCATATATATAGGTCATGTTTTCTTATCCAATTAGATACCCTATGTGTTTTGATTGAAGCATTTAAGCCATTTACATTTAAGGTTATTTTTGATAGATGCTCATTAGTTTTCATTTTTATTTTATGCTTGTGTTTCTCTCTCTCTCTCTCTCAAGTCTTCTTCTTCTTACAAAAGTCCCTTTAAAATATACACCTCTTGACAAACTTGTTGTCATCCTTGTACCAAGGCCAAGCTAATTCTCTCTGCATGGTTCCAATTTTATTAATTGTGTTGCCGAAGCGAGCACAGCAGAGTCTCCTGTTAGATTTAGCAGAAGTGGGTCAGGAGATTTGCTGGTTAATTGTAACTTGGGCACAAGAGTGTCTGAAAGACAGTCTCTGCCTTTTATCCATGTGATAAATTTGTCTCTCTTTACAACAGAATTTTCTAATTCTGAGATATCGAAGATAAGCACAGATTCAGAACCCCAGAGAGGTCCCTGAGGGAAAATGTGTTTTGAAGGAGAAACCACAGGGCAAACCAGCCAATGCTTCTATTCCACCTGCTCCTGGGTTGGTCCTTGTGTCCAGGGACCTTAAGCGCCCCCTAGTGGCTGAAGCCCCTCTGGCAGAGAGGTGTATGTCTGAGCTCACAGGGACTTCCCCTCACCGTGTCTCTGGCACAGTAATACAGGGCCGTGTCCTCGGCTCTCAGGCGGTTCATTGGTAGATACAGCGAGTTCTTGGAATTGTCTCTGGAAATGGTGAATGGCCTCTTGACAGAGTCCACGTAGGATGGTTTACTTCCATCAGTATAGATTCGACTTTTCCACTCCAGTCTCTTTACTTGGGCCTGGCAGACCCAGCTTATGGCATAGCTAATGAAGGTGAATCCAGAGGCTTCACAGGAGAGTCTAAGATACCCCCCCAGGCTGCACAAAGGCTCCACCAGACTCCACCAGCTGCACCTCACACTGGACACCTGCAAACACAAAGACGTCCTGGTCAGGAAACTGTCACACGTCCACAGTTTTTCTTTCTCATCCACTCTCATACTCAGTGTATCTTGTTCTCCATACATTACTTTTGAAAATAGCAAAAAGGAAAGCCCAGCTGAGCCCCAACTCCATGGTGAGTAGTCTGTGTTCTGTCCCGACCATGGAATGGACACCGGATCCTGAGTCTGGGCTCCTGTCTCACAGCTGCGGGGTCTGGGCAGGGCTGGTTTTCATGAGGAGAAAGGGTCCTAATTGCATGTCCTCCTACTATATAGGGAGCTCTGGGGTTAGAGACCTGCAGATGTGGTGGTGCCTCAGTGCAGGGGGGGGAGTGTCCTGGGGGAGAATTGCAGTTTTGATAACATTTCAATAATGAAGTAGAATCATCATAGGTAGGAGCATGTCCAAGGTACTACATCTGGTAACAATGAGCTTAGATAATGGGGTGAGCACTTAAACACTGGCCCCTAATTATCCCTGAACCTATTCCAGGGCAGAGTGGGACATGCTCAATGAAGGTGCAGATCCCTTGAATATAATGAGAGCATGAATGAACATCCGTATTCTGGGGTTACCCAGAGGTCATGCCTGGGGACAACCCGACATGTGAAAAGAACCCACCAGCTGCAGATCCTGTCAGAGTTGATGCTGTGTACATGGTGTGCAGGTGGCCTCGGCACTGAGGGTCTCTGGCTTCCTGACCTTCAAGGAGACAAAGAGGACAGAGTGTTGAGAAGGTATTTCTCTATCCCAGAGACTCAGAGACACTGAGAAGTTAGAGAGATTTACAAAGCTGATGGAGAGGCTCTGGGTTTCCCACACCCAGAAGTGCATCTACAGAGGGTCTCTCTGCATAAACAGTAATAAAAACCTTTAAAAAGATATTATTATAGAACGATTAGGGAAATAAATATTAGTCAGAATACCTGTGGTCAGTAAGAAGGCTCATATTTATGGTTAATCACGCATTTTCGAAGCAAAGACCTTTGCAGTTTAAATTCACTAACAAAGCCACGGTGATAGGACTTGAACTGATCACATGGCCTGGTCCTTCTCACTATGTTAACACTATTATGAGAGTTTATTGTAAAAAGGGACATTTGTGTGTTTCCAAAGAGTTTATATAACAGTGTGTCGTGTCTCCCTGTAATAAACGTGTTTACAGAGCATGGAGGTAAAGCCTGGACAGTACATGAGCCTGAAACCCACCTCCTCCTGGGGGACGTGAGCTCAGTGTGTCCTGAGCTCCCCAGGGTCCTGAGAGCACGTTTTCCTTCAAAGCCCACAGAGGACCAGAGACTCTTCATCACCTCCCCTCATGCACCCTGGGTGTCGGGTCCCTTCCCGCAGGAGCTCTATGGACCCTGCTGTCCACAGGACGTCCCCTCTTGTTCTTTCCTTCCATGAACCCGGCCCGCTGCTCCTCGGCTGTGAATCCCCGGGGTCTCTGCAGCACCACAGGGGAGCCCCATGTCTCTCTCATGTTTTTTTAAACAATTGTATTTTTATAAAGATAATTTCATATGTACAATGTTCCCTTCTCTGAAAATGACAAAAAAAAAAAGATTCATTTTTAACACCTTAGTTGTTTATTTCTGCTGTAATTGTGATCCAATAAACTATATCCCAAGAAGAGTTGAATGGCAGATTCTCAATTGTTTTTTGTTTGTTTGTTTGTTTGTTTGTTTTTGTTTTTTTTTATGTTGTTTGGTTTGGTTAAAGTGATATTTATTATAAGATCTGAGTAACACCATATGATATGCCATTTTTTAGGTTATTGCTGGAACTAATTTTTTATAATCTTACCAAGTGCCTTCAGCAGCTAAGCAGGCTCGGATCCTAGTTAGTACTAGGGAGGGAGACCCTTGGGTCTTGATGTTGAAAATTGGCAATTGTGACCTTGAGTCCCTCCTCAACCTCTTCCCTTCTGCAAGCCCAAGGGTCATTTCAGAGACAGCTAGCTAAATATATCAGACACAATCACATTATGTGCTCACAGTGTCTCTGTCTGTGAGGCAAAACTTTACAGGTCCAGGGGTTAGCAGCTGGACACCTGTGGGTCATTACTCACATGGTCACTTTATGCTTAATGCAAGTTGCATCATTCATCGAGGCTACATTTATGAAATCTCTCAACACTTAGAGGTGAAGGGTCTACAACCCCTCCCTGTAGAAGGCATGGTGCTGGTGTGTCTGTGTGAGGGCCATCGTGTCATTGTCCAGGACCCTGTTTCAGTCCATCATATTACTATCATCACTACCATCATCACCATCACCACCACCACCACCATCATCATCATCATCACAATTTGTTCACTTAAATGTTTCTTATTTTCTGTAGACGTGGTTGTTCACACATCATGACCCTTTTCTCGTTTTGCTTCTTTTTAATGGTTGTTAAGTGAAATTGTAATCAGACTCTATTTTATGTTTTGTTTGAGTGCTAACAATGATGGGTCATCCCTGCCTCTTCTCCATCTCCCCACACTGGGACCTAATGAGGAAGGTGATCCCCTCTTTAGACGTCATTGGGAGATTGAAACCACACAAGCCCCTGGAAGCATATTCCTCCCTCTGATTCTGCATGGTTTCAACTGCTCTTGGTGTGGGAGTATGATGCCAAGTCAATGACTGTCACCACACGGGGCTTTAGTTCACGCTTTGGGATTACAAACCTCTGGTGCCCACTGTCCAGCAGACAGGTGTCCTCCTGCTGGTTGGTAGGGATCCTCAGTGCGTGGAGCTGAGCTTCACTGTTGAGTCAGCAGAGCCTCTGGTTAGACTGAGGAGATGTGGGTTTGAAGTCTTGATGACAAATTGTGTTTTGGGTACAAGAGTGTCTGACAGAATCTTTGCCTTTTTCCTATGTGAGAAAAATGTCTCACTTAAAAACAGGGTTTTCTAATTCAGAGACGTAAGAGGTAAGAGCAGATTCAGGAGTCCAGAGAGGTACCATGAGGGAAACTGTGACATGAAGAGGATACCAAACAGGAAACCAGCACAAACCTCCAACTGCACCTGCTCCTGGGATGGTCTTTGTGTGCAAAACCTTGAGGGCCCCCCGGTGGTCGCAGCCTCTCCTACAGGGAGGTTTGTCTGGGCTCACACTGACTTCCCCTCACTGTGTATCTCGCACAGTAATACACGGCAGTGTCCTCGGCTCTCAGGCTGTTCATTTGCAGATACAGCGTGTTCTTGGAGTTGTCTCTGGAGATGGTGAATCGGCCCTTCACAGCGTCCGCATAGTATGTGCTACCACCACTACTAATGGCTGAGACCCACTGCAGCCCCTTCCCTGGAGCCTGGCGGACCCAGCTCATGTCAGAGCTACTGAAGGTGAAACCAGAGGCTGCACAGGAGAGTCTCAGAGACCCCCCAGGCTTCACCACGCCTCCCCCTGACGACACCAACTGCACTTCACAATGGACACCTGCAAAAACAGATATGTCCGTGTCAGGAAACTGTCACACATCCACTGTTTCTCTCTCTCATCCACTCTCACACTCAGTGTCTCTTGTTCTCCACAAATTACCTGTTAAAATAGCAACAAGAAAAACCCAGCTGAGCACAAGCTCCATGGTGAGTGTTCTGTGTTCAGTCCTGATCAGAAAATGGGGTCACCTTGGGATCTTGGGTCTGGGCTCCTGTCCCAGGCTGCAGGGTCTGAGCTGGGCTAATTTTTATGGGTGGAGAGGGTCCTATTTGCATGTCCTCCTTCTATATAGAGAGCTCAGGGTTTGGAGACTGGCAGAGTTGGCCTTGGCTCTGTGAAGGTGTGAGTGTCCTCGGGGAGAATCATGGTCATCATAACATTTCAGTAATTAAATATGAATCATAAGAAGGTTGGGACATGTTTTGTGTCCCCATGTAGTAATAGTGAGACCAGCATCTGGCTTGTGCTTTACCCCACTGGGTCCCTCCACTTCCTGCCCCATCTCCAGGGTAGAGGGTCTATATCCCTGCACGTAAAGAGAGCATCAGTGAACATCTGAATTCTGGTGCTACCCACACCTCAGGGTGGAGACAAGGAGACGTGTGGAAAGAGAACCCAGGCTGCAGGTCCCATAAGAGTGGATCGTCTGAACACTCTGTGTTGGTGCCCTTGGCCCTGAGTGTCTCTGGCTTCCTGACCATGAAGGGGATAAAGAAGACAGAGTGTTGAGAAGATGCTTCTCTATCCCTGAAACTCAGAGACTCTGAGAAGTCAGGGAGATTCATGGAGCTGATGGAGAGGTTGTGGGTTTCCAACACCCAGAAGTTCATCTTCAGAGGGTCTGTTTTTATGGACAGTAATGAAAACCTTAAATGAGGTGATATAATAGAAATCAGTGAAGTAACTGTGGCTCATGATACATAGATCAGTGAGGGCGGCTGTTATCTGATTAATGCTGGGAACCTTTGTATATTATGTGCAAAGGGGCTTTGTAATATTCGAGTCATTTAGTGATCTGAGATCCAAATGTTTTTGAGGTTAATTTAGACAGGTCCTCCTAATGTAAGTGTTTACATCAGAGGGAGGCAAAAGGAGATTAGGCTGCAGGAGGAAAAGGACACACTGTGACCTCTGAGGTCAGGGGCCCGATTCCTGGCTGTGGAGATGGAGGAAGAGGCCACGGGAGCAGAGATGTAGTTGTAGTTGCTGGAAAAGACCAGGAAGCAGGCTCCCCTGTCTGAGATTGTTCAGGCAGCAGTAACAAAATGCCTGGGCTGGGAAGATGATAAACAGCACACATGTGTGTCCCACAGATCTGGAGGCTGGGAGTCCTCAGTCCAGGTGCCAGCAAGGTGCTTCCTGGAGAGGGACGTCCTCCTGGTTCTTGTCTGACAGCCTCTTGCAAAGCGTCCATTGGTGGAGGGACCAGCAGGACCTCTGGTCTCCATTAGAAAAGCACTGACCCCATCACGAGGGTCCCTCATGACCTAAGCATCTCGGCAAGACTCCACCTCCCAACACCATTCTTTTTGGGAATGACCATTTCAACATGTGACCTTGGGGAGCACAGGTGTTCAGACCACAGCACCATCCTTGAGCCCCTGCAGGAGGGTGGCCCTGCCTCCCCCTGAACTCAGTCCAGTGAGGTGGATTCATGCTCTGACCTCCAGACTGTAGGGAATGACCTTGTGCAAATTGCAGCCCTGGTGTGTGGTGATGTCACTCGGTTGTCCTAGAAATGCACAGACTGGAGGTGGTGTCCCATTATCAAGGGTGTCCCCACACTGCTCCTGCTGTGTGATGACCTCAGTGTTGGCCCACAGACAGGGACACTGCACAGCTGGGGATCCGAGGAAGAGTCTCCTTGGTGTGTCCCTCTGCAGGGATGCCTGTGAGACACTGTGCTGACCGAGCCTGTGCTTGAACCTGCTCCCCTGCGAACCCACAGCTTCCACCCTGTGAGCAGACAGTGGTGTCTGAGGGCCTGACTGTGTGAGGAGTCAGGAGGCTCCCGGGCCTGCGTCTCTCATTATATTCAAGGGATCTGCCCCTCCTTCCCCCTCACTCTGCACCTGCTCCTGGGCTGTTCTCTGTGGTGGGTGGGTTCTGAGCGCCCCGCCCTCCTGTCCCCTCAGGAGGTTTGTGTCTGGGCTCACACTGACTTCCCCTCACTGTGTGTCTCGCACAGTAATACACCGCCGTGTCCTCGGCTCTCAGGCTGTTCATCTGCAGATACAGCGTGTTCTTGGAGTTGTCTCTGGAGATGGTGAATCGCCTCTGGACAGAGTCTGCATAGTATGTTTACTTCCACCAGCATAAATTAGACTTTTCCACTGCAGCCCCTTCCTCGGAGCCTGGCGGACTCAGTTCATGGCGTAGCTACTGAAGGTGAATCCAGAGGCTGCACAGGAGAGTCTCAGAGACCCCCCAGGCTGCACCAAATCTCCCCTAGACTCCACCAGTTGCACCTCACACTGGACACCTGCAAACACAAAGACGTCCTGGTCAGGAAACTGTCACATGACTACTGTTTCTCTCTCTTATCCACTCATACATTTTATCTCTCTTGTTCTTTACAAATTACCTCTTAAAACTGCAACAAGAAAAATCCAGGTGAGCCCCAACTCCATGGTGACTGCTCTGTGTTCAGTCCTGATCACGGAATGGGGTCACCTGGGGATCCTGGGGCTGGGCTCTTGTCCCAGTGATGAATGGTAGAGGTTGAGCATGATTTTATGGGCAGAGGGGGCCCTGTTTGCATGTCCTCCTACTATATAAGGAGCTCTGGGGTTGGAGACTTGCAGAGAGAACAGTGCCTCAGAGCAGGCGTGAGTGTCCTGGGGGGAAATCGTGGTCATGATAACATTTCAATACCTAAATAAGCATCATAGGGAGGTTGGAGCATGTCCTGTGTTTACAGCTGGTAACAGTGAGCTCATCATCTGGTTCATGCTCATCCCTGTGGTCCCTATGCTTCCCTGAACCAACTCCAGGGCAGAACAGGCCCGGCCCACGAGGGTGCAGACTCCTTGAGTATAATGAGAGCATGAATGCAGGACTGTATTCTGGTGTTACACACATGTCAGGGCTGGAGACAAGCAGACACGTGAAGAGAGACCACGAGCTTCAGATCTTGCACGAGTGCATGCCGTGAACATGGTGTGTTGGTGGCCTCAGCCCTGACTGTCTCTGGCTCCCTGACTCTCAAGGACACAAAGAAAACACAGTGTTGAGAAGATCCTTTTCTATTCCTGGGACTCAGAGACACTGAGAAGTCGGGGAGAGATACATGGAGCTGATGGAGAGGCTGGGTTTCCAAAACCCAGAAGTTCATGCAGAGAGGTCTTTCTGCATAGACAGTAATGAAAACCTTAAAGAAGGTGATGTAATAGCACAATTAGTGAGAAATATGTAAGTCAGAATCCCCATGATCAGTGAGAAGGCTCGTATTAAGGTCAATCACTCATCTATGACCCAGAAACCTTTGTAGTTTAAATTCACAGTCAAGGCAACGTTGATACGAGTTGAATTTATCATTTGGCCTGGCCCTTGTCACCCATGTTATTACAGCTACGGAAATTTATGGTATAAAGAGGACAGCTCTGTGTATCCACAGCGTTAATTTTTTTTTCTTCGTTTTTTTAGAGCGAGAGAGAAAGAGGAAGGGAGAGGGAGAGAGGGAGAGAGAAACATCTAAGAGAGAGAACATAGATTGGCCGCCTCCTTCATGCCCCTCACTGGGGATGGGACCCACAGCCTGGGCAACTGCCCTGACCAGGAATAGAACCAGTGACCTCTTGGTGACGCTCAACCACTGAGCAGCTCCGGCCGGGCTCCACAGCTATTAGATAACCATGTGTCCTGTCCTCTTGTAACAAACGTGTTTGCAGAGCATGGAGGTAAAGTCTGGACCACAGACGTGCCCGGAACCAACTTCCTCCTGGGGACGTGAGCTCATTGGGTCCTGACCTCCCAGGGTCCTGAAAGCACGTTTTCCTTCAAAGCCCACAGAGGACCAGAGACTCCTCCTCGCCTCCCCTCATCCAGCCTGGGTATAGGGTCCCATCCTGCAGGAGCTCTATGGACCCTGCTGTTCACAGTACATCCCCTCCTCGTTCTTTCCATCCACAGATCCCGCCATCCGCTAGTTGGCACAGAGCCCGGGACTAGGAGGGTCCCTGGGACCCTGAACCGCAGGAAAAGTGGGAGCTGCCTGAACACCACAAGGAGCTATTCTCAGCCCCACCCTGCGAATTTTCTGTGCGATGTTCCCAGGTCGGTGGGTACTGAGCGCCCCCTGTTGGCCCTGCGTGATTTGCGGGATCCAGAGCACCCCCTGCTGTACTGACTTTTTCTGGTGGACCTAAGCGTTTTCTGCACCTCAGCTCCTACTGTCTTCCCTCATGGAATTTGTGTCTGGATCATGGAGACGTCCTGGTCAGAAATAGTCACATGACCAGATTTTATCTTACTCATATTCATTCACACAGTCTGTGTCTCTAGTTCTCCATAAATTACCTATAAAATAGCAACATGAACAACCCAGGTGAGCGCAGACTCCATGGTGAGTCATCTGTGTTCAGTTCTGATCAGAGAAGTAGAACACATGAGATCCCGGGGCTGGGCTCTTGTCCCAGAGCTACAGAGCTGGGGCTGGGCTGGTTTTTATGAGCTGGGGAGACCCTATTTTATGTCCTTCTATTGTATAGGGAGCTCTGAGATTGGATACCAACATAAAGGACACGGTTTTAGAGTGTGCAGTGTCCAAGGGGATATGTCTGTGAAAGACTAGCCCAGGTGTCTGGGCCTCTATTCTTCTAAACTGGACCCAGTTGCTTCCCTGAATGACCTCCAGACGGGTGGACATGCCAAGTGAAGGTTTCAGTGCTACCTGGCTGGATAATGGAGCAAGTTAAAATATGATCTTGGTACAATAAAGGAGAAAAATTAATGTAATAGTAAACCCAAGGAGAGGCACAGTTTTAAATATCATATCTTAGAAGGTTACCTATACAAACACAGGAAGATGATTAACCATCACACCTAGAGGAAGATTAATGTGTGGGAACTTCATGTTCAGGAGACGGGAAGATTCATCTCACACTTTTTCCCCTACACAGTGTTTAGAGGATAAACTAACAACGGAATGTGAACCTTGAGCCTGTGGACCAATGTTGGGGGACAGTGGATGACTGTTGGCTCACAGGAAGCAGAGCACAGACTACAGGGAAGCAGATAGCGCTCCCAAGTCTGCATCCTTTAAGGAGTTTGGAGCTGGATGTGCAGCAGCTGCATGGCCTCCTTTGTGGAGTTTGTTCTCTAGACTCTGCAGGACCAGTTACAGTTACTGGGGATGTAGAAGAATCTCAGTCATTACTAGGAGTGTTTAGGTAAAGCCGTAGGTAGAGATTTGTTAGCAATTAAGATTAGGTCATGAAAATGTTGGAAACCTGATATCTGCATGTGCCACTTTGGGAAGGCTGTCACCATGTCTGTACATGATGGGAGTCAACTGGGACTGGAACCTGACTCAGTGAAACATTTGGTAAGATGCTACCCGGGTGCATGAATGGAGGGATTTACCAAGACTGAGAACTCACACATCCAGGGTTCTTGCTTCATTAGGTTCTGATATTCCAGCCAGTTTAATTTTTTTTCCCTCTGAAATAACCTCACATATTTCCTAGAGTCATGAAGACATCTTGTTGAGAGTGTGCAGGAGCTGTCATTTGTGTGTTGATTTTGTACCTTACATGTTTCCTAAATTCATTTTCTAGTTCCATCAGTATCATGCAGCAGTTTTTAGGATTTTCAACACCCATGGTCATGTCATATGTGCAGAGATGAAGAGAAACATTTTAAGTTGTTTCTTTCTGATTTAGTCATTTCTAATATTTATTTTCTTTTCTAATTATTCTGATAAAAACTTCCAGTTCTGTTAAATAGAAGTAGTCACAGGGGTGCACTGGTGTTGTCCCTGATGTTAGAAGAGTAGCATTGAAATTTCCTTTGTGCAGCATGTTATTGGTTTCTCAAATGTAGCCTTGCTGTGTTGATGTACACCTTTCTGTGCCTAATCTGTGAAGAATTGTAATCATTGGGATATTTTACATATATTAAATGCTTTTATCTCATGCATTTATATGATGGTATCGTTTATCTGTCATTCTGTGAATGAGGTGTAGCACATTTACTGGTTTCCGACATTGAACCGTCCTTGCATTCTGGGACCATATCACACTCCATTTTGGTCAATAACCTTTAACTGTGCTGTGAAGTTCCTAGGACGTTGTGAGAATTTTTGCATCTATGTTCATCAGGGATGTTGATTTCTAATATTTTATGCCCTTACTTGGCTTTTGTATGAGTGTAATGGTCACCTCAGTACATTGGTTTGGAAGTGTAGAATCTTCTTTTAATTCTTGGAGGAATTCAAGAAGGATTGATTAACAAGTTATAAATTCTTCATTAGTCAGCTGTCCTCAGATGAGACAGAGTCGCTCTGAGTACCTAAGTTTTGAAGGGTCAATCTGTGTTCAAAGGCATACAGCTGGATTTCAGAATTGAACTCTGGCCCTGTTCTGGGTCCTGTGAGAGGCAACCAATTGATGTGTCTCTCTCACATTGATGTTTCCTCTCCCTTCCTCTCTCTTCCTCCCTTCAACTCTATTTAAAATCCATGGAAAAATATCTTCTGGAGAGGGTTAACAACAACAATAATAGTTATCAAATCTTCTTTGAACTTGTAGTAGAATTCACCCTTACGTCCATTTGGTTGTGAGCTTTTATTTGTTGGAAGGTTTTCATGTCAATTATTTAAAAAAAAAAAAAATCACAGCAATTCGGCCATGTTAGGATCAAATTTCTAATTTGAGCACCTACTAAGTGGACTCAAAATTACACGTCTTGGTAATCAAAAGGTGTGGTCATTGTGGAAATTTCAGTTGTTTTCTGACTACATGTTTATTTCATATGCCATCCAAGAAATCATATAAAACGGTATTTTTCTATACAGAGTTCATAAAGTGTATTATTCCTGAGAATGCCCCTCCCTGACCTCCAGCTCCAGGGGCACAAGAAACAGGTCCCAGGCACTGCTCTCTGGAATCCTCCGTGGTTAGTGCTGCAGACACAGCTGTGCACGACGCCCAGACCCTGGAGGACTCAGCGGGGACACTGAGGCAGGGTCATTGCTGGGAGATGCAGGTGTCATCTGAGAGAAAGTTTGGTTCAGGATATTCTTGACAATTTTCTTGGCCTTTTCTGAAATGCAGGGAAGTTTAGGAAATCTGCACCTTTCATTACAGACTTAGATTGAGTGCTGACCTTTTCCCGAGACTCATCCACTCTTCTGCATTTTTTTTTCTCCAAATAAAAATTCTGCCTCTGGTGCATGTAAGAATAATGCTACTAATATGGAAACGTTTTAAAACACAGAGTCATCAGTGGCTAACACAGAATCATAGGTCTAGAAAAACTGTTGAAGTAACTGTTACCTGGAGAGAGAGCCAACACTTTGAAAGGAAACGGCCATAAACACCACCTGCACCTGCTCCTGGGGCTGCAACAGAGTCCATGGGTCCTGAGAGTCCCCTGGTGTCCCGCCCTCCTGTTTCCACCAGGAGGTTTGTGTCTGGGCTCACACTGATTTCCCTCACTGTATCTCCTGCACGGTAATACATGGCCGTGTCCTCAGTGATCACGGAGCTCAGCTGCAGGAAGAATTGGTTCTTGGACCTGTCTCTGGAGATGGAGGTGCGGCTCTTGAGGGATGAGCTGGAGTTAGTGTTTCCACCAGATCTGATGCGCCACATCTACTCCAGCCCATTTCCTGGTTTCTGGTGTATCTAGCTCCAGGTATAACTGCTGACTGAGCCCCCCCAGACACAGCGCAGGTGAGGGAGGTCTGCAAGGGCTTCACCAGTCCTGGGCCAGACTCCTACAGCTGCACTGGGGCAGGATACCTGAGGACAAGGCGCATCAGGCCCTGTCAGTCATGTGCAGTCACAACCACCCCATACATCCCTGTTTGACCCCTGAGACCCTCACTTGGGGGGGGGGCTGTCACCCAGCAGTCTTATCTTCTAGACCAGGGCTCGGCCTTCCCCAGAGACCTCATCCCTGTGTGAGGAGAGAGCTGTGAACCTCTCAGCCCCGGGGAGGATTTACCCTGGAGCTTTGGTAGAAATTTGCATGTGGGGCAACCTGTTTCTTATAAGTGGAGGACTGAGGTCAGGCTGACATGGTTCTTCTGTGGCTCCAGTGGGGGCATCTCTTTCCTTGAACTCACTTATCATCTAATTCACAGACAGGACATCACCTGGTATATGAAACACATTGGAATGTGATAAAAGGTAGGAACGGAAGGGAGAGGTTAAGTAGAAACAAATATGTGAGCTAGAAGCATCAATCGGATGCCTCCTGCACTCCCCCTACTGGGGATTGAGCACAAAACCCTGGTATGTGTCCTGGAAGGGAAGTGAACTGGGGACCTCTCAGTTTGTGGGATGACTGTCACCCCATTAAGCCACAAGAACCAGGCTCTTATGTCATAATTTATGACGTTAATTTGGTCTTAGAAACTAGTTCTCAAGCTATGGCAGGTCTGGCATTCTTAATTACTAATTTTGAAAAAATTTTAGCTGTGTTGACAGTTTCCTGTGGAAACTCTTTTTTTTATGCACCTCAAGGCACAGTACAGAGACCCCAAATGAGTTACATGCAACATAGCCATGCTTTTACATGAAAAAAGATGAGAAATGTAAACAAATCGTGCATGTTTACAACTCAGAATCATTCATGTGCTGAAATTATTACGGCAAAAGTTTGACCTATTTTCTCTGTCTAGTGTTATCAGTGTTGTCTGGGATCAGAGAGAGGTTAGTAAAGAGAATTTCTTTATAGATTCTCTCATAGGAAAGGGAACTTCAACCCTGAGAAGAGTCCCTCACTCACATAATCTCTCTGCCCATGGGGATGGTCACTGTAGTCAGAGGTGCTGGGCTCTCCCACAGAACATATAACCTTCGTAATATAATGAACAAATTCTCCACTCAGAGACATTATACAGAAATGGATTTCCAGTGTGAAGGCCTGTCATTTAATTTCCTAAATGCAGTCTTCGGTGGGACTACTGTATTTAACATAGCAAATAATATTTTCTTTCTATTTTCTGTATTGGGTCTCCCCGCTACCATCACCACCACACTCCACAACAGGCTGAGCCTCAGAGATAGAGAGGTTTGGGTACCAGGAGTGAGGGCTGCTGGGAAACTGCCCAGAACCTGATGGGACTTTGCCATGGGTGAGGGAAGGAAGCCAGATGGGTTGAGTCACAGGACATAAATGTGCTGATTTTTATGGACAGAGTGTCATTGGACATGTCGGTTTAAACTCTTCCAGAGACAACCCAGGAGGAAGTGCAGGGCATGATAGACACAGCTTCTGTCATCATAGGAAACACCTGAGTAATTTTGACCAGGAATTTGTTAGAGTAGGAACATTAAAAGTTGTGCAGGCAGGCATCAAAAGAAATAAGGAAAGTGTCATTGCACAGGGGTGGGAGGGGATTCCTGTTACCCACATGCACCTGCTCACAGTGTCTCTGTCTGTGAGGTAACAATTTCACAGGTGCAGGGGTTTAGCCCTTGGACACCTGTGAGATCATTACTCCCATGGTCACTCCATGCATCACCCAAGCTACACAATTCATTGGGGCTCCATTAATGAAATCTCTCAACCCTTGGAGGGAAGAGTGAACACCCCTCCCTGCAGGAGCCATGGTGCTGGTGTGTCTGTGTGAGGGGCCATCATATCATTGACCAGGTCCCTTTCTCAGTCCATCATCATCATCACCATCATCATCACCATCATCATCATCATCATCATCATCGTCACTTGCTTACTTATAGTTGTTGTTCTCATTTGTTATAGACACTTTTTTTTTGTTGTTTTTTTTTTTGTCCACAGAAATTTACTTTTTATTGTGGATAAAAAGAATGCATCATGTCTGACCGATGCGGCTCAGTGGTTGAGCATCGACCCATGCACCAGGAAGTCGTCAGTTCAATTCATAGTCAGGGCAACTGCCAAGGTTGTGGGCCCGATCCCCAATGAGGGGCAGGCAGAAGGCCACCAATCGATGTTCTTTCTCATCGATGTTTCTATCTGTCTTTTCCTCTCTCTCCCTCTCTAAGTCAAAAAATAAAAAAAATTACATAAAAAGCAGGCATCTCCTCTTCCCATGTCAGTGGGGGAGTGAAACATAGGCCTCACCTGTAGCTGACCCTGCCTTCCACAACGCTGAGGACCTTGGATACATTCAGATTCCATCAGCACTTGGACCAGGACTCCTGTCCAATCCCATTGTCATGGTCACCACCACCATTGTCATCACCATCATCAATACTGCTTATTTATAATCAGTTTTCTCATTTTTTTCTAGACTTTCTTTTGTACTCACATAATAATCCTTTATCTCAATTTGACTCATTTTGTACAATATTTAACTAGAATATGTAGCCATATGCTATTCTTTTTGTCTTTATTACTGAGTCTCTGCCAGTCTCTGAGCTCTGTGCATGCTGAGCTCCTGTCATTCATCAGGGCCTGCTGACAATGAGGGACACCCAGTCCTTACGGAGGGGAGCTTTTCACCTGTCAGTGAGGAGAAGGAGACAGAAGCCAGCAAACACTGCTGTCCTGCGGGGCTGTGTGAACCCCCAGGACACGCGCATGTGTGATCTCTGAGGATAAATCCTTCACTCCGAGTCATCACTGAGATCCTCCTGCGTCAGGTGTGCATCAGTTGATGTTTATTTTCATTGCTAAGTAGTATTCCATTGACGGATGTTCCCTACTTTGCTTATTTGCGAAATTAGAAGGACTTGTGTTTGTAGTTTATAACTCAAAGTAGCTAAGGATATTTTCATATATTTTTGTATAAACACAAATATACCTTTTCCAGGAGTGAATGGTCCTAGTGGAACCACAGAGATACATATTAAGTATACATTTAATTTAATAAGAGACTGTGATTCACTTTGTGAAGAAAGAATAACAGGACTTAGAGAGACCCAGAGGAGGAGAGGAGCCCAGTCACTGCTGACGTGTCATCTGCACTCATAGTGTCAACTCTTCACTTGTCTCCAATGAGAATATGAGGAGTTAGAGCCACAGAAAAAAAGTGAGAACCGTCCTGAATGCAGCTGAGAGCTGAGAGGAAACCCCTGCTCCCATCAGGGACCCCCTCCTCTCTCCTCACTCTGCACCTGCTCCTGGGCTGTTCTATGTGGTCCATGGATCCTGAGCGCCCCCTGGTGTCCTGAGCTCCCCCTGCAGCCCCGCCCTCCTGTCCCCTCAGGAGGTTTGTGTCTGGGCTCACACTGACTACCCTTCACTGTGTTTCTCACACAGTAATACAGGGCCGTGTCCTCGGTGGTCACGGAGCTTAGCTGCAGGTAGACCTGGTTTTTGGACGTGTCTCTGGAGATGGAGGTGCGGCTCTTGAGGGACGGGCTGTAGTCAGTGGTGCCATCATGACATATGCGCCGCATCCACTCCAGCCCCTTCCCTGGTTTCTGGCGGATCCAGCTCCAGCAGGAACCACTGGTTGTGATGGAAACTTTATAGTCAGCGCAGGTGAGGGAGAGGATCTGCGCGGGCTTCACCAGTCCTGGGCCCCACTGCTTCAACTGATCCTGGAATAGAACACCTGGGGACAAAAAGCATCAGGCCCTGTCAGTCACGTGCAGTCACAACCACCCCATAAACCCCTGTCTGACCCCAGAGACCCTCACCTTGGGGGCCTGTCACCAGGCACAGGAGAAGACCCAGCAGTCTCATCTTCTAGACCAGGGCTCTGCCTTCCCCAGAGACCTCAGCCCTGTGTGAGGAGAGAGCTGTGAGCCTCCCCAGCCCAGGGGAGGATTTACCCTGGAGCTTGGGGAGAAATTTGCATGTGGGGCAGCCTGTTCCTTATAAGTGGAGGACTGAGGTCAGGTTGCCCTTGTCCTTCTTGGGTCCCAGTGGGTGCATATCTTTTCTTGAACTAACTTATTATCTAATTCTCAGATAAGAGATCCCCTGGTACATGGGACACATTGGAATGTGATAAAAGGTATGTCTGCCTGTTTGAGTATGAGCAAAAAGGGTGGACTAGCTAGGTGGGTTACTCCTTTAACTTTCCATGCATCTTTCAAACAGATTTTAAGGGACTAACATTTGTCCAGACAGTTCTGAATCTCAACACTCTCTTCTATCCATTATTTACAAAATTTTATGTCATAATCTCATACAAATAATCCCTGCCCTCATGCCAACATGAATAAAGGTCATCTATGTTTTATATCTTAATTTAAAATATTTTTATTTATTTTGTGGTGGGAGTGGATGGGGGAGGTTAAACAGAAACAATGATGTGAGAGAGAAACATCAATGGGACGCCTCCTGCACTCCCCTTACTGGGGATTGAGCAGAACACCCTGGTATGTGCCCTGGATGGGAATTGAACTGGGAATGACGCTCACTCCATTGAGCCACACAGGTCAGGCTTTTATATCGTAATTTAGGACATTGCTTTGGTCTGTAAAACTATCTCCCAAGCGCAGAGATGTGGGACATTCTTCATTATCGATGCTGGTGGTTTGTAATTGAGTCTACAGCTTCCTGTGCAAACTCTTTCTTTATGCACCCAACGGCCTATTCCAGAGACCCCCTAATAGTAACATCAGAAACCATCAAGTTCGGTTTTGCTCAGTGGACAGAACATCAGCTCATGAATCAAAGAATTTAGCGTTTGATTCCTAAACAATTGCAAATACCCGGATTGAGGATCGTTCCTCAGGCAACCAATTGAGGGGTCTCCTTCACACCTCTGTCTCTCTCCCTGCCTCCTGCTCTTCCACTCTATCTAAAAGTGAGTGAAAAAATATATTCAGGTGAGAATTATTAAATAAGGAAACAATATGTTTTTTTTTTTCTTGAGGAGACAAGAAATGAAATGAAAACAGAGATTATGCATGTGTACAACTCAGATTTATTCATGTGCTGAAATGATTATCACAAAAGATTGACCTGTTTTCTCTGTCTGGTATTATCAGTGATGCCGGGGTTTAGAGGGAGGTTAGTGAAGAGAATTTCTTCCATAGATTGTCTCATAGAAAAGAAAACTTCTACTCTGACATGAAACACTCCAATCTCCCACCCTTTGTCCCTAGGGATGGTCACTGTGGCCAGAGGTGCTGGCCTCTTTCACAGAAGGTCCTGAATGTTTGATGAACAAATTCTCCCATCAGACAAGTGATTTTGGAAATCATTATTTATGTCTTTTATTTCCCACAGTAAAAATTTTGGTGGTTTCCAGAGCAAATGTATTTAATTTAGCAAAGTCTAATCACCCTGTTTTCTGCACTGGTCCTGTTTTGGTGAATCACACAGACCCCAGAATGTGCTGAGTCTCATGGTCCAGTGTCCCTGGCTGAAGCAGCCACAGAGACAGAGAGTGTCTGTCACAAGGAGTGAGGGCTTTTGGGAAACTGCCAAGAACTTTGACCTGGGGGAGGGGAGAAAGACAGACGTGTTCTGAGTCACAGGACAGAAACATGCTGATTTTTATGGACAGAGTGTTACTGGACATGTGGGTTTAAACCTCTTCCTGTGACCACCCAGGAGGATGTGCAGGGCCTCATAGACACAGCTTCTGTCATCGTAGAAAACACCTGAAATATTATGAGCAGAAATTTGTTAGAATAGAAATGTTAAAGGTTCTACAGGCAGAAATCAAGGAAAATAAGAAGCGTGTCATTGCAAAAAGGAGTAAGGGAATCCCAGTTACCCACATGCACCTGCTTGCTGTGTCTCTGTGAGGTAACAACTTCACAGGTGCAGGGGTTAGCACTCAGACACCTCTGGTCACATGGTCACACCTTGGTGCACTCAAGCTGCACCACTTATTGGGGCTCCATTTATGAACTCCCTCAACACTTAGAGAGGAGAGAGGACATCCCTCCCTGCAGGAGCCATGGTAATGGTGTGTCTGTTTCAGTAGCTGCCAGGATAATGACCAGAACCATGTCTCAGTTTATTGTCATGACCATCATCACCAGCTTGATCATCACCAGCTTCACCATCATCACCATCACCATCATTTGCTTACTTATAATTGTTCTCATTTTATATAGACATGTTTGTTGTCCACAGATAATTACTTTTTATTGGGGATAAAAAGCAGGCGTCTTGTTTGGCCAATGTTGCTCAGTGGTTGAGTATTGAACCATGCATCAAGAGGTCACCAGTTTGATTCCCAGTCAGGGCAATGCTCAGATAGTGGGCCCAATCCCCAGTGGGGGAAACGCAGGAGGAGACCAATCAGTGTTCTTTCTCATTGATGTTTTCATCTTTTTCTTCCTCTCTCTCTTCTCTCTCTAAATCAATAAAAAATAAAAATATTTTTTAAAGCAGGTGTCTTCTTTTTATGTTAGTGGGAGAGTGAAATATAGGCTTCACCTGTAGCTGACCCTGGCCTTCCACAATGCTGAGGAACTTGGATACATATAGATTCCACCCAGCACTTGGACCGGGACCCCTGTCCAATCACATTGTAATTGATACCACCACCACCATCATCACCATCATCAATATTGCTTATTTATACCATTTTCTTATTTTCACTAGATCTGGTTTTGTACACACAGACTGACACTTTATCTCAATGTTTACTAATTTTTATAATTATTAACTTGAATATGTAGCCATATGCTATTTTCATTTGTATTACTACTGTGTCCCAACCAGGTCCCTGAGCTCTGTGCACACTGAGCTCCTCCCATACTTCAGGGTCTGGTGACAATGAGCAAACACTCAGTCCCCATGGAAGGGGACTTTTCACTTGTCAGTAAGGAAATACAGAGGCCAGCAAACCCCTGTGGTTTTAGGGGGCTGTGTGAACTCCCAGGACACACCACTGTGTGGTCTCTGAGACTGGATCCTTCACACTGGGTCATCACTGAGATCCTCCTGTGTTAAGGTGTGTATCAGTTGTTGGTTATTTTCATTGCTGAATTGTATTAAATTGATGAATATTCCTTAGTTTGCTCATTTCTAAAGTTAGAAAGACTTTTGGGTTATTGTAGCTCCTAACACAAATAAAAGAGCTATACATATTTGGATCCTTTTTTTTTTTTTATGAACATAAAGATTCATTTTTCTGGGACAAACATTTCCAGTAGAAGTACTGAAATATATATTGAGTATATACTTAATATAATAAGAAATGGCGATTTATGTTGTCAACAAGAATAACAGGACACAGAGAAACCTAGAGAAGGAGAGGAGCCCAGTCCCTGCCGATACGTCATCTGCACACACATTGTCACCTCTCATTTGTCTGGAGTAAAAATATGAGAAGTTAGAGACACAGAGAAAAAGCAAGAACCGTCCTGGACGTAGTAGAGAGGAAATCCCTGCTCCCACCAGGAGGCCTCTCCTTCTCCCTCACTCTGCACCTTTTCCTGGACTGTTCTCTGTGGTCAGTGTGTGCAGAGTGTGCCCTCTTGTCCTGAGCGCCCCCTGGCGTTCTGAGCGCCCCATGTTTTCTGAGCTCACCCTGAGCCCTGCCTCCTGTCCCCTCAGGAGGTTTGTGTCTGGGCTCACACTGACTTCCCCTCACTGTGTCTCCCTCACAGTAATACATGGCCATGTCCTCGGTGGTCACGGAGCTCAGCTGCAGGGAGAACTGGTTCTTGGACGTGTCTCTGAAGATGGAGGTGCAAGTGTCACCATTATCCCAGATGCTCCCCACCCAATCCAGCCAGTTTACTGGTTTCTGGCGGATCCAATGTCGACAGTAATAACAGATTATGATGGAGACATTATAGTCATAGCAGGTGAGGGAGAGGGTCTGCGAGGGCTTCACCAGTCCTGGGTCCGACTCCTGCAGCTGCACCTGGGACAGGACACCTGGGGACAAGGAGCATCAGGCCCTGTCAGTAATGTGCAGTCACAACCACCCCAAAGACCCACGTCTGACCTGTGAGACCTTCACCTTGGGGGGCTGTCACCAGGCACAGGAGAAGACCCAGCAGTCTCATCTTCTTCTAGACCAGGGCTCTGCCTTCCCCAGAGACCTCAGCCCTGTTTGAGAAGAGAACTGTGAGCCTCCCCAGCCCAGGGGAGGATTTAACCTGGAGCTTGGGGAGAAATTTGCATGTGGGGCAGCCTGTTCCATATAAATGTGGGACTGAGGTCAGTCTTCCCTGGTCCTTCTGGGGCCCTGTGTGTCATCTCTTTCCTTGAACTCACTCAGCATGTAGTTCAGGGCTAGAGCAACACCTGGTACATGAGACCTCTGTAATCAGATTAATTGACATACTGGTCTCTGATAAACAGTGGACTTGATGAGTAGATTATATTGTTAATTCTTTATGTCAAATCTGTCAAATATTAATTCTGTCAAAATGTTACATCTGTCAAATATATTTAATGAGATTACATTTGTCTAGTTAATTTCATAAACCTAACTCTCTAATAAATTCAAAATTGTCAAATATTTTATATACAATTTTAACCAAATGTACACAATTTTATATATACAAATAGTATTGAACTTGATTTGAAAATAACACAATGAGAGACATTCCGTCCCAATATCTTATTTGTTAATTTATGTCGTTACATTAATCCAAGAACTAATAATGAAAACGGGTCTTTGGGAGACCCTTGGTTCTTTTTTTAGTCTGTTACATTTTATTTTGTTCGGTTAAAAAGATATTTCATAGAAACTTTGAGTAACACTATACTAAGTACCTTTAATATAGAAACATTTTTTTTTTGCAAACTTTGTCATTTTCAGCTCAGCTGGGCTGGTACTGGTTAGTGCTTTGATAGGTGACCCTTGATCCTTGATGTTAAAATTTCTGTAATGACCTGGCCCATGTGGCTCAGTGATAGAGTGTCAATCTATGCAACAAGAGGTCACAGGACTGATTCCTGGTCAGGGCACATGCCCAGGTTGTGGGCCAAATCTCCAGTGGGGGTCATGCCAGAGGCAGCCAATCAATGTTCTTTCTCATCGATGTTGCTATTTTTCTCTCCTTCTCACTACCTTTCTTTCTACAATCAATGAAAAGTAAATGAAAAGAAAAATAAAATTTCATCATGTTTCCTGAGTCCCTCCTAAAACTGGTACCTGTGTAAGCCCACGACTTATTGCAGTGACCCCCAACAAAATACATCAGACACAATCACATGTCTACATGGAGAAATGATGGGAAATACAAAGAATGAGTATCCATTAGTAAAATTCAGACTCTTTTATATGTTGTAATTGTGAAGGCAACAGATTAACCGACCAGTTTACTCAGTCCAGTGTCATAGCTGATGTTGGGGTTCAGAAGGAGGGAAATGAAGAGAATTCCCAGCACACATTTGCTCATAGGAAAGGGATCTTTAGTCCTGACAGGAACCTTCACTCCTGTCCTCCTCTGCTCTATCCCTGCAGATGGTCAGAGGTGCTGTCTCTCCCACACAATCTAGAACGTCCTTAACGTAGTGTGTATACATTCTAGCATCAGACATAACCTAGAAATATATTATATAGTATTTCTTAAATTTACCTCTCTGAACTTTTGTGAACAAATGTTTTTGTTTTGAACAATGTTCAAGTCATCATGGTTTGACTTAATGGGTCCTGATTTTGAAGCTTTATATAACAATTCACAAGAATCATTGTCACCCTCTATTGCATATGGCAGGGGAAATCTTGATATGAACAGAGTGGGCACTAAACCCCATAGAGAAATGTTAGCTAGAACCCTTAATATCATTGGAATCTGTTTGCTGTGTCCTCTGACCTGGAGACCAACCTCTTATTGCATAAAACCTTGATTCAGCTCAAAGATTAATTCAATTGATTAAACTTTACATTTCGAATTTCACTACACTATGTAGCATAGAAAAGTTGGCTCAACCCTGAGAATTATATGATGTAGACATAAAGCAGATGATGAAGGAAACTCAAAGGACACAAAAAAGATGCTGAGCAGAGATGACAGAGACAGAATCCCAGAGGTTATTTCTCAAGGATGAAAGTGAGCAGGAGGAAGAAGGTGAAGAGAGGTCGTGAGAGGGAGACACGAGGAGATGAACTGGAGCTGATGTAAGGAAAGCGAATGTCCCAGGGAGAGCCCTGCATGGAGCTGTGTGTGCAGGACTCACGTGGGACAGTGAGAGAGCGAGGCCCGGGCAGTGTGGGGGCCTGGGGGATGGACTATCAGTGTGTGTAGATGGTTACACCTGGGTGAGTGGGCATGGGTTTTAAAATGCATTCTCCAGAGCAGTTTCCCAGATGACCACCACTCAGGGGATCCTGGACAGGACTGTGGAGGTGACAGTGACCCCTAGTGTTGACTCTGAGCCATGCAGGCTGCAGGACCCTAGTAACTGAACCAGCTCTTCTCCACCCACCAAGACCAGGGGAGGGAAGAGCTCACCTTTAAGGTCAGGCTTCTCCTCTCTGAAGAGGAGAGAGACACAAGGACTCTGAAAATGAGGGTATTTTGTATCATCTGCACCGTACTCACTAGTGATGCACGTGTGAGTATCTCTTATAAATTTGACACTTCTAATGCTTTTGGAGAAACAATTAGAACAATAGTGTTAGAAAGTGTGAGTGAGTAAAAAGGAGCAGCTGGACATATTGTTTCTAAATAAGCGCAGCTCTGGCTGGTCTGTGAGCTGGGTGGATCGTCACCCTGTACACGGAAAGGTTTGGGTTCAGTTCTTGGTCAGAGCACACCCCTAAATTATGTTTGGGATCCCTGGTCAGAGAGCATTCGGGAGGCAACCAACTGATGATTCTCTCTCTCTGTTCTCTATCCAGTCCGTTTCTAAAATCAATGAACATATCTTCAGTGAGGAATAAATAAATACCTAAAAATAAGTGTAGTTTGTGTATTATTTATTCAATGACACATTACACACACACACACACACACACACACACACACACACACACAGTGATGATTTCCATTGTAATGAATCACGAAATTTCTTTCTCCCCTGTACATAGCAGACAGTCATTGCCTCCACTCTGAGTTTAACCTACTGTGTGACCTTACTCGACACACAGAACAGACCAAACATGACTGATGTGCAGACAGGGTTTGGCCTGAACCTGAGGTTCATGTTCTCCAAGCACCTGGATCCTGCAGATGCCACAGTGGGAGGATCCTGGGTCGTCCAGGGGAGGGTCAAATTCAGGAGCCCCTGTCCAGTCAGTGCAGCCAACACTGATCGACATGTGGGAAGCATCTTACTGACCCCCAGCTCAGCATTTCCCATTCTCAAAGCTCAGAGCCAGGAGCCCTGAGGTCAGGACCACTGGGGACACCGGACTAATATCTCCCCAGCAGCAGAAGCAGGAGTGGATGTAGCAACCGTGTGCCCAGAAAAGTGGGCCTGTGTGGTCAGACATTAGTTAGTTACAAGGAAGAAATATGACACACGACACAATGGAGCCCAGCACCTGTTGTCACTGCCTGTCTATCAGGTGTGGGTGCACAGGAACTTGGGGGATCACCAAGAAGAGAATGACACCCTAAGTGTCAGGTTCTTAGGTGCAATTCACATGGGACTGAGGCATTAGATTGTCAACCACTTCATTTAATCCCCTCTTATTACTCTGTGAAAACCTTAAAGGGAACGAGAGGCAGACCTCAGGGTCATGAACCACCTGCACCTGAGAGGTGGAAACTCAGAGAATCCAGGGAGATGGAGACACTGACAACACACAGACTCAGAGATGGACAGGCCATAACAGGCTCCTGAGGAGACTGGTCATCAGGACCTGCATGTTCAAACAAAAGGAAATCTCACAGCTGCAGGATGGGGTCATGAAGGAGCGTGGGGTGAAAGGAACACTTGCACTCTCTCAGTGGGAAGGTGAGATTCTGCAGCCACATGAAAAACAGCCTGTTGGTTCCTCCAAAATGAGAGTAGACACCCTGTGTGACTAAGTAATGAGCTCCTAGTTCTTCATGAAAATAATAAACCCAGGACTCCGGAGAGGTGTTGCACGGCCCTGTTCATTGCAGCCGTGTTCAGTGTTGTGAGACGTGGAAACATCACTGTCCATCAGTGGGTGAGTGGACACACTTGTGATATTCTCAGGATGAGATATTACTCAGCCTTAAATCAGAGAAAAACCCTGCACACACCCCAGCCTGGATGACACTAGAGGACACTGTGTTCTTTGAAATAAAGCCGTCAAGGAAAGGCAGATAGTGTCTGATTTCACTTACGCCGGAGACTAAAATAGGTTTCCTTCCAGCAGAGTGTGGAGGGGCCCAGGTCTGGGTGTGGTGAAGGCTCTGGCAGGACATGGAATAGTGGAGGGTCGGCCGTCCTGGAGTCCTGCGCTGACGGAGAACAAAGACGGAGGCAGC
Source organism: Molossus alvarezi (assembly GCA_037176705.1). Lineage (NCBI taxonomy): Eukaryota > Metazoa > Chordata > Mammalia > Chiroptera > Molossidae > Molossus > Molossus alvarezi. Next base: position 205,998 of record JBAWUJ010000066.1, read on the forward strand.
TGGAGGAGACACTGTGTCAGGACACATAGGGCACAGTCAGCTCTGGTCCTGGACCCTGTGCATCCACAGGAGCCTGGCTTTGTCTGCCTCAGTGTGTGGATCTGTCCACCTCAGGGCCCTGTGGACGATGATGGACATTCAGTCCCCATGGAGAAAGGAGAGGAGGAGACAGAGCCCTGTAAAACACTGGAGTTTTGGGGGCTCTGTGAGCATCCAGGACATGCCCTGTGTGATCTCAGAGACTGGATCCTCCACTCTGAGTCATCACTGAGATCCTCCTGGGCTGAGTGTGGATCAGTTGATGGTTGTTTTCATTGCTGAGTAGTAGGTGTTTCCTAGATTGCTTATTGGTAAAATTAGAATGACTTTTGGATAATTTGCAGCTTCTAACACAAAGATACTATAAATGTTTACACATATTTTTGTATAAATAAATTGATTACTTCTTGTCCATCAAACATTCCTAGTGGAACCCATCAGATATATGTTAAGTGTATTATTTTTTATCCTTGCCCGAGGACATTTTTCGATATTTTGTTCAGATAGAGTGGGAGGGGGAGAGGGAGAGGGAAACATCGACGTGAAAGCAACACATCGAGTGGTTGCCACCCACACGACCCAATCAGGGCCGGGGACAAACTGCAACCAAGGTACGTGCCCTTAGCGGGAACCAAACCCGGGTCTCTCTGGACCACAGGCCGATGCTCTAACCGCTGAGCCAAACCGGCCAAGGCTGTTAAGTGTATTTTTAATTAAATAAGAAACTGCAATTCACTTTGAGAAGAAAGAATAACAGGACACAGAGGGACCTGGAGAAGGAGAGGAGCCCAGTCACTGCTGACATGTCATCTGCACACACAGTGTCACCTCCTCACTTGTTTTCAGTGAGAATTTGAGAAGTTAGAGCCACAGAGAAAAAGAGGGATCATCCTGGATGCAGCTGAGAGCTGAGAGGAAACCCCTGCTCCAAACAGGAAGCCCCTTCTTCCCCCTCACTCTGCCCCTGCTCCTGGGCTGTTCTCTGAGGAATGAGCGCCCCCTGGTGTCCCCAGCACCCTGTGCAGCCCCGCCCTCCTGTCCCCTCAGGAGGTTTGTGTCTGGGCTCACACTGACTTCCCCTCACTGTGTGTCTCGCACAGTAATACACGGCCGTGTCCTCGGTGGTCACGGAGCTCAGCTGCAGGGAGAACTGGTTCTTGGACGTGTCACTAGAGATGGTGGTGCTGCTCTTGAGGGACGGGTTGTAGTAAGTGCTACTACCACTACCATACATGCTCCCGATCCATTCCAGCCCTTTCCCTGGTTTCCGGTGAATCCAGCTCCACCAGTAACCACTGCTGATGGAGTAACCAGAGACAGTGCAGGTGAGGGAGAGGGTCTGCGAGGGCTTCACCAGTCCTGGGCCTGACTCCTGCAGCTGCACCTGGGACAGGACACCTGGGGACAAGGAGCAACAGGCCCTGCCAGTCATGTGCAGTCACAACCAACCCCCAGACCCTGTCTGACCTCTGAGATCTTCACCTTGGGGGGCTGTCACCAGGCACAGGAGAAGACCCAGCAGTCTCATCTTCTTCTAGACCAGGGCTCTGCCTTCCCCAGAGACCTCAGCCCTGTGTGAGGAGAGAGCTGTGAGCCTCCCCAGCCCAGGGGAGGATTTACCCTGGAGCTTGGCGAGAAATTTGCATGTGGGGCAGCCTGTACCTTATAAGGGGGGACTGAGGTCAGGGTGCCCTGGTCTTTCTGGGGCTCTTCTGAGTATGTTTCTTACCTTGAACTCACTCAGCATGTAAGTCAGGGATAGTGAATCATCTGGTTCAAGAGATATGTTGGAGTGAGGTTAATGGACATGCTCCTCTCTGGATGGGTTGAATTGATTATATTTTTAGTTTCTCATATATCTTTAAAAATAGATTTCAAGTGATTGCCTTTGTCCAGGTAGTTTCTTAAACCCAACTTTCTAATATATTAAAAATTGTCAAACATTTTTAATAAACAATTGTATTTGTACAAATATAATTTCATATATACAATGTCTCTTTTCCCTAAAAATCACCAAATAAAGGACATTCATTCTCAGCATCTTATATGTTTATTGGTGTAGTTATGTTGATCCAATAACTATATCCCAAGAACAGGTTAATGAGAGAGTCTCAATTCTTTTCTTTATTTTGTTTTGTTTGGTTAAAATGATATTTATTATAAGTTCTGAGTAATACTATACAATATGCCATTTGTTTAGGTTATCTCTAGAACCATTTTTTCTTCTTACAGTCTTTACCAAACACCTCCAGCAGCTAAGCAGGGTCAGGCCTGGTTAGTACTTGCATGAGAGACCCTTGAATCTTGATGTTGAGAATTGCTACTTCTGTCTTTGAGTCCCTCCTCAAACTCCCCCTTCTGCAAGTCTATGGCCAGTTGCGGAGACTTAAATCTACATATACAAGACATAATTTAGTTTATACATGGAGAAAGGATTGATAATGGTAAGAGTGATTATTTTTAGTAAAATTCAGATTCTTTTATATGCTGAGATCACAAAAGCAGCAGGTTAACTGATCTCATTTTCAGTCGTGTCATCAGTGATGTTGGGGTTCAAAGGGGGGTAGGGAGATGTTCCCAGTACAGATTTGGTCACAGGAAAGGGAACTTTAGTCCTGACAGGAACCCCTCACTCTCACCCCCTCCTTCTGCCCCTGGGGATGGTCTCTGTGGTCAGACGCGCTGGTCCTCCCAGTTACCATGGAACATCCTTAGGTATAATGAACACATCCTCTAAGCAGACATGTGTCTTGGCAACCTATTGTTTCTTTGCAGGCTCATATTTTCATTACCTTAAAGGACTGTTTGATGGGGTAATGTTTTTATTTTTAACAATGTGCTATTCACCAGTATTTGATTTTATAAGATCTTTTTGTTTGTTTTTTTATGTTTTATGTAATAACTCACCAGAAAACTGTCACTCTCCATTGCCCGCGGGAGCGGAAACCCTGATATGTCCACAGTGGGACAGAGGGATGACGGCTGGAGTCCTTAATATCATTGAAACCTGTGTGCTATGTCCCGAGCAGGAGACCAACCCTCGAAAGCCCCGATTCATTTCAAGATTAATTCACTTGATTGGACTTTACACTGAGAATTTTCTTAGAGTATGTAGCATAAAAAACTAGACTAACTCCTGAGACATTATATCTTGTAGACGTCAGGCAGACAAGAAAGTAACCTTGATGAATGTGAGGAAGATGCTGAGCAGAGATGACAGAGACAGGATTCCAGAGGTTATTTCATGTGGATGGAAGTGACCAGGAGGATGAAGGTGCAGAGATGTCTTGAGAGGGAGATTTGAGGAGATGAACTGGAGCTGACGTCGGGAAAGTGAATGTCCCAGTGAGAGCCCTGCATGGAGCTGTGTGTGCAGGACTCACATGGGACAGTGAGAGCGCGTGGCCCTGGCGAGTGTGGGGACCTGTAGTGAGCTCAGACCCAGGGCGTGTGCACACACTGACTGACACTCTGTGGACACTGCGTCCTAGTCCAAGGTGGACGGAATGTCCAGGGTGCTGAGTGTTTCAAAGAAACAATTGGTCCCATAAGAACCCAGTGAAATAATGGTCCCTGAGCCTGGACATAACTCGTCTGGAAAAGAGAATGTTTTTGACACCATTATCGTCCTTGGTGAGATGAGGGGACAGGGCCCAGAACAAGGAGGAGGGTCTCTGAGACCCTGAACCCCAGGCAGAGCTGGAGCTGCCTGAGCATCACAGGGAGCTGTGCTCAGCCCCTCCCTGCGCTGTTTCTGGGCCATGTTCTTGGGTCCGTGGGTCCCCAGTGCCCCCTTCTGGTCCTGAGGGGTCTGAGGTGTGCAGAGCGCCCCTTTGTGTCCTCAACTCTCCTATTGTACCTGTGTCTCCTGCAGCTCAGCCCCTCCTGTCTCCCCACAGGAAGTTTGTGTCTAAATCACAGAAAACCTTGATGAGACAACTGTCACATGTCCAGTGTTTACACTGGTATTATTCACATACTCTGTGTCTCTAGTTCTCCCCCAATTAACACTTAAAATAGCAACACGGACAACACATCAGAGAACAAACTCCATGGTGAGTGGTCTGTGTTGAGTCCTGATCAGGGAATGAGAACACCTGGGATCCCAGGCCTTCGGTCCTGTTTAAGTGCTGCTGGGTTGGTGCTGGGCTCATTTTCTTGAGTGGAGGGACCCCTACATGCATGTCCTATTACTATAAAGGCAGCTCTGGGTTTGAACACTGATGTAAAGGACATGGTTTCAGACTGCGGTGTGTGCAAGGACATATGCATGTGGAGAACTAGCCCTGGAGCCTGGGCCTCTGTTCCTCAAACCTGGAGCCAACCGCTTCCCTGCATGACCTCCAGACAGGGGGACATGATTAGTGAGGGTTTCAGTGTTACCTGGGTGGACACTGGATTACCTAAAAATGTGATCATGGTACAATATAGCAGGAATAATTAATGTAATAGAAAACGAAGTGAAAAGGTACAGCTGTAAATGTCATATCTCTGCAGGCTATCTGTATGAACACAGGACGGTGATCATCCATCACACCCAGAGGGAAATTAATGTGTGGGAACTTCATGTCCTATAGATGGGAAGTTCCCTCTGACAGTATTTCCCCTACACAATGTTCAGAGAACAAACGGAGAACAGAGTGTAAACCTTGAGCCAGAGGACCAGGGTTGGGGGACAGTGGGTGTCTGTGTGGGTCGCGTGAAGCAGAAGCATGAACTTCAGAGAAGCAGACATTGCTACCAGGTCCGAGTCCTTCAGGGGAGGTTGGAGCTGAAGGTGCAGCAGCTGCACGACCTTCTTTGTGGGGTTTGTTCTCTAGTCTCTACTGGACCAGTTTCAGACACTGGGGATGTGGAAGAACCTCCATCATGACCAGGTGTGTTTATGTAAAATTGTAGGTAAAGATTTGTGAGTGATTAAGATTACATCATGAAAATGTTGTTATTGGAAACCTGATGGCTACATTGACCCTCTGGGATGCTGTCACTGTGCCCGTACATGATGGGAGTCACCTGAACCGCAACCTGACTTAGTGCAATAATGAAGGAAATACTACCTGGGTACATGAATGGGGGAATTAACGGACACTGAAGATATATGTCTGGGGTTTTTGTTTCATCAGGTTGTGATTTTCCTTGATTTTTTTAAAGCAAGTTTAAATATTCTTCCCCCTGAAATAGTCACACATATTTCCTAGACTCATGAGGACACTTGATTGAGAGAGTACAGGAGCACACGTTATTTGTGTGTTGATTTTGTACCTTACATCTTTCCTAAATTCACTTTCTAGTTCTATCAGTATCATGGGGCAGTTTTTAGGGTTCTCGATACCCAAGGTCATGTCATATGGTGATAAAGAGAAACATTTTAACTTGTTTTATTTTTTCTGATTTAGTCATATCTAAAATTTATTTTCTTCCTAATCTCACAAAAGTTTTTAGTTCTGTTGAATAAAAGTAGTCACAGCAGTGCCCTTGGGTTGGTCCTGATCTTAGAAAGGTAGTTATAAAATTCTCTCTGTTCACCATGATATCACTGTTTGCTTTTCCGATGAGGCCTTTGCTATGTTGATGTACATCTTTTCTGTACCTAATTGGTGAAGAATTGTAATCATGAAGCCATTTTCCATTTGTTAAAAGCTTTCTTCTGCATCAATTTATATGACAGTATCACTTATCCTTTATTCTGTGAATGAGGTGTAGGACATTTACCGGCTTACAGACATTGAACCATCCTTGCATTCTAGAATGGTACCCCAACTTATCATGGTCAATCATCTGATACCCCATGGTTCAATAATCCATTCCATGTGCTGTTAATTTTCCTAGTACATTGTGAGGAATTTTGCATGTCTCATCATCAGGGATGTTGACCGGTCATTGTTTATGCCCTGAGCTGGTTTTCATATGAGTGTAATGGGCAGCTTAATAAACTTGTTTGTAATATTGCCTCTTCTATTAATTTTTGGAAGAGGTAAAAAGAGAATGATTTAAAAATCGTAAATTCTTGCCAGGTTAGTGTGGCTCTGTAAATGGACCATTGCACCATAAACTCAGAATCCCTGGTTTGATTTCTGTTCAGAGCACAGTCCAGGGTTGTGTGCTCGATCCCCACTAGAGAGCACAGAAGAGGCAGCCAACTGATGCTTCTTTGTCACATGGATGTTTCCATTTTATTCTCCATGTTTTTTTTCCCTCTTAAATAAATAAATAAGTAAGTAAATATAAATAAATAGAGTTATGAGTTCTTGTTCTAGGTGTTTTTGCTCAGTATTCAGAATGTTGGCCTGAGGACTGAAGCATCACGGGATTGATTTATGGTCAAGAACACGTTCCTAGGTTGAGGTTCAACCCCTACCCTGGTCATGTTTTGTTGGAGGCAACCACATGATATATCTCTCTCACTTCGATGTTTCTCTCTTGCTCTTTCTTTGCCCCATCAACTCCACCTAAAATCAATCGAAAAATAACCGCGGGTGAAGATTAACCACAAAACAAAAATACTTATAAATTATTTGAAGTTTCAGTAAAATTCACTTTTAGGTCCATTTAATCATGGACTTCTCTTTGTTGAAAAGTTTTTTCTACTAACTCAATTATTTTTTTTAAATTTATAACAATCTTGCAAATATCAAATTTCTAATAGGAGCAACTACCAAGTGGACAGAGAAATACAACTGCTGATATTCTCAGGGTGTGATCAGTGTGGAAATTACAGTTGTGTCCAGACCACATATTTATTTTATATGGCATCCAAGAAAATGAAGTAAATCCATATTATACTATATAGAATTCAGAAAGTGTCTTAATCCTGACAATGCCCCTCCCTGACCTCCAGCTCCAGGGGCACAAGGAGCAGGTCCCAGGTGCTGCTCTCTGGAATCCCCCGCGGTTTGTGCTGCAGACACAGCTGTGCACGACGCCCAGACCCTGGCGGACTCGGTGGGGACACTGAGGCAGGGCCACTGTGGGAGACACATGAGTCATCTCACAGAAATTTGGCTCTGGAAACTCTTGTCAATTTTCTTGGTCCTTCCTAAAATGCAGAAAGCTTTAGAAAATCTCCACCTTTCCTTGACAGACTCAGATTGAGTGCTGACAGTGTACTGAGGCTCATCAACCCCTCTGCATTTTTTCTTCTACAAATAAAAGCTGCCCCTGGTGCATGTGAGAATGTTGCTGCTAATATGATAAAAAGTTTAAAACACAGAGTCCTTAGTGGCTGACACAGAATCACAGGTTTTGAGAGACTTGGCAGAACTGGTATCTGGAGAGAAAGCCCAGAGCCTCAGAGGAAACAGCCATAAACACCACCTGGACCTGCTCCTGGGGCTGCAACACACAGTCTGTGGATTCTGCGTGGCCCCTGGTGTCCCGAGCACGCCCTTGAGCCCCGCCCTCCTGTCCCCTCAGGAGGTTTGTGTCTGGGCTCACACTGACTTTTCCTCACTGTGTCCTGCCCAGTAATACACGGCCGAGTCCTCGGCTCTCAGGCTGTTTATTTGCAGATACAGCGTGTTCTTTAAGTTGTCCCTAGAGATGGTGAATCGGCCCTTCACAGCGTCTGCATAGTATGGGCTACCACCATTCCAACTAATGAATGAGACCCAGTGCAGCCCCTTCCCTGGAGCCTGGTGGACCCAGTTCATTCCATAGTCATCAAATGTGAATCCAGAGGCGTCACAGGAGAGTCTCAGAGACCCCTCCCCAGGCTGCACAATGCCTCCCCCAGACTCCATCATCTGTTCCTCACACTGGACACCTGCAAACACAAAGACATTCTGGTCAGGAAACTGTCTCATGTCCACTATTTCCCTCTCTCATCAACTCTCACACTCAGTGTCTCTTGTGCTCCAGAAATTACCTCTTAATATGGCAACAAGGAAAACCCAGCTGAACCCCAACTCTATGGTGAGTGCTCTGTATTCAGTCCTGATCAGGGAATGGAGTCACCTGGGGATCCCCGGGCTGAGCTTCTGTTCCAGATCTGCAGGGTTGGGGCAGGGCTAGATTTTATGGGCAGAGTTGGCCCTATTTGCATGTCCTCCTACTATACAGGGAGCTCTGGGGTTGGAGACCTGCAGAGAGGGCAGTGCCTCAGAGCAGGTGTGAGATTCCTGGGGGAGAATTGTGATCATGATAACATTTCAATAACTAAATACAGAATCATGAGGAGATTGAATTATTTCTTGTGTCCACATCTGGTAACAGTGAGCTCAGCATCTGGCTTGGCTCTTCTGCACTGGCCCCTCAGCTCCCCTGACCCAACACCAGGGCAGAGCGGGACCTGTCCACGAGGGCGCAGACACCTTGTAGGTAATGAGAGCATGAATGAAGGACTGTATCCTGGTTTTACACACATGTTAGGTCTGGCGATGAGCAGACACATGGAAGGAGACCACAGGCTGCAGATCTTGTGAGAGTGCACGTTGTGTACAAGGTGTGTTGTGTCCTTGGCCCTACTGTCTCTGGTGTCCTGATTCTTAAGGAGTGAAAGAAGACAAAGTGTTGAGAAGATGTTTTTCTCTCTGTGTGTCTCAGAGACACTGAGAAATCTGGGAGGTTCATGGAGCTGATGGAGAGGCTCTGGGTTCCCAACATCCGGAAGTCTATGTTCAGAGGGTCTGTCTGCATAGACAGTAATGAAAACCTTAAAGAAGGTGATGTAATGGAAAAATCAGTGGTACATATGTAAGTCAGAATACCTGCGATCAGCAAGAATGCTCATATTTAAAGATAATCAGTCATCTATGAAGTAGAACATTTGCAATTTCTGTTCAAAGTCAAGGCCATGGTGATATAAGTTGAATTGATCACTTGGCCAGGTTTTGATCAATTATATAATTACAACTATGTAAGTTTATTGTTAAAAGGGACCACTTAGTGATTCCATAGTGTTTAGATAACAGTGTGTCATGTCCTCGTGGAGTAAACTTGTTTACAAAACATGGAGATAAAACCCGGAGAGCAGACGTGCCCGGAACCCACCTCCTCCTGGGGGACATGAACTCAGTGTGTCCTGAGCTCCCAGGGTCCTGAGAGCACGTTTTCCTTCAAAGCCCACAGAGGACCAGAGACTCCTCCTCACCTCCCCTCATCCAGCCTGGGTGTTGGGTCCTTTCCCGCAGGAGCTCTATGGACCCTGCTGTTCACAGGACATCCCCTCCCCATTCTTTCCATCCAAGGACCCCACCTTCCACTACTTTGCTATGAATTTTCGGGTGCTCCGCTCCCTTACAGAGGAGCCCTGTGTCCCTCTCATGTTTTTCTAAACAATGGTATTTTTATAAACATAATTTCTTATATATAATGTTCCCTTCTCTGAATATGACAGAAAAAAAGAGATATTCATTCTTAGCACACTACTTGTTTATTTATGTTGTCATGGTGATCCAAGGAACTGTATCCCAAGACAAATTTAATGGGAGATCCTCGATTCTTTTATTTATGTTGTTTGGTTTGGTTAACGTGATATTCATTATAAATACTGACTAACACCGTACAATATACAATTTTGTAGGTTATTTCAGAAACCATTTTTTACAATCTTTACCAAACACCTTTAGCAGCTAAGCAGGCTCAGTCAGGATAGTACTATGGTGGGAGACCCTTGAGTCTTGATGTTGAAAATAGGTAATTGTGACTGAGTCCATTCTCAACCTCTTGCTTTCTGAAAGGCCACGGATTATTTCAGAGACCTCTAGATAATTATATCAGACATAATCGAATTTATACATGGAGAAATGATTGAAAATAGAAAGACTGATTATGCATGTGTAAAATTCAGATTCTTTTGTATAACTAAATAATAAAGGCAGTGTATTAACTGATCTGTTTTTTCAGTTCAGTGTTAACAGCGATGTTGTGGTTAAGGGTTGTGGGGAGGATGGAGAGAACTCCCAGCACAGATTTGCTTTTAGGAAAGGGAACTTTAACCCTGACAGGAACTCTCACTCTCACCCCACCCTCTGCCCCTGGGGATGGTCACTGTGCTCAGAGGTGCTGGGCCCTCCCACTTACCCTGTAACTTTATTCCTGTATAATGCAATCATTCTCCCATCACACATGTGACTTGGAAAAATATTGTCTCTTTGTTGGCTTGTCCCTCATTTTAAAATATTTTTTATTAATATTTTAGAGAGAGAGAACAGGAAACAGGAATAAACATTAATGTGCAATAGAAACACTGATCAGCTGCCTCCTGCACGCCCCCTACTGGGGATCAAGCTCACCAGCCAGTCATGTGCCCTGACCGGGTACAGGATTTGTTATCACACCAGCTGCCTCTCCACCCACCAAGACCAGGGAGGGAGGAGCTCACCTTCAAGGTCAGCCTTTTTCTCTCTGAAGAGGAGAGAGACTGGAGGACTCGGACCATGAGGGTATTATCTACACCGTCCTCATTAGTGATGCTCGTGGGAGTATCTCTAATAAATTTGATACTTTTAATATTTTTATGGAAAGAACTAGAATGCTAGTTTTACAAAGTGTGAGTGAGTAAAAAGGAACAGCTGAACATATTGTTTCTAAATAAGTGCAGCTCTGGCTGGGTGGTGAGTTGGGTGGATCGTCATCTTGTACAGTAAATGGTTGTGGGTTCAGTTCTTCATCAGGGCACACGCCTATATTATGGTTGTGATCTCTGGTTGGAGAGCATTCAGGAGGCAACCAACTGATGTTTCTCTCTTTTTTCTCCAGTCCATTTCTAAAATCAATAGACATATTATCATTTTTGAATAAATAAATAAATACATAAAAATAAGTGTAGTTGGTGTACTATTTATACAATGATACCTTCTACACACACGCATTCATGCACACAAACATGCACGTGCACACACACACACACACACACACACACTGTTATGAATTCCATTGTGATGAATCTCAAATTTTTCTGCTCCCCTGTTTCTAGCACATGGGCTCCACTCCACACTGACCGGCATTTAGCGTGTTACCTTCCTCCACAAGCAGAACAGATCAAACATAACTGAAGTGCAGACAGAGCTGGGTCTGCACCTGAGGTTCCTATATTCCCAGCACCTGGATCTTGCAGATGCCGTGCTGAGAGGGTCCTGGCTCATCCTGGGGAGAGTCAGACTCAGGAGCTCCTGTCCAGTCAGTGTAGCCAACACTGACTGATATGTGGGAAGCATCTCACTGTCCCCCAGATTAGCACTCCCATTCTCACAACACACAGCCAGGGCCCTGAGGGCAGGACCATGAAGGGAACCAGACAGATGTCTCCCCAGCAGCATCAGCAGGAGTGGATGGAGCAACTGTGTGCCCAAAAGAGTTGGCCTGTTGGTCAGACGTTAATTAGTGACAGGTGGTGAGAAAAAATGGCAACGGGCAGGACCAGAGGGAGGTTGAGTGTGTGAGAGAGTGTTAGTGGATGTGAAGGTGGATGACCAAACCCCAGCACAGCAGAGACACAAAGCAGAAGGTTCCTGTGCTGTGGACAGAAGGATCCAGCTACCACGGTAAGCCGCTCTTCAAGGCGCTTCTCCTTGCACCACGGGGAGATCCCACTATTTTGGAAGATCCCAGATCTTCCCTGGGAGGAGGCAGTGGGAGTGGCTAGGGCCCTGCAACCTGAGCCCACCAGAACACCTGGCACCATCGGAGCAGTGGACACTCTGTGTCAACACAGACTAGTGCACAGTAGTGTAGCTCCCATCGTGCCAGTTGCAGAAGTTGGGAATGGCTGTAAAACCAGGAGCCTAGCACCATTCCCCATAGTAGGAGCCCGATCAGAGTCCAGATATAGAACCACACTAAACAAAAATGGCAATAAATAAGTACATATCAATCATCACCTTAAATGTGAATGGTTTGAATGCTCCAGTAAAAAAACACAGAGCAGCTGACTGGATAAGAAAGCATGACTCACATATATGTTGCTTACAAAAGACCCACCTCACAACAAAAGACTCTCATAGGTTGAAAGAGAAGGGATTGATAAAAATTTTTCAAGCAAATGGAAAGCAAAAAAAAGCTGGGCATCAATACTCATATTTGATAAAGTTGATTTCAAAATGAAAGCCATAACTAGAGACAAAGAAGGCCACTCCATAGTATTGAAAGGATCTAGCCAACATAAAGATATAACCTTGGTAAACCTATATGGACCCAATATAGAAGCACCAACATATATTAAAAATCTTCTGGAAGACTTCAAAGGAGAAATCGATAGCAACACAATCATAGCAGGGGACTTCAACTCCTCACCGACATCCCTGGATAGATTATCTAGACAATAAATTAACAGGAAAACACAGACTCTATATGAAGCACTAAATGAAATTATATTAATAGATATCTACAAAGAATTACACTCCAAACCACAGGATACACATTCTTCTCAGGTGCAAATAAAACATTGTCAAAGATAGACCACATGTTAGGGCACAAATTAAGTCTCTACAAGTTCAAAAAGATTGGAATCATATCAAGAATCTTCTCAGCCCTGGCCGGTTTGGCTTAGCGGTTAGAGCGTCGACCTGCGGTCCTGAGAGACCCGGGTTCGGTTCCCGCTAAGGGCGCGTACCTCGGTTGCAGTTTGTCCCAGGCCCTGGTTGGTCGTGGGGGTGGCAGCCACTCGATGTGTTCCTTTCACATGGATGTTTTTCTCTCTCTCTCTGTTCCTCTCTCTCCCTCCCTTCCACTCTACCTGAACAAAAAAATGAGAAAATGTCCTCGGGTGAGGATAAAAAAAAAAAATCTTCTCAGATTACAATTGCGTAAAACTAGAAGTCACTTGCAACAAGAACATGCAAAGACATCTGAAAACATGGAGGCTAAATAGCATGTTATTGAACAATGAATGGGTAACCATGTAGAACCATGTAGACCAACAAAAAGTTAAAAACTTCCTGGAAACCAATGAAAATGAACACACAACAACACAAAATCTATGGGATACAGCAAAAGCAGTTCTGAGAGGGAAGTTTATAGCACTACAGGTCTACCTCAAGAAGGAAGAAAATTTTCTAGTAGAATATCTAACCTCACAACTTAAAGAACTAGGAAGCAAACAAAAAGAAAACCCCAGAGCAAGTAGAATGAAGGAAATTCTAAAGATAAGAGCAAAAATAAAAAAAACAGAGTCAAAAAAACAAACAAACAAAATTCAAAGGATCAATGAAACAAAAAGATGGTTCTTTGAAAAGATAAACAAAATTGATGGACCCTTAGCTAGACTCACCAAGAAACAAAGACAGAGAACCCAAATACAGAAAGTCAGAAATGAAAGAGGAGAAATAATAACTGACACCACAAAATACATAGGATTGTTAACAAATTGTATGAACAATTATATGGCAACAACTTCGACAATCTAAGTGAAATGGACAAATATCTAGAAACACACACTCTCCCCAAACTGGAACATGGAATAGATAGAAAACATGAACAGAACAATAACAAAAAATAACCTGAAGATGTAAGCAAGACTCTCCCAGCAAACAACAGCCCAGGCCCAAAAGGCTTCACAGGGGAATTTTATAGAACATTCAAAGAACTAATACCCATTCTCCTCAAACTATTTCAAAAAGTTCAATAAGATGGAAGTCTCCCAAAATCATTTTATGAGGCCAACATAATTCTCATTCCAAAACCAGAAAAAAAGACACTACAAAGAAACAAAACTACAGACCAAGATCCCTGATGCACATAGATGCCAAAATTCTGAAAAAATACTAGCAAATCAAATCCAGCAACACATCAAAAAAAAAATATATATATATATTCACCATGACCAACTGGGAATGCAAGGCTGGTACAATATTCACAAGTCAATAAATGTGATACACCATATAAACATAATGAAAGATAAAAATCATATGATCATATCAATAGATACTGAAAAAGCATATGACAAAATCCAGCACTCATTTCTGATAAAAAACCCTCAGCAATAAATATGGGAATAGAGGGAGCATATCTCGACATAATAAAGGCTATATATGAAAGACCCACAGCCAACATCATACTCAATGGGCAAAAACTAAAAGCATTTTTCTTAAGAACTGGAACAAGACAAGGATGTCCTCTTTCGCCACTCTTATTCGACATAGTACTGGGTGTCTTCGCCACAGCAATAAGACAGGAAGAAAAAATAAAAGGAATCCAAATTGAAAAGAAGGAAGTGAAACTGTCATTATTCACACATGACATGATACTATACATAGAAAACCTCAAAAACTCCATAAAATTTTACTAGACTTAATAAATGAGTTTGGCAAAGTAGCAGGATACAAAATTAACGTCAAGAAATTGATGGCATTCTTATAAACCAATGATGAACTCACAGAAAAAGAAACTATATAAAACAATTCCATTTACCATCACAGCAAAAAAAATAAAAAATAAAAAATAATATGCCTAGGAATAAACATAACCAAAAAAATAAAGGACCTATTGGCAGAAAACTACAGGTCATTGGGAAAAACAGAAGAAGATATAAAAAAAGTGGAGGGCATACCTTGTTCATAAATTGGAAGAATTAACATCATTAAAATGTCCATACTAACCAAAGCAATCTATAGATTCAATGCAATCTCCATCAAAATACAAACGACCTACTTCTCAGAACTAGAACAAACACTTCAAAAGTTTATATGGAACCAAAATCAAACAAACAAACAACAAACAAACAAAAAACCCGAATAGCCACAGCGATCTTAAAAAAGAAGAACAAAGTTGGAGGGATCACATTATCAGATTGCAGCTTATACTACAAAGCCACTGTAATCAAAACAGCATGGAACTGGCACAAGAACGGGCATATAGATCAATGGAACAAGATAGAGAACCCAGAAATAGACCCAAGACAATATTCTCAATATTTGTCAAAGGGGGCAAGAGAATACAGTGGAGTAAAAACAGCCTTTTTAATAAATGGTGGTGGAAAAATTGGACAGCTACATGAAAAAATAAAATAAAACTACAGCATCAACTTACAGCATACACAAGAATAAACTTAAAATGGATAAAAGACTTAAATGTGACTAATGAATCCATAAAAATTCTAAAAGAAAATGTAGGCAACAGAATTTTTAGACAACATATGCAGCAGAATTTTTACTGATACATCACCGAAGGCAACAAAAACAAAAAAGAAAATAAACACATGCCACTACATCAAACTCAAAAGCTTCTGCACAGCAAAAGATACAATCATAAAAATGGAAAATCAACTCACTCTATGGGAGAACATAATAACCAACGATATATCAAGTAAGGGGTTAATTTCCAAAATATATAGAATGCGCCCTGGTCAGTTTGGTTCACAGTTTGATCAGCACTTCGCTCTGTAGCCTATGCCAGGTGGCCCTGGGTAGAAACCAAACAGAGACTGACCCTTCCCCATAACCAGCATACACAGTGGGCGGCTTTAGACCATGTAGAAGCACCACCACCCAACCACTTTCACAAATGACACACTCAATAAGTGGCCTCAGTGGGTACCAGAGCCCTTCTGAAGAAAGTCTTTCCCTGTGTGGTCGGCCCCTGCAAAGCTGATTATCCAAGGTGTTCAGAGGTCAGTGGATTGTGAGTACCGCCAGTTTTTGCACGTAATCAGCCTGAGTAAAACTATCCCATTGACACGCCAACAGCAATCAAGGCTCAATTACAACAGAAGGGTGTAAAGTCCACATGAGGGGTGCACATCCAGGGTCAATCAGGTGACCAGGGAGGCTGTGCCACTGGAACCTACAGGGCATCTACTACAACAGGCCACCCTAGAAAGCCTAGGAGACATAGAAACTCTATCTAATAAATAGAAACAAACTCAGGGAGGCAGCAAAAATGAGGGGACAAAGAGACGTCCCAAATGAAAGAACAGAACAAACCTCCAGAAAAATAACTAAAGGAAATGGAGATAATCAATCTAACAGATGCAGAGTTTAAAACACCGCCTGTAAGGATGCTCAAGAAACGTAGTGAGGGCCTCAAGAGCATAAAAAAGAACCAATCAGAAAAGAAGGATGCACTAAGTGAAATAAATAATAATTTACAGGAAATCAATGAAAGAGTAGGTGAAGCCAAGAAGCAAACCATTGGTTTTGAATGTAAGGAAGCAAAAAACACCCAATCATAGCAGCAAAAAGAAAAATGAATAAACATAAATGAGGATAGTATCAAAATTTTCATTATTGTAGTGCCAAAAGAAGAAGAGAAAGAACAATACATTTAAAACCTATATAAAAAATAATGACAGAACATTTCCTTAAGTTGGTGAAGAAAACAGATGTACAAGTCCAGGAAGCACAGAGAGTCCCAAACAAGATGAACCCAAATAGGTCCACAATAAGATACATCATCATCAAAACGCAAAAGGTTAAACACAAAGAGAGAATCGTGAAAAGCAGCAAGAGATATCCCGAAGATGGCGGCGGGAAGGACTGGAATGACGGTGAGTATGTGAGAGAGTGTGAGAGGATATGAAGGTGAACGACCAAATCCCAGCAGTGCAGAGACACAGAGCAAAAGGTTCATGTGTCGTGGACAGAGCAGCTGGCTACCGTGGTAAGTGGCCCTTCATGGTGCATCTCCCTGTGAAGCAGGGAGGTCCCACCATTTGGGAAGATCCCGGGTCTTCCTTGGGAGGAGACAGTGGGAGCGGCTAGGGGCCAGCAAAATGAGCCCACCAGCACATCTGGAACCATCGGACCAGTGGACACTCTGTGTCAACACAGACCAGTGCCCAGTAGTGGAGCTCCCAAGGTGCTGGTCACATAAGCTGGGGACACTCAGGAGCCCAGCACCATCCTCTATAGTAGCAGCCCGATCAAAGTCCAGATATACTCCCAGCAACAGAGGCTGGGAGCAGACTTCCATCCCCAGGCAACAGAAACACAGACCAGCATCTGAGACTCATCCCCAAAAACTACAGCAAATGTTGAGCAGGAGTTGAGCCCCACGGGGCAGCAGCACTGCCCAGGCTCCAGCAGAAGGACCTGGGGCTCCACAGAGGCCTGTGCAGTCCAGTAGCTCACAAGTGCAGTGGGAAGCCGGAGCCTGAGAGACATGTGATCCAGCTGCCTGCCTGTGAAAACTGCAGGGTGGGGGGCACAAGAGAGGCCTGTGCGACCCAGCAGGGACTGTGCCACCCAGTTACCCATGGGACCCGTGGGGTGCTGAATCACCAGAGAGGTCTGTGCGACCCAGCAGCCCACAACATAAAAATAGAGCCGGGTCCCAAAACGGACTGTGAAATCCAGTTACCTGCGGGACCTACAGGGTCTGAAGGTATCAGGCAGGCCTGTGCGACCCAGCTGCACACAAGATAAGTTTAGAGGAGGTGAAAATGGAGGCAGAGTGAATAGAAGCTATGCAGATGATCTCCCAGGACCAAATGGGAATTACAACTAAAATTAAGGCAAATCCTTGGAAAAAACAACAGAAAAGCAGCCAGAAAGGACCATATAACCAGGGACACTGGTAGGATCTGTGAAGGCATGAGAGTTTGGCGGGCTGTGAGCCCACAAACTGCAGCAGTCTTAGCTGTAAGCAGTGCCCTTAAGGAATAAAGACCAAGTCCTCTCCACAGTGCAGAGAGGCAGGACAGAGCGCTAAAATAGCCACAGCCACTAACCCAGGGTGTGAGGCAGGGGGAAGGCAGACTGGGCTGAAACTCTTTGGGGACACCCATTATTTGAAGGGCACTCAGAGTTTTTGCTGAGTTGAGGCCACAAAGGACAGTAATCAGTGTGCTCCTTTCCTCAGCAGTGAGGAAAGCAGCAGCCCCTCCTTCTCGGAGATTCAGACTTTCCCAGGTGAAGCTAAGAAATGCAAATTGAAGCTCATGAACAGCCAGAGTCTACCCCACCTATGGAAATCCTCTTATGCAGAACACCAGGGCTACATTCCAAGGCACTGAGTAAGTGAGACTACCAACCACCAGGAAAAAGCTAGAGGATAACTGAACATTTCCTGGGCTTGCAAATCTACCCAGGAAGGTAAGACTTGACAGTGGTGTTTAACATAGGCCCACCCAGGCTCATCCAAACCCAATAGGGGGAGCCACCAACAGCAAAACATGAATACACACAGGGAAAATTTGGCAGGCTCCAAAACCCACTGAGATAGCCAAAATGGTGAAACAAAGGAAAAAACCCAAATGAAAAAACAAGAGAACTCTATTGATGATGAGATCAATGAAATGCAGCTAAGAAAATTATCAGAGGTAGAGTTCATAGCCATGATCCTGAGGAAGGTCAGCAGTATGAGTAAGAACATCAGCACCGTGAGTAAAGATATAAAAACATTGAAAACCAACCAAGTGGAAATGAAGAATGACACAGCAGAAATTAAGAACTCATTGGAAAAAATAACCAGCAGAAACGTAACAGAATTTGCATCATAGGAGTCCCTGAAGCAGAAGAAAATGGGCAATGCTTAGAGAATATATGTGAAGAAATAGTGACAGAAAACTTTTCTAACTTGGTGAAGGAAGAAGGCATTCACGTTCAAGAAGCACAGAGAGCCCCAAGTAAGAAGAACCCAAACAGGCCCACACCAACACACATAGTAATTAAAATGCCAAAAATTGAAGACAAAGAGAGAATCCTAAAGGCAGCAAAAGATAAGCAACGGGATACCTAAGAAGAAAACCCCATAAGGCTCTCAGCTGACTTCTCAACAGAAACACTACAGACCACAAGAAAGTGGCATGAAGTAATCAAGGTCATGAAAAACAAGGATTTGAATCCAAGACTACTACTCTATCCAGCAAGGCTATCATTCAAAATAGAAGGTTAAATAACGAGCTTTACAGACAAAACAAAAACAAAAACAAAAGACTAAGAAACTATATTAACACCAAACCAGCACTGAAAAATATGCTAAAAGGACTGCTGTAATTAGTAGAAGAAATATAAAAAGAAATAGAATCACACTAAACAAAAATGGCAATTCAATGTACATATCAATTATCACCTTAAATGTGAATGGTTTGAACGCTCCGATAAAAGACACCGAATAGCTTACTGGATAAGAAAACATAACTCACATATATGTGGTTTACAAGAAGCCTTCCTTATGACAAAAGACTCACATAAGTTGAAACTGAGAGCTGACTGGATAAGAAAGCATGACTCACATAGATGTGGTTTACAAGAAGCCCTCCTTATGACAAAAGACTCACATAAGTTGAAAGTGAAGGAATGAAAAAAATCTTTCAAGCAAATGAAAAGCAAAAAAATAAGTAAATAAATAAGCTGGGGTAGCAATACTCATATCTGATAAAGTAGATTTCAAAATAAAGATTATATCTTGAGACAAAGAAGACAACTACAAAATATTGAAAGGATCTATCCAACAGGAAGATATAACATTGGTAAACTTATATGCACCCAATTTAGGAAAATCAACATATATTCAAAACCTTTGGAAAACTTTCAAGGAGAAATCAACAACAACACAATCATATCAGGGAACTTCAACACCCTGCTGACATCACTGGATAGATATTCTAGACAAAAAATTAACAAGGAAACAGACTCTAAATAAAGCGTTAGACCAAAATGATTTAATAAATATCTACAGAGAATTAGACCCCCAAACCACAAAATTCACATTCTTCTTAAGTGCACATGGGGCATTCTCTAAGATACACCACATGTTAGGGCAAAAACTAACTGTCTACAAACTCAAAAAGATTGGAATCATATCAAGCGACTTCTCAGAACACAGTGACATGCAACTAAAAATTAATTGCAACAGGAACATGCAAAGACATTTGAAAACATGGAGGCTGAATAGCATGTTATTGAACAATGAATGGGTTACCATGGAGATCAAGGAAGAAATTACAAAGTTACTGGAAACCGGTGAAAAAGAACATACAATACAAAATCTATGATATGCAGCAAAAGCAGTCCTGAGAGGAAAGTTCATAGCACTACAGGCCTACCTCAAGAAGCAAGAAAAATTTCTAACAGACTATCTAACCTCACAACTTAAATACCTAGAAAGCAAACAAAAAGAAAACCCCAGAGCAAGTGGAAGGAAGGAAATAGTGAAGATCAGAGCAGAAATAAATGGCATGGAGACCAAAAAGCAATTCAAAATATCAATGAAACAAAGAGCTGGTTCTTTGAAAAGATAAACAACATTGATGGACCCTTAGCTAGACTCACCAAGAAACAAAGAGATAGAACCCAAATACACATAATCAGCAAGGAAAGAGGAGAAATAATAACTGACATCACAGAAATACAAATAATTTTTAACAAACATTATGAACAATTATACGGCAAAAAATTCGACCATCTAAGCCAAATAGACTAATTTCTAGAAACACACAGTCTCCCAAAACTAAACCAGAAAGAGATAGAAAACTTGAACAGACCAATAACAACAGAAGAAATTGAAGATGTAATCAAGTCTTCTCCAGCAAACAAAAGCCCAGGCCTGGAAGGCTTCATGGGGGAATTATACTGAACATTCAAAGAAGAACTAATACCCATTCTCCTCAAACTATTTCAAAAAATTCAAGAAGAAGGAAGACTTCCAAAATCATTTTATGAGGCCAACATAAGTCTAATTCAAAACCCAGAAAATGACACTACAAAGAAAGAAAACTACAGGCCAATATCACTGATCAGCATAGATGCCAAAATCCTGAAAAAATTACTAGCAAATCAACCCAGCAATACATCAAAAGATTATTTACCATGACCAAGTGGGATTTATTCCAGGGATACAAGGCTGATACAATATTTGCAAATTGCCCTGGCCGGCTTGGCTCAGCGGTTGGAGCGTCGGCCTGCGGTCCAGAGAGACCCAGGTTCGGTTCCCACTAATGGCACGTACCTCGGTTGCAGTTTGTCCCTAGCCCTGGTTGGTCGTGCGGGTGGCAGCCACTCGATGTGTCCCTTCACATCGATGTTTCTCTCTCTCTCTCTCTTCCTCTCTCTCCCTCCCGCTCTATCTGAACAAAAAATGGAAAAATGTCCTTGGGTGAGGATAAAAAAAATATTTGCAAATTAATAAATGTAATACACCACATAAGGAAAATAAAAGATAAAAATCATATGTTAATATCAATAGATGCTGAAAAGCATTTGACAAAATCCAGCACCTATTTCTGATAAAAATGCTCAGCAATCTGGAAATTCAGGAATCATATCTCAACATAATAAAGGCCATGTATAAAACACCTACAGCGAACATCATACTCAATGGGCAAAAGCTAAAAGCATTTCCCTTAAGAACAGAAACAAGACAAGGATGCCCACTTTCACCACTCTTATTTAACATAGTACTGGAACTCTTAGTCACAGCAATCAGACAGGAGAAAAAATAAATAAAAGGGATCCAAATTGGAAAGAAGAAAGTGAAACTGTCTTTATTCGCAGATGACATGATACTATACGTAGAAAACCCAAAGACTTCATCAAAAATTTACTAGACTTAATAAATGAATTTGGCAAAGTAGCAGGATTAAAAAGTAACGTCAAGAAATCGATGGCATTATTATACACCAATAATAAACTCACAGAAAAATAAACTAAATAAACAATCCCATTTACCATTGCAGCAAAAAAAAAAAAAAAAAATTAAGATACCTAGGAAAAAAAACTTAACCAAAGAAATAAAGGACCTATTCGCAGAAAACTACAATTCTTAAAAAAATATATATATATAGAGGATCTAAACAAAAGAGATAAATCATGTTCAGTCCATTATTGGAAAGACTCTTGTAAAGATGACAATTGTCCTGAAATTAATCTATTAATTTGATACAAATTAATCTATTAACTCAATTAAAGTAAATACTCCATTAGATATGTGTGTATGTATGTGTAACTTTACAAAGGGCCAATAATAGCCAAGACAATTTTGAATTAAAAGAATATTAGAGTATGTTGTCTTACTCTTTGTAAAGCTGTAATAATTAATATAAGGCAATATTGGCTCAGGGATGAACAAATAAACCAATGGAACAGAATAGAAATCCTAAAAATGTATATATGGAAAATTGATATGTGGCAGAAGTTGTATTATAATTACAAATCTTTTGTGACATAATTTACTATTTATTTGTAATAATGGTTATCCACATGGAAAAAATAATACATTCCTACCTCACACCATATATAAAACTAGATGTTGAGTATTATATCCTTTGGGTAAATTTAATAATGTTATACATACAGGCCCTACACAACTTTTGCTACATAAATTCTGAATTATTTTATTGGCATTTTTGTTTTGCTATTTTATTAACATTACACTTTTAAAAACCCATTATATATTTTTGTTACTGACAGTTAAGAACAAAAATGATTTGTGTGTATTGATCTTATATCCAAAAAATTTAACGGATTTTCTTTTAAGTCCAACAGTTTGTAAGTTTGCAGATTTTGTGCAGGTAATTAAAAAAATATATTGATTGATTTGAGAGAGAGAAACATAGACTTTTATTGTTCCACTTATTTATGCATTCATTGGTTGGTTCTTGTGTGTGTTCTGACCAGGGATTGAACCTACAACCTTGGCATATCAGAAATACACTCTAACAAACAGAGCTACTCAGCCTGGAATATAGATAATCATATTGTCTGCGAACAAAGACTTCTCTTATACTGTGTAATAGGAACATTTTTTTAAAAAAGAAAATATGCCTAACTTCTCATCATAAAGAATATTTTAGGAATTAAGCAAACAATCAAAATCAGATCCAGACAACAATATGGTGATTCCCAGAGGGCAAAGGGAAGTCAGGGAAGGTGGAAGAGGGCAAAGGGGTGATAAATGGTGGTGGAAAGAGACTTGACTTTGGGTGGTGAGCACATGATGCAGTATGCAGATGATGTGTTGCAGAGTTGTACCCTTGAAAACTGTATAGTATTATTAGCCAATGTCACCCCAATAAATTCAATAAAAAAAGAGAATGGTTTATGCCTTAAAAAAAAATAGAGGAAGATATAAAAAAGTGGAAGCACATACCTTGTTCAAGGATTGGAAGAATTAACACCATTAAAATGTCCATACTACAAAAAACAATCTATAGATTCAATGCAATCCCCATCAAAATACCAATGACACACTTCACAGAACTAGAACAAATATTTCAAATGTTTATATGGAACCAAAAAAGACCTGGAATAGCCACAGAAATCTTTAAAAAGAAAAACCAAAGTTGGAGGGATTACATTACCAGATTTCAGGTTATGCACAAAGCCACTGTACTGGAAACAGCCTGGTGCTGGCATAAGAACCAGCATATAGACCAGTGGAACAGAATAGAGAACCCAGAAATGGACCCAAGGCAATATGCTCAATTATATTTGACAAAGTTGGCAAGAGCATACAGTGGAGTAAAGACAGCCTCTTTAATAAATGGTGTTGGGAAAATTGGACAGCTACATGAATAAATAAAATAAAACTACAGCATCAACTTACAGCATACACAATAATAAACTTAAAATGGATAAAAGACTTAAAGTGACTCATGAATCCAAAAAAATCTTAGAAGAAAATGTAGGCAACAAATTTCAAACATCATATGCAGCAGAATTTTCACTGATACATCATCTAAGACAACAGAAAAAAAGGAGAAAATAAACAAATGAAACTATATTAAACTGAAAAGCTTATGCACAGCAAAACATACAATCATCAAAATGGGAAGGCAACCCACTGTATGAGAGAGCATAATTGCCAATGATATATCAGATAAGGGGTTAATTTCCAATATATAGAGAGTGCTCATACAACAGAACTAAAGGAAGACAAATAACCCAATAAAAATGGGCACAGGAACTAAATAGAAACTCTCCAAACAGGACATACAAATGGCTAAGAGATATATGAAGAAATGATCATCACTAATTATCAGAGAAATGCAAATTAAAACAGCAATGAGATATCACCTCACACTTGTCAGAATGGTCGAAATCAACAAATCATCAAACATCAAGTGTTGGCGAGGATGTGAAGAAAAGGGGACTCTAGTACACTGCTGGTGGAAATGCAGAATGGTGAAACCACTATGGAAAACAATATGGTGTTACCTCAAAAAATTAAAAATTGAACTTCTACTTGATCTAGTTATCTCACTTCTAGGAGTATACACCCAGAAGCCTGAAACACCAATCAGAAAGAGTATATGTACCCCCATGTTTATAGCAATACTATTTACAATAGCTTCGATTTGGAAACAGGCCAAATGTTCATCAGTAGATGAATGGATAAAAAAGCAGTGGTACATATACACAAAAGAGTACTATGCAGCTGTAAGAAAGGAAGATCTCTTATCTTTTGAGACAGCATGCAGGGACCTGGAAAGTGTTATCCTAAGTGGAACAACCCAAACAGAGAAAGACACGTACTGTATTATATGATCTCACTTATTTGTGGAATATAATGAACATAACAGTCTGAGAAATGGGGTAGTCCCAGAAACATGGAAGTGGGGTACAAACTGACAGTTTCCGGAAGAGGGGGTGGTAGGGAAGAGACAAACCACAGAACTTGTATGCGTTTATGCATGTACAATGGACATGGACAACAAAGCTTTGGACAGGGATTTGCTGATATGGCTGTCCTACCTTCAGTGGTCACCTCAATGAAGTGACCAACATTTTCATAGTCCCTCTTTTGTGACATTCTCAGCCTAGACATCCATTCTAATGTAGGGAGAGTCACTGGTCCTCAGCATGTTGTCAAGGGGCCTGGGTTTTGTGAGCATGATGCCAAGTCAATGACCATCACCACCATGGGTCCTTCTTCTCTAGCTCTGGGGTCACACACCTCTGGTCCCCACTGTCAACATGCACGGGTCCTTCTGCTGTCTGGCTAGGAACCTGAACTGTGTGGAGCTGAGCTGCACTACTGAGTCAGCAGAGCTTCTGGTTTGATTTAGGTGACATGGGTCAGAGGATTTGATGACTAATTGTCATTTGGACTCAAGAGTGTCCGACAGAGAATCTCTGACTTTCATCCACATGAGAAAGTTGTCTCTCTGTACAACAGACTTTCCTGTCTCAGAGATGTAAGAGTAAGCACTGATCAGGAACCCAGAGAGGTTCCCTGAGGGAAACTATGACAAGAAGAGGAAACCAAACCTCCAACTACACCTGCTCCTGGGATGGTCCCTGTGTTCAGAGACCCTGCTCGCCCCCTGATGGCCGCAGCCTCTCCTGCAGGGAGGTTTGTGTCTGGGCTCACACTGACTTCCCCTCACTGTGTCTGCTGCACAGTAATACACGGCCGTGTCCTCGGCTCTCAGGCTGTTCATTTGCAGATACAGCGTGTTCTTGGAGTTGTCTCTGGAGATGGTGAATCGGCCCTTCACAGCGTCCGCATAGTATTTCTGACTTCCATCGTACCATATAACTGCCACCCACTCCAGCCCCTTTCCTGGAGTCTGGCGGGCCCAGTTCATGCCACAGCTACTAAAGGTGAATCCAGAGGCTGCACAGGAGAGTCTCAGAGACCCCCCAGGCTTTACCACGCCTCCCCCAGACTCCACCAGCTGCACCTCACACTGGACGCCTGGAAACACAAAGACATTCTGGTCAGGAAACTGTCACACGTCCACTGATTCTCTCTCTCAATTACTCTCACACTCAGTGTCTCTCGTTCTCCACAAATTACCTCTTAAAATAGCCACAAGGAAAACCCAGCTGAGCTCTAACACCATGGTGAGTGCTCTGTGTTCAGTCCTGTTCTGAGAATGGGGGCACCTGGAAATCTTGAGGCTGAGCTCCTGTCCCAGAGCTGCAGGGTCGGGGATGGGCTGAATTTTATGGGCAGAGGGGGCCCTATTTGCATATTCTTCTACTATATAGGGAGTCCTGGGGTTGGAAACCACCAGACAGGGCAGTGCCTCAGTGCAGATGCCTGTGTACTGGGAAAGAATTGTGGCCATGACAACATTCCAGTAACAGAATGAGAATCATAAGGAGGTAGTGGCATGTCCTGTGTTCATATCTGGTAAGAGTGAGCCCAGCCCCTGGCCCGTGCTCCTCCTCACGAGGCTGCTCAATTTCCCTGAACCAACTCAAGGCAGAGCTGGACCTGCCCAGTGTGGGTGCAGACCCCTTCGGTATGATGAGAGCATGAATGAACGTCTGTAATGTGATGCTGCTCACATGTCAGGGCTGAGACAAGCAGACACATGGAAAGAGACCGAAGGCTGCAGACCTTGTAAGAGTGGACACCGTGGGCACTGTGTGTTTGTGGCCTTGACCCTGAGTTTCTCTGGCTTCCTGACCTTTTAGGAGAAAAAGAAGACTGAGTGTTGAGAAGACGCTTTCGTGTCCTTGGGACTCAGAGACCCTCAGAATTTAAGGAACGACTACAGAGCTGATGGGGAGGCTGTGGTATTGCAACACCCTGTAGTCCATGTTCAAGGGTCTGTCTGGTGACAAAATAGAACAATTATGAGGTATATTTAGGTCAGTAGACCTAGGATCAGTGAGAAGGCTCATATTAAATGTTAATCACTCGTCTATGAAACAGAGACCTTTGCACGGCGCATGCCATGGTGATAGGAGTTGAGTTGGTCACTCGGCCTGGTCCTTGTCAAGTGTATTATTACAAGTATGAGAGTTTATTGTAAAAGGGACAGCTCAGTGTTTTCACAGCATATAGATAACAGCGTGTCATGTCCTCATGTAATAAATGTGTTTACTGAACATGGAGATAAAGCCTGGACAGTAGACGTGCCCAGAACCCACCTCCTCCTGGGGGACGTGAGCTCAGTGGGTCCTGAGCTCCCAGGGTCCTGAGAGCACGTTTTCCTTCAAATCCTACAGAGGACCAGAGACTCCTCATCGCCTCCCCTCATCCAGCCTGGGTGTCGGGTCCCTTCCCGCAGGAGCTCTATGGACCCTGCTGTTCACAGGACGTCCCCTCCTCGTTCTTTCTGTCCACGGACCCCGCCCTCCACTCCTCAGCTGTGAATTCCCGGGGTCTCTGCTGCACCACAGGGGAGCCCTGTGCCCCTCTTATGTTTTTGTAAACAATTGTATTTTATAAACATAATTTTATTTGTACAGTATTCCCTTCTCTGAAAATGACAGAATAAAAGAGATATGCATTCTCAGCACCTTATTTGTTTATTTATGTTGTCATGGTGACCCAAGGAACTATATCTCACGAATAATTAAATGGGAGATCCTCTGTTCTTTTCTTTATGTTATTTGGTTTGGTTAAAGTGATGTTCATTATAAGATCTGAGTAACACCATATTATATGCCATTTTTTAGGCTATTACAGGAACTTTTTTTTTTTTTTTTTTTTTTACAATCTTTACCAAACACCTTCAGCAGCTAAGCAGGCTCAGATCCTGGTTAGTACTAGGGTGGGAGACCCTTGAGTCTTGATGTTGAAAATTGGTAATTGTGACTTTGAGTCCCTCCTCAACCTCTTTCCTTCTGCAAGCCCACGGATTATTTCAGAGACCTCCATCTAATTATATCAGACAAAATCATATTATGTGCTCACAGTGTTTCTGTCTGTGAGGCAACAACTTCACAGGTCCAGGGGTTAGCACCTGGACACCTGCCCATTACTCACATGGTCACTCCACGCTTCACCCGATGATTGAGAATAGAAATACTGATTATGCATGTGTACAATTCAGATTATTTTACATGATTAAATAATAAAGGCTGTGTATTAAAGGATGTGCTTTCTCAGTCCAGTGTTAACAGTGATGTGGTTGAGGGGAGGGGATGGAGAGAACTCCCAGCACAGATTTCCTTTTAGGAAAGGGAACTTTAACCTGACAGGACCCTCACTCTCACCCCACCCTCTGCCCCTGGGGATGGTCACTGTGCTCAGAGGTGCTGGGCTCTCCCCCAGAACATATAATGTCCTAAATGTACAATGAACACATTCTCCAATCAGACAAGTTATTTGGAAATATATTCTTATTGTGTAGCTTGTCTTTTTTATTTCCTTAATGGATTCTTTGGTGGGGTAAATGTATTTAATTTACCAAAGTCGAATTCACCCCTATATTCTGTGCTGGGCCTGTTTTTGTGAATCACTAAGACCCCCAGCACGTGCTGAGCCTCACGGTCCAAGGACATTGGCTGCAGCAGCCACAGGGACAGAGAGGCTCTGGCACCAGGAGTGAGGGCTGCTGGGAAACTGCCCAGAACTAGACAGGACTTTGACCTGGGTGAGGGGAGGAAGCTGGACGTGTTCTGAGTCAGAGGACAGAAATGTGCCTGATGTTCATGGACACAGTGTTTCTGTACATGTGGGTTTAAAACTCTTCCAGTGATGAGCCAGGAGGATGTGAAGGGCATGATAGACACAGTTTCTGTCATCATAGGAAACACCTGAGTGATTATGAATAACAGTTCATCATAATAGAAAGGTTAAAGGTACCGCAGGCATGAATCCAGGGAAATCAGGAACGTGTCATTGCAAAGGGGAGGGGAAGGGGATGTCTGTTACCCACATGCACCTGCTCACAAGTGTCTCTGTGTATGAGGTAACAACTTCACAGGTTTAGGGGATTAGCAGTTGGACATCAGTGGGGTCATTGCTCATAGTGTCCCTTCATGCACAACACAAGGTGCACAATTCATTGGGGACCCATTTATGAACTCCCTCAGCACTTAGAGGGGAGAGTGGACACCCCTCCCTGCAGGAGCCAAGGTGATGGTGTGTCTGTGTGAGGGGCTCTCATGCTCTCATGTCATTGACCAGGACCCTGTCTCAGTACATCATCACCATCATCAACACCATCATCATCATCATCATCATCATCATCATCATCATCATCATTTGTTTACTTAAAATTGTTCTTATGTGCAGAGATATGGTTGTTGTCCAAAATACTGTCACTTCATGTCCATTTTTTCCCATTGTGTGTGATTGTTTCATTAAAAGGTAATGAGACTGTATTTTATTGTTTGATTGAGTGCTGACAACTGATGGGTCATTCCTGCCTCTTCTCCATCTGCCCCACACTGGGATCTGATGAGAAAGGTTGCATCTCTTTTGATGTCATTGAGATATTAAACCACAAAAGCCTCTGGTGAACATTCCTCCCCCTCCCCACCACCTCACCAAAATATAACCTTGAGCCAGTCTCCTTTCCTTGTCTATCAAAACTCCTCTGACTTGCTGAAGGGCCTTTCCTGTGTTTCCAGAGATCCCCACTGTGTACGTGATACACGTTCCATGTTACCTTATGTGTGTGTTTGTCCTCAGCCTGGACATTTGCACAAGCTGCAGTGGGCCCCTCTGCCTCTGCCTGGTGTCAACTGCTCTCGGTGCTGTGAGCATGATGCCAAGTCAAAGACCATCACCAGTCCGGTCGGTGTAGCTCAGTGGTTGAGCGTCGGCCCATGCGCTAAGAAGTCGCCACTTGATTCCTGGTCAAGGCACATGACCAGGTTGTGGGCCCGATCCCCATTGAGGGGCGTGCAGGAGGTGGCTGATCAATGTTCCCTCTCACTGATGTTTCTATCCCTCTCTCTCTTCCTTCCTCTCTCTCTAAAATAAATATAAACAAAATATTAAAAAAACAAAAACAAAAAAACAAAAACAAAGACCATCACCACCGGGGAATTTCATCTCTAGCTTTGGGGTCACAGGACTCTGGTGTCCAATGTTTAGCACACGCTTGTCCAGCTGCTGGCTGGCTGGGACCCTGAGCTGGGTGGAGCTGAGCTGCACTGTCCAATCAGCAGAGCCCCTGGGTGGATGTAGCCTACCTGGGTCAGTATATTTCATGGTTAGTTCTCATTTGTGCATGACAATGTCTGAAGGAGACTTTCTGCCTTTTGTTCATATGAGAAAGTGGTCTTTCTGGACAACAGACATTTCTTTATTCTTTCTGTTTAATTGTTGACATTGTTACAGATGTCCCCGCCCCCCCCAACAGTTCCCCTACACCAGCCTCCCCATGGCCCCCCTTTCCATCAGCTCATGTTGTCTGAGTCCATGGGCTGTGCTGTAGGTCCTTTGATTCCTCTTTTCACCTCCTAATGTTCACTCATCTCCCCCCTCTGATCTGTGTCTGTTCTTTCCAGGGTCCACACCTCTGGTTCTATTTTGTTCCTCAGATTTCACATATAACTGAGGTCATATGGTATTAGTCTTTGGCTTATTTCTCTTAGCATAATCCTCCTCAGGTCCCTTCATGCTGTTGCACAGGGTGAGGGGTGCTTCTTCCTTACAGCTGTGTAGTGTCTCCTGTGTAATGTACCTCAGGTTTTATCCACTGGTTCCTGGTGTGCACTTGGGCTGTTCACAAATCTTAGCTGCAAATAACACTGCTATGAGTACAGGGTGCATGTATTCTTTCTGATTGGATCTTAGAAATACCTAAAATGTATTCCCAGAAGTATGTTCACTGCGTTAAATGGCAGTATGTTTTTTAATTTATTGAGGAAGATCCACACTGTTTCCACAGGGGCTGCACTAGTCTGTATTCCCACCAGCAGGGCATAAAAGTTCTGTTCTCTCCACATCCTCTCCAGCCCTTGTTGTTTGTTGATTTACTGATGGGAGCCACTCTGGCAGATGTAGTTTTATTTTAAGTGACAGCTCTCTGATAATTAGTGACCTTGAGCATTTTTTATATGTCTATTGGCCATCTGTTTGTCCTCTTCAGAGAAGTTTATTCAGGGCCTCTTTCCATTTATTAACAGGATTGTTGATCCGTGTAATAAGTTGTATACTTTAAAAACAAATACATTTCTTAATATAACCCCTTAACAGATGTACCGTTGGCAGATAGACCATAAACTTTTCTAACTCAGACACTTCATAGTTAAGCACAGAATCAGGAACCCAGAGATTCCCTGAGGGAAACTGGGACATGAAGAGGAAACCACACAGGAAACCAGCCAAACCTCCAACTGCACCTGCTCCTGGATGGTCCTTGTGTTCAAGACACTGCGCGCCCCCTGGTGGTCGCAGGCTCTCCTGCGGAGGGTTTTTGTCTGGGCTCACACTGAGCTCTCCTCACTGTGTCTCTTGCACAGTAATACACGGCCGTGTCCTCAGACTTCAGGCCATTGATCTGCAGATAGGCCGTGCTGACAGAGGTGTCCAAGGAGAAGACAAATCGTTCTGAGAAGCCTTGGGCATACGTGGGTTTCTGAGTGTTTGTGTTAATCCAGCCCATGTACTGTAGCTTCTGTTCTGGGGCCTGTCGAACCCAGTACATAGCATAGCTGGTGAAGGTGTATCCAGAACCCTTGCAGGAGACCTTCACTGAGGCCCCAGGCTTCCTCACCTCATCCCCAGACTGCACCAGCTGCACTTGGGAGTGGACACCTGTGGAGAGAAGACAGGAGTGGGTGGCAATCCCCCTTGACTGTCCCTGGTCCCCTCCTCAGACCTTACCTCTTGCCAATGCCACCAGGAGGAGAAATCTCCAGCTCCAGTCCATGGTGCAGAGATGAGCTGTGAGCACTGCTGTAGGGGGTGAGGCTGTGGGTGATGTTCTCAGGGCACAGATGTATCCATATTTAACCTGGTCAACCTCATCTAATTTGCATATTCTTGAGGTGGAGTATTTCATAGATGAGGACCTGACCCCACCAGAGAGATGATGGAGGGACAGGGACCATGCTCAGTGGGAGTCTGAGGGTCCACATTCTAATTCTTGTTAGAAGACTTGTGTCCCCTGCGAGGTCCCCGAGGAACAAACCCCACAGGACATGCTCCTCATTGTGAACACACCTTTGAGGGACACGGGGACCTCCTGGACCAGCTCTGAGCTTTGATACCTGAATGTCTTATTCCATGATCAGTATGTCTCCAAAGTGTTCCAACTGGTGAGGCTATAAAGCCATCCCTATCCCAGGCCCTTACAATTCAGAAGCCCTAGAAATGTGCCTTTGCGTGTGGTTCTTATTCCTCAAGTTACAGACATGCTCTTGCAAAATATGATGCTTACAGACAAGTCTGAAATCCCTGCTCATATGTTGTGCTACATACAGTCTTTTTCAGGAAGACATCTATTCTCAGAGGACATCCTTGCCCATCTCGCTCAGCACCTGGGGCACTAGCCCTACATTCATGAGTCGTGAGCGCCCCCTGCTGCACAGCCCGGGCCCTGCAGGGGATGGTCCTGTCTGGGCTCACAGGGCATCAACCTCTCAGTGTCTCTAGTCCAGTGGTAAAGGCTGTGCCTTGAATTCAAAATTTCCCTGCAGGGACACTGTATTTTTTTTTTTTTGACATCACTAGACAGAGAATTGTCCTTATTAAACCCCATGACTTTGCAGGGAGATCTCAGTCAAGGCTTTATAAAGCCACCAGGAAACCCTTCCCTGCAGCTTCCAGACGGACGGACTCAGCCAACACTCCCCTGAGTCTAGAGCTCTCGTGGGCTCCTGGTGCCTCTTATGTCCTAGGTTTCTATGAATGAAGGTCCCGTGTGAGTATTTCTGCATGTGACCCAAATCCTGCTGCACGTTTACTATTCAATAAAGCGAGTGCGCGCGCGCGTGCACACACACACACACACACACACACACACACTTTCATTGCTATGAATCCAGATTTGCCCTTCTTCCCTCAACCTAGAACATGTGCAGTGACCACAGATGGATTCTAGGCCTGGAATGACTTCCTTTAAAAGCTGATCAAATGCACTCACGATGCACAAGCAGACTTTGAGAACAAGTCCATCATGTCTTTATGCTTTTACAGATCCTGTGAACCCAGATGCCGGTTAAAATGGATCAGACCTGCACCAGGGAGGGTCGAGATGAGGCTGGGTCATACCCTTGAATGCAGGTTCCTGAAGCTTGGAGTCCCCTAGAGACCCCACACCAGACTTAGGGACACGCTGGGATTGGTGAAGCTGAGGAGACAGCACCATAGGCAGCTGTCCTGTGACCCTACTCTTCCAGGTCATCTGGAGGGCGGGGCAGCAGGGAGCGGAGAAGTGAGGTCGACTCTGTGAGGACACCCTGGCTTCCTAAGGACACCTGTTTTCAAGACAGGCTTGGTTCCTCCATTCTTGTCTCTCCATCCTGATGGTTATCTTTCCTCCTGGCCACCTGACCAAAAACTCACACCCATCATTCCACGTGGAGACAGACTCTACTCAGTGACCCCAGAGCTACTCCCATCAGTCTCTGCAGGAACCAACATCTCCTCCTACATCTGCGTCTCTGGTTCGGCCTCGTGGACATTCTTGCACTGAGTGAGTTGTTACAGGTGACATTTCAGACACCTGGTTGTCACTCCGGCTCCCATTCAAAGCATGTCCTCTCGAGGTTGTTTATGAATGAGCTCCAGTGATTCCCCAAGTGGATTACTTGTCCCCCAGCTCAGCAGCCCACCAGGCACAGAGTCCCTGCTCAGCTCCAGGGGCAGACAGGGGCACCTACTGAGGTTCAGTTGTCTGGGTAATGTCACTGGGGGCTCCCGCCTGGGAGAAGACTGAAGTTCCCATGTCCTCAGGACCGTGGGTCTGTGCTGGTGAATCAGCACCCGACAGGTGTGAGCCCCTCTTCCTGTGGGTCAGTGCACGTGTGTCTTCCATGTGCTCTTGTTATTATACTGAGTCATCACACTGGGACCCGCCTCAGAAACACCCTTTCTGAGCAAGGTTCCCAGTGATCTGAGAACTCGAATGTATCTCTATCACCAGTAAATGTACGTCAGGAAACTTCCCGCAGGAAGGAAGCTTGCAGGTGGTTACTGTCCGAGGTCTATGTGGAGGAATCTTGTTTGGAAGACCCATCACGGAGAACCTGCTTCCTGTGGCTGGTTGTCAGCTCCGTCCTGCTGCGGTTGCCCAGTGAGCTCTGGCGCTGGGCAGTGCTGCTCTGTTTAGCCCTCAGGGATGCTTGGAGTCTGCACGAGGTCCCTGCATCGTCACTGGGCTCACAGGACTAGGGCCCAGGAGGGTTAGGGGCCAGCTCTGCACATTCTAACGTGTCAGCAATCACTGTGACCCTCTCCAATTGCTCACCAAGAACCCCTGCTGCTTCACGTTGACACTGTGTGGGCTCTGGTGGGCAGAGGGGCATGTCCTCTGATGACAGTGGTGTTGGTCATGGTCTCCCAGAAAGGCGGGACCAATAAATGCATATTTACATTTGCATGTGTTACACAAGGAACGGATGCTCACGTCGTGGATTATATGTTCCAAGTCCCATGATCTGCTGTTGCCACCAGTAGACCCAGGAGAGCTGCTGGCATAACTCAGGCTGGCCTGAGGGCTGAGGACTTGGGTGACCTGGGCAGGAGAAATCCTCAGAAAAGAAGCAAGAATGGTCCCTCTAAGTAGCTGAGAGCTTTGAGAGAAAATCTATGTCCTTAATAGGAAGTACCTTTCACAGCTCTCTCTTCACCTGACCCTGGGCCTATGTTGTGTGTTTTCTGGGTACCAAGAGGCCCTTGTTGTCCTCAGATCCTCCTGGTGTCCTGAGCGCCCTCTGGTGTCCTGAGCGCCCCCTGCAGCCCCGTCCTCCTCCCTCCCTCAAGAGGTTGCTTCTGGGCTCACACTGACTTCCTCTCACTGTGTCTGCTGCACAATAACACACAACCGTGTCCTCAGCTCTCAGACTTCTCAGCTCCATGTAGGCTGTGCTCATCGATGTGTCTGTGGTCAAGGAGACTCTCCCTGGGAATGTCTGTGTGTATCCAGTGTTATCACTGGAAGTGTAAATCCACCCCATCACCTCAATCCCTTTTCTTTGGGCCTGTTGTAACCGCTGCAAGTAGGAATTGCTGAAGGTGGACCCAGAAGCTTTGCAGGAGACCTTCACTAAGACCCCAGGCCTCCTCCCCTGAGCCCCAGAGTGCACCCGCTGCTCTCGAGAGTGGACACCTGTGCAGAGGAAACAGGAGTGGGTAGAAATCCCCCTTGACTGTCCCTGGTCCTCTCCTCAGCCCGGGGACTGGAGAGCTCTCACCTCTAGCCACTGCCACCAGAAGGGTTCTCCAGCTCCAGTCCATAGTGAGTGGCTGACCTCTGGGCCCTTCTATAGGGAGTGTGTGGCTGTGGCACAGACTTATGCATATTTAATCTAGTCTACCTAATCTAATTTACATATTAATGAGGCAGAGTATTTTATAGCTGAGGACTGGACCGCACCTGAGAAGTGATAGATGTCACAGGGACCATGCTCAGTGGGAGTCTGAGGATCCTGGTAGGAAGACATGTGTCCCCTGCCAGGTCCCTGAGCTCTGTGCACACTGAGCCCCTCCCTGAAGAACAAGCCTCACAGGACTTTCCCCTTAATGTGAACCCACCTTGGAGTGACATGGGGGCCTCCTGGGCCAGCTCTGGACTTTGGTACCTGAACGTCTAACTCCTGGATCAGTGTGTATCCAAAGTGCTGCACGCACTGAGGGCATAAAGCCCTCCCTGTGCAGCTCCTTACAACCCAGACGCCCTACGAAGACCCACTCTGTGTGTGGTTCTCATGTCTTAGGGAGGTTGGTAAATGGTCTGACTGAACAGGATATGTGTAGTCACCTCAGCAGTCCTCTCCAAATTTCTGATTTTTATTTTATTTTTTTATGAGAAGAGAAAAACGCTGGTCCTTAGCGGAAATTCAAGCCCAGGTCTGGCTTCCCCAGCTCTTGAGGCAGCAGCCCTGGGCTCCAGGGTCCTGAGCGCCCCCTGCTGCCCAGTCATTTTCCCCTGCAGGGAGGGTCCTTCAGGGCTCACATGGCATTGACCTGTCAGCATCAACAGTCCAGTAGTAAGAGCTGTGCCCTGACTCAGACTGTCCCCTGAGGGACACCATATGCTTTTATATCTGTGTACTTGGTGAACTTACCTTATGGAACCCGTGGCTCTGCACGGAGACCCCAAGCCAGGGGTTTTGAAAGACACCAGGGAGCCCTTCCCTGAGCTGCCAGATGGACAGACAGAGTGACACTTGCCTGAGTCCTGAGGCTCTTGGCGACTCTGGGGCCTCTTATGTTCTTCATGGCCTGTGGTTGAAGGTCTCATCTGAGTATCCCTCTCCGTGGCTCAAATTCCACTACTTTCTTCTATTTAATAAATCACACACACACACACACACACACACACACACACACACACACACACACACACAGTGATTGCTGTTATTGCTATGAATCCAGAGTTGCCCTCATTTCGTGAACCTAGCACATTGTCAGTGACTACAGGTGGATTTAGACCTGGAGTGACTTCCTTTGGAAGCTGACAAAATGCATCCTCTATACACAGATGTTTCAGTGCACTTGTCTTGTGTGTCTCTGTTCTTGGAGATCCTGTGAATCCAAATGTTGATTAGATTGGATCAGACCGGCTCCAGGGAGGGTCAGGTTCCCCCATTGACTGAGGGGCCCTGTAGCTGATGAGTCCCCTGCAGACGTCACACCCATATTAGGGCACCCCTGAGAATGGTGAGTCTGAGACAGCACCTTTGTCAGCTCTCAGGTGAGGTTGGTCTCCCAGATCACCTGGTGGGCATGGCAACAGTGCCAGGGGAGTAAGGCTAACTCAGTGAGAGAGAGCCTGGCTTCCTCAGGACACCTGATTTCAGGACTGGCTGGTGCTCATACATTCTTTTTCCTCCACCCTTATAGTTATCTATCTTCCTGACCACTTGCTCCATGGATCTCAGTTATCCACACCCTACGTGAAGACCAACTCTCTCCTCAGGCCCCCACAGCTCTGCCCATCAGGCCCTGAAGGAGCCAACATCTCCACCTGCATCTGCATCTCTGGTTCAACCCTAGTCAATATTCCTTCACTGAGTAAGTCATCACGAGTTAGAATTCAGGGTTCTGCTCCTGGGATGGTTCTTGTTTTTCACACCCTTTAGTGATCTATACCCCTCCCGCATGGAGATTTGTGTCTGGGTTTATTATGACTTCCCTCACTGTGTCTCTTAGTAATACACAGCTGTTGTCTTGGCTCTCAGGCTGCTCATTTGCAGATACAACATATTCTTGGTGTTGTCTGTGGAGATGGTGAATCTCCCCTTCACAGTCTGTATAGTATGTGTTATGTCCATAACTATAAATTTGATTTATCCACACCGGCCCCTTCCATGAAACCTGGTGGACCAAGATGATCTAGCAGCTATTGCCGGTGCATCCAGAGTCTGCACAGGAGAGTCTCAGAGACCCCCCAAGCTGCCCAAAGGCTCCCACAGACTCCACCAGCTGCACCTCACACTGGACATCTGCAAACACAAAGACGTCCCATTCAGGAAACTGTCACACCTCCACTGTAATTTCTTCTATCCA
Organism: Molossus alvarezi; assembly: GCA_037176705.1. Taxonomy (NCBI): domain Eukaryota; kingdom Metazoa; phylum Chordata; class Mammalia; order Chiroptera; family Molossidae; genus Molossus; species Molossus alvarezi. The sequence goes on from JBAWUJ010000066.1 coordinate 243,225, forward strand.
CTCAAACACTCAATGTCTTTTTTCTGCATAAATCACCTCTTAAAATAGCAACAAGGAAAATCCAGCTGAGCCCAAACTCCATGGTGAGTGGTCTGTGTTCAGTCCTGATCAGAGAATGGGGACACTTGAGGATTCTGGGGCTGGGCTCCAATCCCAATTCTCAGGTTCAAGGCTGGGATGGTTTTCATGAGCAGAGAGGGCCAATTTGCATGTCCTCCTTCTATAGAGGCAGTTCTGGGTAAAAGGGTGGCATTATGAACACGGTCCCAGAGTGTGACACGACCAAGGGCGTTTGCCCTTTAAGAATAACTCCCCTGTCTGCAGTGAATGTGGAAATCGATGGAAGTTCTGTTGAGTTGGAAGAATTAGTATAATGTCCGATCATTTAAGAAATGGATTTTGTGACTAGCTTTAAAACTAGGACAAGGAACTAGTTTTATTTATTTATTTTTTTCTGGAAATAAAATTATTAGGAAAATGCATCTCTGGGGTTACTCTTGTTTTTGACAGAGGATCCTTTCCCAAGTGCCTTCTGTAGTTTCAGATAAGCAGGGGGAATGCAAAGTACTTGTATGGTAACTGTTTCCTTTTTTTTTTTTAACTTTTTTTTTTTTTTTTGATCCTCACCCGAGGACATTTTTCTATTTTTTGTTCATATAGAGTGAGAGGGAGAGACAAACAAATGACAAGAGACATATGAAGAAATGCTCAACATCACTAATCATCAGAGAGATGCAAATTAAAACAACAATGAGGTATCACCTCACACCTGTCAGAATGGCCGCCATCAACAAATCATCAAACAAGAAGTGTTGGCGAGGGTGTGGAGAAAAGGGGACTCTAGTACACTGCTGGTGGGAATGCAGACTGGTGCAGCCGCTATGGAAAATAATACGTTGTTACCTCAAAAATTTACAAATTAAACTACCATTTGACCCAGTGATCCCACTTCTGGGAATATACACTATGAAGCCTGAAACACCAATCAGAAAGAATATATGTACCCCCTTGTTTTTAGCAGCACTATTTACAATAGCTAAGCTCTGGAAACAGCCCAAGTGTCCATCAGTAGACAAATGGATAAAAAAAGCTGTGGTACATATACACAATGGAGGACGATGCAGCTGTAAGAAAGAAAGATCTATTATCATTTGAGATGACATGAAGTGACCTGAAAAGTATTATCCTAAGTAAAACAAGCCAAGCAGAGATATACAAGTATCATACGATCTCACTTATTTGTGGTATGTAACTAACAAAACAGTCTGAGGGATGGGGTAGTCCCAGAAATGTGGAAGTGGGGTACAAACTGACAATCCCCAGAAGAGGCGGTGGTGAGGGAGAGATAAACCACAAAACTTATATGCATGTATGCATGAAAAATGGACATGAGCAACAAAGCTGGGGACAGGGCAGGGAGGGAATTGGAAAGGGAAATCAGTGGGGGGAAAAGGGAAAACATCTGTAACAAAAAAAAATTTAAAAAAAGAAGAAGTACATCTAACACCTGTTCTGATCAAACTATTCTAAAAAATTGAAGAGGAAAAAAGACTTCCAAGCTCTTTTTATTAGGCCAGCATAATCCTAATTCCAAAACCAGATAAAGACACTACAAAGAATGAAAAAGGCTCGCAATATCCATGATGAAATTTGATGGCAAATTTCTCAACACAATATTAGCAAATGGGTTCCAGCAATATTTGTTTTTTAAAAATTCTACCACGACCAAATGGGATTCATTCCAGGAATGCAGGGCTGTTACAATAGTCACAAATCAATAATTGTGATACACCACATAAACAAAATAAAAGATGAAATCATATGATCATATCATTAGACACTGAAAAAGCATTTGACAAAGTCCAGCACCAATTTCTGATAAAAATGTTGAGCAAAGTGGGAAAAGAGAGATGATATCTCAATATAATAAAGTCCATATTTGAATAACTTACAACCAACATCATACTCAATGGGCAAAACCAAAAGCATTCCCCTTAAAAACAGGAACAAGACAGGGATTTCCAAGTTCACCACTCTTATTTAATATAGTACTTGAAGTCTTAGCTACAGCAATTAGACAAGAAGAAAAAATAAAAGGCATACAAATTGTAAAGAAGGAAGGAGAACTGTCATCATTCACAGATGGCATGCATGATATTGTGAATAAAAAACCGAGTTCTCTATTCTGTTCCATTGATCTATCTGCCTGTTCTTGTGCCAGTACCAGGCTGTTTTTATTACAGTGGCTTTGTAGTACAACCTCAAATCTGGTAATGTGATTTCTCCTACTTTGTTCTTTTCTTTTTTTTTTTTTTTTTTTTCAAGATTGGTATGGCTATTCAGGGTCTTTTTGTTCCATATAAACTTTTGGAGTGTTTGTTCTAGTTCTGTGAAGTATGTTGTTGGTATTTTTATGGGAATTGCATTGTATCTATAGATTGCTTTGGGTAGTATGGACATTTTAATGATGTTAATTCTTCCAATTCATGAACAAGGTGGCTGGTGCTGATGGAGTTGTCCATGGAGATGGTGACGTGGCCATGAAAGGAGGGGCTGTATCCGGTATCTGAGACCCCAGGATAGATTTTTCCCATCCACTGCAGGCCCTTCCCAGGTGTCTGGTGCACCCAGCTGATCCAGCTACCAGTGAAGCTGTATCCAGAGGTTCTGGAGGAGATCCTCAGAGAGTCCCTGGTCTTTTCCCCTCTGCCCAGACTGCACCAGCTGCCCCTGGGCGCAGACACCTGTGTGGGAGAGCAGGACGCAGGTCAGGGCTCCCTCCTGCCTCCCTCCCCTGTGACCCTCACCTGGCCTGTGGCTCACCTGGGAGGATGAATAGGAGGATGGCTGTGAGGGACAGGGCTGAGGACCCAGATGGTGCAGGACACTGGCTGTGGAGGGACCCTGGGTTTAATGGGCTGTCCCCATTTGCACATTTATTGCCCCGCCCCTAGGTGAGACTTCTCACAGCTCATGGTCCAGAATCCCAGGGGCTCCAGCAGAGGAGCTTGTCTGAGCCTCCCAGGAGGGACCGAGGCTTTCCACCCAGACTGTGGTCCTGGCAGGAGCAAACCCACAAGAGACTGGGGGTGGACTCTGCTTGGGACAGATGCCTGCCTCCCAAGGGGACATGGTCTGGAGTGACCCACTAGACCCCCGAGTGTGGTGGGTGTCATGGGCTGGGCTGGACTGAGCTGTCAGGCTGGGCTGAGTGCGTCACTGTTGCTTGGGCCCTCAGTGGGGAGTGTGGAGGGAAATTTCCATTCTCACACATGCTCATGAAGGAAAGGCTGACTGGATTCAGGGGAGAGCTCACTGAAGTTTCTGGAGGAGAGAGAGATGGGTTCAATTCTCAATGCAACAAGGACTTTCTGGAACATGGGTGCAGGAAGCAGGTGGGGTCACTACTAGGGAGTGGAAAGTACTAGGAGGGAACAGCAGGGTGAGGGGACGGGTTAGTTCATCTGACAGCCTTCTTGCTGAAGGCAGGCCAGGAATATCAGATATCCCCTGGGGCGGTGCTGGATGGGGAACCCACTGAGGGATTGAGGGGTGAAATACTGAGGGTTGGGCACTCTAGTCAGACCATCTTCGCAGGACTCTTGCTGACACTGGGCTGTGCAAATGGACCCGAAAGCTACAGGTGTCAGCCTAGGTGGGGAGAGTTCACAGGAGCCTGCCTGAAGCTTGGTCAGAAAGGCTCGTCATCCGGAGCTGCTCCAGGCTTGGTGGGGGCAGCCCGGGGCAGCCTCCAGGTCAGGGCCAGGGAGCCCGGTGTGGACACAGGGGCCCAAGGCCTGGAGGGCAGGGCCGATGGTGCTCTAAGGGCCACTGGCTTCCTCGATATGCTGACCCTGCTGAACACACTTTCCGGCTCGGAGCGGGTGACTCACTGCAGGACTAATGCGGTTGATTGTACTGTACAGTGTTCATCGTCCGACAGGATTTTAACACTGAGTCCCCAGGTGATCCCAGGACATTACAGCCCTGAGTGTCAGGGAGCTGTGGAGACACATCGAAGGGTGTGATGGACGTGCCGTGGACAAGCCACACAAATGTGAGCAGGTTATTTCCGGACGATGAATGTGGCTGCAGGAGACTAAGGCTGCGACAGCTTGTTCAGACTGTGAGGTGAGGCGGACCGTCTGGATCTCCTGTGGCCGAGGGCTGCTACCCCAGTAAGAGCAGTGTGAGGAGTGGGGTGCAGACCCGAAACCAGCGGGAGGTGAAGAGTCCATAGACCCTGGAACCTGAGGGTGGGCGGTGCACTTGGCCTCCAGACCCTCCAGGAGGACACGGAATGGGCACCTCTGAGGGCGGGAGGTTTCCAAAGAGGATTCCCCAGGGCAGGGGTGAGGACCCACTCAGGAGACCTCCCTGGGCAGGACAGTGGAGGGCACGGTGCCCAGGGGTCACCCTGAGGCTTGGAGGTGGCAGGACCCAGGTGTCTTTCCTGCAGCCGAGCGCTGGACTGGGCAGGTCCCACGTGTGCGTCAGGGCTGGTCTGTGAGGAGGAGAAGGACATGAGGACACAACAGAGAATTATTTACAGATTTGCAGTTTTCTTATTAATGACAAAATGGGACTAACTTTTTATTTGATATTTGCCATTTTGTGCCTGTCAGTGAGTGTGTGCCATCCAGGGTCGGTCCCGTTGGACAGTGAGTGGACAGAAGAGCCAGAGACCGTCAGTTACCACGTGCTGAGCTGCACGCAGTGGAAACACTTTGTTTCCTTCCCCAGGTTCTCAGGGACGCCCTTCTCCCTCTCAGGGACTGAATTTTGAGTTTTCTCTGAAGTTACTCCAGCTGTGCCCCGGCCCCGGCCCTGCCTCATGTGTGTGGTGTCCTCTCACAGCACAGGTGTCTGACTGGGGGGAAGCTCTGTCCAGGGGAATCTGTGACATGGGCTAAGCACCCACCAGCCCATCCCCTGGGGGCTGCAGGGAACTGTCCCCTGGGAGGCTCTGCAGGTGGCCGGGTGTCAGGACCTCCTGAGACATAAGGTGTGTTTGCTGCTGGGGGAGCCCTGTGCTGGCCCCCCTCCCCTGCACAGGCCTGTCCTGCAGCAGCCCTGAGGGACCTGGTGTTCAACCTGAGCGGAGATGGCAGGTTCAGGGCACTTGTCTGGGGTGTGTCATGGGGTGTCCATGGAGGGCTGCGCACGTCAGAGGGGGACAGGAAGTGGGTGGAGCCTGGCTGTGTCTGCCTCAGTGTGTGAAGCTGTCCACCCTCAGGGCCCTGTGGACGATGATGTACATTCAGTCCCCATGGAGAATGGGAAGGAGGAGACAGAGCCCTGTAAACCCCTGTGGTCCTGGGGGCTGTGTGAGCACCCTGGACATGCCCTGTGTGATCTCAGAGACTGGATCCTCCACTCTGATTTATCACGGAGATCCTCCTGTGCTGAGGTGTGGATCAGTGGATGGTTGTTTTCATTGCTGAGTAGTAGTCTATTGATAGGTGTTTCCTAGTTTGCTTATTGGTAAAATTAGAATGACTTTTGGACAATTTGCAGCTTCTACCACAAAGATACTATAAATATTTACACATATTTTGTATGAATAAATTGATTACTTCTTGTCCATCAAACAATCCTAGTGGAATCCATCAGATATATGTGAAGTGTATTTTTAATTAAATAGGAAACTGCAATTCACTTCGAGAAGAAAGAATAACAGGACACAGAGGGACCTGGAGAAGGAGAGGAGCCCAGTCACTGCCTATATGTCATCTGCACACACAGTGTCACCTCCTCACTTGTCTTCAGTGAGAATTTGAGAAGTTAGAGCCACAGAGAAAAAGAGGGATCATCCTGGATGCAGCTGCGAGCTGAGAGGAAACCCCTGCTCCCAACAGGAAGCCCCTCCTTCCCCCTCACTCTGCACCTGCTCCTGGGCTGTTCTCTGTGTTCCCTGGGTCTTGAGCGCCCCCTGGTGTCCTGAGCGCCCCCTGGTGTCCTGAAGGCGCCCTGCAGCCCAGCCCCTGTCTCACAGGGGAGGTTTGTGTCTGACTTCCCCTCACTGTGTGGGTCTCTTGCACAGTAATACAAGGCCGTGTCCTCGGTTCTCAGGCTGTTCAGTGTCATAAAAACTTGACTCTTGGAGGTGTCCCTGGAGATGCTGACTCGGGATTTCAGCGATGGGTTGTAGTCTGTACTTCCACTATTCCACACAGCACCGACCCACTCCAGCCCTTTCCCTGCAGCCTGGCGGACCCAGTGCACATGGTAGCTTGTCAAACAGAATCCAGAGACAGTGCAGGTGAGGGAGAGGGTCTGCGAGGGCTTCACCAGTCCTGGGCCCGACTCCTGCAGCTGAACCTGGGACAGGACACCTGGGGACAAGGAGCATCAGGCCCTGTCAGTCATGTGCAGTCACAACCACCCCACAGACCCTGTCTGACCTCTGAGACCCTCACCTTGGGGGGCTGTCACCAGGCACAGGAGAAGACCCAGCAGTCTCATCTTCTTCTAGACCAGAGACCTCAGCCCTGTGTGAGGAGAGAGCTGTGAGCCTCCCCAGCCCAGGGGAGGATTTACCCTGGAGCTTGGGGAGAAATTTGCATGTGAGGCAGTCTGTTCCTTATAAGTAAGGGACTGAGGTAAGGCTGCCCTGGTTATTCTGGGGCCCCTGTGTGGGTATGTGTTCCCTGGCGGACCCAGATCATGTCGTAGCTACTGAAGGTGAATCCAGAGGCTGCACAGGAGAGTCTCAGAGACCCCCCAGGCTGCACCAAGGTTCCCCCAGACTCCACCAGCTGCACCTCACACTGCACACCTGCAAACACAAAGACGTCCTGGTCAGGAAACTGTCACATGCCCACTGTTTCTCTCTCTCATCCACTCTCGCACTCAATGTCACATGTTCTCCACAAATTACCTCTTAAAATAGCAACAAGGAAAATACAGCTGAGCAAAAACTCCATGGTGAATGCTCTGTGTTTAGTCCTGGTCTGGGAACGTGGTCACCTGGAGAACCCAAGGCTGAGCTCCTGTCTCAGAGCTGCAGGGTCTGGGCAGGGCTGGTTTTTATGAGCAGAGGGGACCATATTTGCATGTCCTCCTACTATATTGGGAGCTCTGGGATTGGAGACCTGCAGATTGGGTGGTGCCTCAGTGCAGGTTGGAGTGTCCTAGGGGAGAACTGTAGTCATGAAAAAATTTCAATAATAAAATAAAGTCATAATAGGTAGGGGAGTGTCCAGGAGTCCACATCTGATAACAGTGAGCTCATATACTGGGGTCAGCACCTAAACACTGTCTCCTAATTCTCCCTGAACCTAATTTAAGGCAGAGTGGCACCTGCGCAGTGAGGATGCAGACCCCTTGGATATAATGGAGCATGGATGGACATCTGTATTCTGGAGTTTCCCAAAACTCAGGCCTGGGGACCATCTGACATGTGGAAAGGGACCAGAGGCTGCAGCTCTTGTAAGAGCAAATGTCATGCACATGGTGTGTTGGTGCCCTTGGGGCTGACTGTCTCTGGCTTCCTGACCTTCAAGAAGACAAAGAAGACTGAGTGTTGTGTAGATGCTTTTCTATCGCTTGGGCTCAGATATACTGAGCAGTTGGAGAGATTCATGGAGCTGATGGAGAGCCTGTGGGTTTCCAACATATAGAAGTCCATCCATAGAGGTCTATTTCCATAGAGAGTAATGAAAACCTTAAATAAGTTGTTATAATAGAACAATTAGTGAGATAAATGTTAGTCCAAATACCTGCAATTAGTGAGAAGGCTCATATTTATGGTTATTCTCTCATTTATAAAGCAGAGAGTTTTGCACTTTATTTTTTTTTTTTGTATGTGCCCCTAGCGGGAACCGAACCTGGGACTCTCTGGTCTGCAGGCCGATGCTCCAACCGCAGAGCCAAACTGGCCAGGGCGAGTTTTGCACTTTAAATTCACAGTGAATGTCATGGTGATATGAATTGAACTGATCACTCAGCTTGGTCCTTCTCGAGTGCGTTATTACAACTGAGAGTTTATTGTCAAAAGGGACCACTTGATAATTCCACAGCGTGTAGATAAGTGTCGTGTCCTTGTGTAATAAACGTGTTTACAGACCCTGGAGATAAATCCTGGACAGTAGTTGTGCCTGGAAACAACCTCCTCCTGGGGGAACTGAGCTCAGTGAGTCCTGAGCTCCCAGGGTCCTGAGAGCACGTTTTCCTTCAAAGCCCACAGAGGACCAGAGACTCCTCATCACCTCCCCTCATCCAGCCTGGGTGTTGGGTCCCTTCCCGCAGGGGCTCTATGGTCCCTGCTGTTCACAGGACGTCCCCTCCTCGTTCTTTCCATCCACGGACCCTGCCCTCTGCTACTTGGTTGTGAATATCTGGGGTCTCTGCTGCACCACAGGGGAGCCCTGTGTCCCTCTCATGTTTTTCTAAACAATTGTATTTTTATAAACATAGATATAGATATAGATATAGATACACATATATATAATATTCCTTTCTCTGACAATGACAGAAAAAAAAGATATATTTATGCTCATCACCTTACTCATTTATTTATGTTGTCATGGTGATCCAAGGAAGTACATCGCAAGAAGAATTTAATGGGAGATCCTCCATTCTTTTTTTTTATGTTGTTTGGTTTCTTAGATGTGATATTCATTATAAATTCTGAGTAACACCATATGATATACATTTTTTAAGGTTATTTCAGGAAACATTTTTTTACAATCTTTACCAAACACCTTCAGCAGCTAAGCAGGCTCAGTCTGGCTAGTACTAGGGTGAGAGATTCTTGAATCTTGATATTGAAAATTGGTAATTGTGACTTTGAGTTCCTCCTCAACCTCTTCCCTTCTGCAAGCCCACGGATTATTTCAGAGACCTCTAGATAATTATATCAGACATAATCACATTTTTACATGGAGAAATGATTGAAAATAGAAAGACTGATTATGCATGTGTACAATTCAGATTCTGTTGTAAAATTAAATAATAAAGGCCGTGTATTAACTGATCTGTTTTCTCAGTCCATTTTTAACAGCGATGTTGGGGTTAAGGGTTGTGGGGAGGATGGAGAGAACTCCCAGCACAGATTTGCTCACAGGAAAGGGAACTTTAACCCTGACAGGACCCTCACTCTCACCCCACCCTCTGCCCTGAGGATGGTCCCTGTGCTCAGAGGTGCTGGGCCCTCCCACTTACCATGTATCCTCATTCCTGTATAATGCACTCATTCTCCCATCACACATGTGACTTGGAAAAATATTGTCTCTTTGTTGGCTCGTCTCTCATTTTAAAATATGTTTTTATTGAAATTTTAGAGAGAGAGGACGGGAAGAAGGTAGACACATTGATTTGCAATAAAAACATTGATCAGCTGCCTCCTGCAAGCCCCCTACTGGGTGGGGATCAAGCCCACAAGCTAATCATTTGCCCTGACTGGGTAGAGGATTGGTTATAAAACCAGGTGCCTCTCCACCCACCAGGACGAGGGGAGGGAGGAGCTCACCTTCAAGGTCAGGCTTTTTCTCTCCGTAGAGGAGAGAGACGGGAGGACTCGGACTATGAGGGTTATATCTGCACCTTCCTCATTAGTGATGCTCGTGGGAATATCTCTAATATATTTGACACTTTTAACATTTTTATGGAAACAAATAGAATGCTAGTTTTAGAAAGTGTGAGTGAGTTATAAAGAACAGCTGAACATATTGTTTCTAAATAAGCTCAGCTCTGGCTGGGTGGTGAGTTGGGTGGATCGTCATCCTGTACAGTAAATGGTTGTGGGTTCAGTTGTTGGTCAGGACACACTCCTACATTATGGTTGTGATTCCCAGTTGGAGAGCATTCAGGAGGCAACCAACTGATGATTTTCTCTCTCTTTCTCTCTTCACTCTGTTTCTAAAATCAATATACATATCACCAGTGAGGAATCAATAAATTTGGCAAAGTAGCAGGATACAGAATTAACGTCAAGAAATCGATGGCATTCTTAAACACCAATGATGAACTCACAGTAAGAGAAACTAAGAAAACAACCCCTTTTACCATTGCGGGGAAAAATAAAATAAGATACCTAGGAATAAACGTAACCAAAGAAATAAAGGACCTATTCGCAGAAAACTACATATCATTGAAAAAAGAAATAGAGAAAGATATAAAAAAGTGGAAGCACATACCGTGTTCATGGATTGGAAGAATTAACATCATTTAAATGTCCATACTACCCAAAGCAATCTATGGATTCAATGCAATCTCCATCAAAATACCAATGGCATACTTCACAGAATTAGAACAATTACTTCAAAAGTTCATATGGAACCAAAAAAGGCCTCAAACAGCCACAGCAATCTTGAAAAGAAAGAACAAAGTTGGAGGGATCACATTATCAGATTTCAGGTTATACTACAAAGCCACCGTAATCAAAACAGCCTGGTACTGGCAAGAGAACAGGCATATAGATCAATGGAACAAAACAGAGAACCCAGAAATGGACCCAAGGCAATATGCTCAATTAAGTTTTAACAAAGGTGGCAAGAGCACAGAGTGGAGTAAGGAAAGCCTCTTTAATAAATGGTGCTGGTAAAATTGGACAGCTACTTGCAGAAAAATGAAACTAGACCATCAACTTACACCGTACACAAGAATAAACTCAAAATAGATAAAAGACTTAAATGTGACTCATGAATCCATAACAATCCTAGAAGAAACTGTAGGTAACAAAATTTCAGACAACATACTTAGTAGAATTTTTACTGACACATCACCTAAGGCAATAGAAGCAAAGGAGAAAATGAACACATGGGACTACATCAAACTCAAAATCTTCTGCACAGCAAAAGATACAATCATGAAAACGGAAAGGCTACCCACTGTATGGGAGACTATAATTGCCAATGATATATCAGATAAGAGGTTAATTTCCAATACATATACAGAGCTCATACCACTCCACAAAAGGAAGACAAAGAACCCATTAAAAAATGGAAAGAGAAACTAAATAAACACCTCTCCAAACAGGACCTACAAATGGCTAAGAAACATATGAAGAAATACTCATCATCGCTAATCATCAGAGAGATGCAAATTAAAACATCAAAGAGGTATCACCTCACACCTGTCAGAATGGCCGCCATCAACAAATCATCAAACAACAAGTGTTGGCGAGGGTGTGGAGAAAAGGGGACTCTAGTACACTGCTGGTGGGAATGCAGACTGGTGCAGCCACTATGGAAAACAATATGGTGTTACCTCAAAAAATTAAGAATTGAACTTCCATTTGATCCAGTGATTCCACTTCTAGGAATATACCCTAAGAAACCTGAAACAACAATCAGGAAGAATATATGTACCCCCATGTTTATAGCAGCACTATTTACAATAGCTAAGATCTGGAAACAGCCCAAGTGTCCATCAGAAGACGAATGGATCAAAAAGCTGTGGTACATATACACAATGGAGTACTACACAGCTGTAAGAAAGAAAGATCTCTTATCCTTTGAGACTACATGGAGAGATCTGGAAAGCATCATCCTAAGTGAAACAAGCCAAACAAAGAAAGACAGGTTTCGAGAGACTTCCGGTCAAGATGGTGGCGTAGGTAAACGCGGTATCGCGTCCTCCCACAACCACATCAAAGTTACAACTAAACTAAAGAACAACCATCATTCAAAACCGCCTGAAATCAAGCTGAATGGAAGTCGTACAACTACGGAACTAAGGGGGGAAAAAAAGCAGCTACATCCAGACCGGTAGGACGGGCGGCGGCTCGAGGGGGTGCGGCGGCGCGAGGGGGTGCGGCGGCGTGAGGGGGGGTGGCGGCAGCGCAGCGGCGGCGGAGCGCGCAGCGGCGAGACGGGCTGGTCCCACACCCAAGCGTGGTGGATAAAAATCAGGAGGCTCCCGCGGCTGGGAAGGTCCTTCCTGAGGACTGAGGGGTCCCCGTCCCACACCAGGTGCCCCGTTCAGGGTTCCAGTGCCAGGAAGAGAAGTCCCCATAACTTCTGGCTGGAAAAACCAGCGGAAACTGAGGCTCAGGGAAGCTGAAGCGGCTGGAACCCCAGGCAGCCCCCCAAAGGGCCCGCGCACGGACTTATCGGACCCTCTCCCTCTAAGCTCGGAGGGGAGGCAGCTCGAGGGGCACCAGAGACACACAGGGAAGAACTGAGCTGTTTGGCACTGGAGCGAGGGCTGGAGAGGGGCCTTCATCGGGGACAAACGTGCTGTAAGAGGCCTTTGTTCCTTTGGTGAGCCCTTCCCGGGGGCGGCAGACAGAAGCCATATCTGGGACTCCAGCAACCTGGCTCACACTGGTAGCCCCGCCCTGCTGACTCCCTGAGGCCCCGCCCCGCCCCGCCCCACACAACTTTCAAGCTGTTGTCACTTGCTTAACCATAGGATTGGCCGGTCTTGGATCCTGCTTCAGGTTTTTCCTAAATTCTTTCAAACGAGCAGCACCGGGTCTCAGCGAGCCCCATACCGCTCATTAAGTAATACACTGAAACAAACACAGGGAGGCAGCCAAAATGAGGATACAAAGAAACAGGTCCCAAATGAAAGAACAGAACAAAACCCCAATAAAAGAACTAAGCGAAAGGGAGATAAGCAACCTAACAGATACTGAGTTCAAAATACTGCTTATAAGGATGCTCAATGAACTTGGTGAGAACCTCAGTGAACTTAGGGAGGGCATCAAGAGCATAAAAAAGTACCAGTTAGAAATCATGGATACACAGTTAGAATTAAAGGAGGCATTAACTGAAATAAAGAATAATTTACACAGCTTCAATAATAGAGTATGTAGATCCAAGGAGCAAACCATCGATTTGGAATATAAGGAAGCAAAAAATGCCCAATCAGAAGAGCAAAAAGAAAAAAGAATCCAAAAAAATGAGGATAGAGTAAGGAGCCTCTGGGACAATGTCAAGCGTGCCAACATTCGCATCTTGGGGGTGCCCGAAGGAGAAGAGAGAGAACAAGAAATCGAAAACCTGTTTGAAACAATAATGGCAGAAAACTTTCCTAACTTGGTGAAGGAAACAGACATACAAGTCCAGGAAGCACAGAGAGTCCCAAACAAGATGAACCCCAAGAGGCACACACCAAGACACATCATCATCAAAATGCAAAAGGTTCAAGACAAAGAGAGAATATTAAAAGCAGCAAGAGAAAGGCAGGGTCCTGACAAGAATGTGGAATAGCTGCCTCAGATACATGTAACCTGGGCTTCCGCAAAGCGCAGTCCACAACAATAGTTGAAGCACATGCAAATTCTGCAGGAAACCCCGGACATAGAACTTCCACAGGAGGGCACATCTTCTTTTCACTAATCTTTTCATATTTTTGTTTCTTTGTTGCAGCCTTTAGTCCTTGCCAGGGCAGGCTGGTTCCATGAAAGTACATCAAAACATACCTACTGATTCCATGTCATCTCGACCACTCTGTTCACTACCAAGATGTGCATGATGGTAGCATACCGGGCAGTGCCGGTGAGATTTCTACCTTCTCTCTGCGGCATGTGTTGCCTTGTCTTCTGGTCTCTGTACTTTTTGACCAAACCAAAATCATTAAGGAATAACTCATTACAGTGACGCCCAATACCCATTAGGAAGTTATCTGATTTAATGTCTCTGTGCATGAAATTCTCTGTATGCACGTATTCAATTCTACTGATCATCGGGTCAGCTAACATAAGTGCAGTTTTCATTGTGAACCTTCGTGAACAGAAATTGAAGAGGTCTTCCAGGCTGGCTCCAAGAAGATCCATGACTAGCACAGTGTAGTCATTTTCCTGACCATACACCGTATACGGGGGATCCCGACCCCACCCCGAAGAATCTTACAGAGTTTGCTCTCCTACCGCCCCTGCGGGTGCCTGGCCTTCTGAGATTCTGGCTTCACTGCCACGTCCGCGCCCGTGGTGATGCTGACCGCCAGACAGATGTCCCGAAGGAGCCGGACCCGATCTTCCCTGCCAGGGTGTCCTTCCCTCCGACAGGGAACTCGGCCTCGGGGCCGCTGCTCGCCATCCTGAGAGACGGAGACGGAGGCTGGGCCAAGCCGACCCCTGGACCCCTGGGAGGGAGGCAGAGGCCTCTGGGCTGACCCCTGAGCAAGGCGGCGGAGGAGGGCGGCATGAAACGGAAAACGTAGGCTGTGGGGGTCAGGGGCCCCGAATCCGCCAAGGGGAAACTGATCGGGGCAGTCAGGTGTCTCTGTGCAGGAGGCAGCTTGGGGGGGGGCTCTCGCAGTTCCCACCGGGCGCTCCTGTCCGTGGTCACCGCCTCGCTTTGCGGGGACGTCGCGGGCTGGGAACTGCCGGTGAGAGAGGGGACCCCGCTGCCGCCGGCTCCACCCGGAGGGACCCCGACCCTCCGCCGACCCCGCCATCCTGTTACTCCGACCTTATTTTTAATACAAACTATTTAATCGCAGGTTTCCTCAGTTCATCTTTAACGATGGCTGCATTTAACAGCTGGCTTGCAAACACCCTGGAATCCCCCACCTGCTCCCACAAGCCAGCGCGGCTGCTCCAGCTCAGCGGGGAGGAGGGGGGGGGCTCCAGGGATGGGCTGGAAGGGAAGGGAGAACTAGAAAGAAGTGGCCACAGAAGTGGGTTCACGCCCAGAGCAGAGCAGCTGGGCCCTGGCAGCTTCACAGAGCTGGCCCTCCTGCTCCAGGCTGGTGTGTAGGCACAGTGGTCTCCCCACAGGGGCACAGAGAGGCCCCGGGGTTGTGTCTGGGGCTGGGAACTGCCCAGGCTTCTCTCTCCCCTTCCATCCTCCCCCCTTGACCTTTTCCAGGGAGTAGAGCGGAAAGAGTGGGTCCCAGGAGAACCACCACCTCCCCGTCTGTGAAGTGGGGCAGAGTGGACAAGGGGGAGCCAGGCAGGTGCCTGGGAGGGTCCGGCTGGGCTGGCACATGCTGGGGGGGGGGGAGGTCTAGCGGGACCCAGAGAAGTCACTCCCTCTCCACGTCCTGGCTTCCTGGCCCAGCCCACTGAGGTTAGGTTCCCAGAGTCCCTTCACCCAGCAGTCTGAGTGCTGAGGCAGGGCCATTGCCGGAGACGCAGGTGTCCTCTGACGGAATGGTTTTGCTCAGGAAATTCCTGACACATGTTGGCTCCTGCCCGCGATGCAGGGAGGTTTAGGGAATCTCCACCTTTTGTAGACTGACTCAGATTGTGCGCTGACAGTTCCCCAGGTTCACCTACCGCTCAGTGTTTGTTTTCCTCCTAACGAAAATCTTCGCCTCTGGTGCAAGTGAGAATGTTGCTACTAATAAAATAAACGTTTAAATACAGAGCCAGCTGTGGTTGTCACAGAATCCTAGGTCTAGACAGACTCATGGAGAAACTTTGCTGGAGAGGAAGCCAGAGCCTCAGGGGAAACAGCCATAAGCACCAGCTGCACCTGCTCCTGGGGCTGCAACTCAGAGGTGGAAGGTCCTGAGCGCCCCCTGGTGTCCTGAGCGCCCCCTGCAGCCCCACGCTCCTGTTGCCCTCAGGAGGTTTGTGTCTGGGCTCACACTGACTTCCTCTCACTGTGTATCTGGCACAGTAATACAGGGCCGTGTCCTCGGTCTCCAGGCTGTTCACAGTTAAATAAACTTGACTCTTGGCGGTGTCCCTGGTGATGCTGAGCCGGGATTTCAGCGATGGCTTATAGTATGTGCCTCCACCACTCCATATACCACCCACCCACTCCAACCCCTTTCCTGCACCCTGGCGAAACCACTGCACACCATAGCTTGTTACAGAAAATCCAGAGACTGTGCAGGTGAGGGAGAGGGTCTCCGAGGGCTTCACCAGTCCTGGGCCTGACTCCTGCAACTGCACCTGAGACAGGACACCTGGGGACAAGAAGCATCAGGCCCTGTCAGTCATGTGCAGCCACAACCACCCCACAAACCCCTGTCTGACCTCTGAGACCCTCACCTTGGGGGGCTGTCACCAGGCCCAGGAGAAGACCCAGCAGTCTCATCTTCTTCTAGACCAGGGCTCTGCCTTCCCCAGAGACCTCAGCCCTGTGCGAGGAGAGAGCTGTGAGCCTCCCAAGCCCAGGGGAGGATTTACACTGGAGCTTAAGGGAGAAATTTGCATGTGGGGCAGCCTGTTCCTTATAAGTGGAAGACCGAGGTCAGGATGCCCTAGTCTTTTTGAGGCTTCTGTGGGTCATCTCGTCCCCTGAAATCACTCAGCATGCAAGTCAGAAAGAGAAAATCGTATGGTTGAAGAGACCTATGGAGTCAGGTTAATGGACATGCTCATCTCTAATAAATGGTGGATTAGTTGAGTAGATTATATTTTTATTTCTCATGCATATTTCAAATATATTTAAAGGGATTATTTTTGTCCAGCTTGTTTCTTAAAACCAACTTTCTAATGTATACAAAATTGTCAAATATTCTTTATGAGCAATTTTATTTTTATAAACATAATTTCGTATATGCTATGTCTTCTCTGAAAATCACAAAACAAAGGACATTCATTCTCAGTATCTTATATGTTTATATTTGTTGTTATGGTGATCCAAGAAACTATATCTTAAGAACAGGTTAATGAGGGAATTTCAATTTTTTTTTATTACTTTGTTTTCTTCGGTTAAAATGATATCCAGTATAGGTTCTGAGTAACACGATACGATATATCTTTTTTGGCTTAGCACTGGAACCATTATTTACACTCTTGACCAAATACCTTCAGCAGCAAAGCAGCATAGAGCGCGGGTAGTACTTGCATGAGAGACCCTTGTTCCTTGGTGCTGAAAACTGGTACTTCTGTCTCTGAGGCCCTTCTCACACTCTCCCCTTCTGCACATCCATGGCCCATTGCAGAGCCCTCAGCCTAGTTATACCAGACACAATCATGTCCATACACAGAGACATGATGGAAAGTAGGAAGAGAGATTATTTTTAGTAAAACTCAGATTATTTTATATATTGAAATAATACAGGCAGTAGACTAACTGATCTGATTTTTAGTCTAGTGTTATCAGTGATGTTGGGGCTCAGAGGGGGTTGTGGACATAATGCTCAGTACAGATTTGCTCACAGGAAAGGGAACTTTAATCCTGACAGGAAACCCTCACTCTCACCCCCTCCTCTGCCCCTGGGAATGGTCACTGTGGTCAGAGGTGCTGGGCCCTCCCCCTTACCATATAACATCCTTAAAGTATAATGAACACATTCCTCCATCAGCCATGTGAGTTGGAAACCTGTTGTCTCTTTGCAGGCTCATATTTTCATCACCTTAAAGGTCTCTTTGATGAGAAAATGTTTTTATTTTTAATGATGTGTAATTTATCACTACTTGATTTAATGGGGTTTCTTTTTATGTTTTAAGTAACAACTCCCGAGGAAATTGTCACTCTCCATTGTCCAAGGGAGGGAAACCCTCTTATGAACACCATGGGCTGTAAACCCAATAGAGAAACGATGCCTGGAATCCTTAATATGATTAAAATCTGTTTGCTGTGTCCTCTGACCAGGAGACACACCTTACACAGCAGGAAGCCCTGATTCCCTTCAAAGATTAATTCACTTGATTGGATTTTACATTGTAAATTTACTTAGAATATGTAGCATAGAAAACTAGACTAACCCCTGAGAAATTATACCATGTAGAAGTCAGGCAGTCAAGAAAGGAACCTCAAAGGACGTGAGGAAGATGCTGAGCAGAGATGGCAGAGACAGGATCCAAGAGGGTATTTCACAAGGATAGAAGTGACCAGGAGGACAAAGGTGCAGAGAGGTCGTGAGAGGGAGACATGAGGAGATGAACTTGAGCTGACGTTGGGAAAGTGAATGTCCCAGTGAGAGCCCTGCATGGATCTGTGTGTGCAGGACTCACATGGGACAGTGAGAGAGCGAGGCCCTGGCAAGAGTGGGGTCTTGGAGTGAGCTCAGACCCAGGGCATGTGGACACACTGACTCTCCCTCTGTGGGTACTGCATCCCAGCCCCAGGGTGGAGAGGATGCCCGGGGTGCTAAATCTGTCAAGGAGAAAATTGGTCCCATGGGAACCTAATGAGATAATGGTCCCTGAGCCTGGACACGACTCATCTAGGAAAGAGAATGTTGTCAACACCATCATTGTCCTCAGTGAGATAAGTAAATTTAGGTCCCAGGAAAAAGAAGAGAATCCCTGGGACCCTGAACAGCAGGAAAATCTGGAGCCCCCTGAGCACCCCAGGGAACTATTCTCAGCCCCTCCCTGTGCATTTCCTGAGCTTTGTATTCTGTTGGGTGAGTCTCGAGCGCCCCCTGTTGGTGCTGAGGTGTCAGTGGTGTCTCGAGCGCCCCCTCGTGCCCTGACCCCTCTTGGCTGACCTGAGGGTCTCCTGCAGCTCAGCCCCACCTGTCTCCCTGCAAGGGAGTTTGTGACTGCATCATAGAGACCCCTGATATGGAAAATGTCACATGTCCAGTGTGTATGTCACTCATACTCATTCACATACTCTGTGTCTCTAGTTCTTCATAAATTACTTCGTAAAATATTAATGTGGCCAATGCAGTTGAGCCTAAACTCCATGGGGAGTGGTCTGTGTTCAGTCCTGATCAGGGAAGAAGAACATAAGAGATCTCCGGGCTGGGCTTCTCTCCCGGTGCTGCAGGGTTGGGACTGGGCTGGTTTGCTTGAGCTGAGGGGTCCTATTTGCATGGCAAATCACTATATAAGAAGCTCTAGGGTTGGAGGCTGACATAAGGACACAGTTTCAGAGTGTGGTGTCTTCAGAGTCATATGTATGTGGAGAATTAGGCCTGGTAACTGGGCCACTGCTGCACCCAACTTTATCCAACTGCTTCCTTGAATGACCTCCAGACAGGGGGACATGCTGAGTGAGGGTTTTAGAGCTGCCTGGCTGGACACGGAACAGTTAAAATGGGACCATGGTCTAATACAGCAAGCAAAATCAATGTAACAGGAAACTGAAAGAAAGGATACGATTGTACATGTTATATTTAGAAGGTTACCTGTATGAACACAGGAAGGTGATCCACCATCACCCCCAGAGGGAGATGAACGTGTGGGAATTTTATGTGCAGGAGGCAGAAGTTTCCTCTGATACTGTTTCCCCTGCACAGTGTTCAGAAGACACACTGAGAACAGAGTGTGAACCTTGAGCCTGTGGGGGACAGTGGGTGTCTGTGTGGGTCCCTGGGGAGCAGAAGCATAAACTACAGAGACACAGACTGTGTGCTGGGTTTGAGTCCTTCAGGGAGTTTGGAGCTGAATGTGCAGCAGCTGCACAGCCTCCTTTGTGGGGTTTGTTCTATAGGCTCTGCTGGACCAGGTTCAGTCCCTGGGGATGGAGAAGAACCTCAGTCATGGCCAGGGGTGTTGAGGCACAGTTGTGGGAGTAATTAAGTTTAGGTTATAGAAATGTACTAATGGAAATTTTTAATGCATATGACTAATAGAGAATAACAGATCTAAATGAAACATTATTTTATGAAAATATTTTTTTTTACTATCCATTGATTACAGAATAAATAAGTCATTCAAATAACCTCTCATTACTGTAGCTCATTTATCTGGTTTTCTACAAACTGGTCAGCCTGGCGGTCCAGCCGTGTTCTACCATCAGGATCTGTGACCAGGTGGACGTCCGACGTGGTCCAAACCAGGGAGGCAGGAGACAAGTGCATCTTGGTTCCTCAGAAGTAAATTTCAGTTACTTTCCTTGTCTGCAGATGACACTGGGAAATGCTGACCCCATGACCACACACAGGGAGTCACCTGGAGCATGACGTCTCCTGCTGTGGGTGTCACTGTGCAGAGCTGGGAAGAGATGCTCCAGGGTACATGGATGGGGACCAACAAGCCAGGGGCCACACTACCAGGGCCCTTGTTCTTTATGTTGTAAGATTCCTCCTCACGGAACAAGTTCACAGAGTCTCCTGTCACTTTCCTCAGACACAGCCACACTCGGTAATATAGTTATTAATATGCAAACAACTTGCTTGGAAATTACCATGCTCTTTACTCAACCATAGAAGGAAGGAAATCCTACCATTTGTGTCAATGTGAATGGACCTAGAGGGACTTGTGCTGAGTGAAGTAAGTCAGACAGAGAGACACACACCCTGTGAATTCACAGACATGAGGAATCTACAGAACAATGTAAAGTTACAGGCAGAACAGAAACAGATGCATGGACTCAGGGGACAGACTGATGGGGCAAAGGAGGGCAGTTGGGGGCCTGAAAGAAAGGGGAGGGACTGAGGAGCACAGATTGGCAGTTAGTGGCAGTGACAGGATGGGAAGTGCAGCCCATGGAACAGTCAGTCGTATTGTCAAAACTGGTGTGGGGCCAGGTGGGCACTGGAGCTACTGGTGCCTCACTTCATACATTATATGATGTCTGACCACGGGGCTGTGCACCAGGAGCTAGTATAAAATAAGATAGACTGTCAACGGAAATTGAAAAATGAAAAAGAAAAGAGAGAACTGATCCTAAGTCCAGTGAGATTAAACCCAGGGTGTGGTGGGTGTGACCCAGGCAGGGGACAGGGCTGAATTCCAGGACTGTGCTCACAGGTGTGTCTTCTCTGGGAAAGTTCTGACATCGTTAGAGTCATTAGAGGCTCCACTGAGAACCTGGACCTGAAATTATGAGCTGAGGGTTCACATCTCAATAACAAACTGAAGAATGTGAGCCAGGACTTACTTCAACAATCAGACTTGCTGAAGGGCCTTTCCTGTGCTTCTCAGAGATTCCAACCGTGTACGTGATACACGTCGCATGACCCCTGTGTGTGCTTGTCTTCAGCCTGGACATCTGTACAAGTTGTCGTGGTCCCTCTGCCTCTGCCTGGTGTCAAAGGCTCTGGGTGCTGTGAGCATGATGCCTAGGTAATGACAGTCACCCCCACGGGTTCTTATTCTCTAGCTTTGGGATCACACACTTCTGGTGCCCACTGTGACATGAAGAAGAAATCACACAGGAAAGCACCCCAACCCTCCACCTGCACCTGCTCCTTGGATGGTCTCTGTGTTCAAGGACCCTGGGAGCCCCCATGTTGTCACAAAACCTCCTGCAGGGAGGTTTGTGTCTGGGCTCACACTGACTTGCCCTCACTGTCTGTTGCACAGTAATACACGGCTATGTCCTCGGTTCTCAGGCTGTTCATTTGCAGATACAGCGTATTCTTGGAGTTGTCTCTGGAGATGGTGAATCGGCCCTTCACAGTGTCCGCATAGTATGTGCTCCCTCCATCAGTATTAATTTGACCGACCCACTGCGGCCCCTTCCCTGGAGCCTGGCGAACCCAGTACATCCAGTAATTACTGAAGGTAAATCCAGAGGCTGCACAGGAGAGTCTCAGATACCCGCCAGGCTTAACCAGGGCCCCTCCAGACTCCACCAGCTGTACCGCACACTGGACACCTGCAAATACAAAGACGTCCTGGTCAGGAAACTGTCACACATCCACTGTTTCTTTCTCTCATCTACTCTCACACTCAGAGTCTCTTGTTCTCCAAAAATTACCTCTTAAAATAGCAACAAGAAAAACCCATCAGAGCTTAAACTCCATGGTGACTGGTCAGTGTTTAGTCCTGATCAGAGAATGCGGTCACCTGGGGATCCTGGGTCTGAGCTTCTGTTCCAGAGCTGCAGGGTGAGGGCTGGTCCTATTTTAATTGGAAGAGGGGGCCCTATTTGCATGTCCCCCTACTATACAGGGAGCTCTGGGGTTGGAGACCTGCAGAGAGGGCAGTGCCTCAGAGCAGGTGCGAGTGTCCTGGGGGAGAATCTTGGTCATGATAACATTTCAATAACTAAATTACTATCATAGGGACATTTGGGGCATGTCCAAGTGTCCACATCTCATAACAGTGAACCCAGCATCTGACCTGTGCTCCTTTCAACCTGGGCCCCATGACTCCCCTGAACTGACACCAGGGCAGAGTGGGACCTGCCCAGTGAGGGTGCAGACCCCTTGTATGTAATGTAAACATGAATGGACTCTGTATTCTAGGGTTACTCACACATCAGGGCTCTATCCACCTGTGACCTCAGAGTCCTCACGACAGTGGAAAAGATTCTGCATCATCTGGGAAGTGGATCTCAAACAGCCAAGATGAGGCAGGTCCACCCAGAACTGTCACATGCAACTGAAGTCTGTGCTGGGCCGAGAAGCACTGTCCTGGATCCTCACGGTCCCTGTTCTGTCCACTCTGTCTCAAGGGCCTGCGACCACATCCAGCCCTGATGCGGCTGGTCCTCACCACCTGAGTGTCACCAGGTCAGGTGTCTGTCACTGCTGCACATGCCCTGTGGTCACACGTAGCCTCTGTCCTTGTCCCCTCCATGTGCACTCTGGGTCCCTGAGACTGTCCAACACTGGGGATCAGTGGTCTGTGTGTGGCTGTTTGTTGGGAAGACCCAGACCCAGAGCCCTGAGGGGCCGTGGCCTTTGATCTCCTGGCCTTCATCAAGCAAGTGGAAAACAATCAGAATCCCAGTGATCAGTGAGAATGCTCAGACTTAAGGTGAATCACTCATCTATGAAACACAGGCATTAGCCATTTATATTCACAGTGAATGACAAGATGATAAGTAGAATTGATCACACGGCTTGGACCTAATGTGTCTTTTTAGAGTTATGACAGTTTATTGTTAAAAAAAGACAGCTGTGCTCTGGACGGTTTGGCTCAGCGGTTAGAGTGTTTGTCCAGGAATAGAGTCCCGGGTTTGGTTTCCACTAAGTGCAGGTACCTCCGTTGCAGTTTGTCCCCGGCCCCAGTTGGAGTCTGGTGGGTGACGGCCACTCCATGTGTCTCTCTCACGTCGATGTTTCTCTCTATCTCTTCTCCCCCTTCTCCCTCCCGCTCTATCTGAAGATAAATGTAAAAATGTCCTCGGGTGAGGATAAAAAAGAAAAGAAGACAGATGAGTGTTTCCATAGCGTTTAGAGAAGGCGTGTCTTGTCTTCCTGTGATAAACTTGTTTCAGAGCATGGAGGTAAAGCCTGGACCACAGATGTGTCCGGAAACCACCTGCTCCTGGGGGACGTGCGCTCAGTGGATCCTGAGCTCTTCAGGGTCCTGAGAGCGCGCTTTCCATCAGAGCCCACAGAGGACCAGAGACCGATCGGAGTCAGGTTAACGTACGTGCTCATCAGTACTAAATGTTGGATTAGATGGGTAGGTTATATTTCTAGTTTCTTATGCATCTTTCACCTAGATTTAAGGAGATTACTTTGTTCCAGGTAGTTTATTAAACCCAGCTCTCTAATACTTACAGAATTTCAAAGTTTATTCTAAATAAGTGTATTGTTTAAACATAATTCAAGAAACACAAATAATGTCTATTTCGATCTGAAAATCACAATATAAAGGACATTCATTGTCAGTATCCTATTATTTTAATTTATGTTGTTACTTATATCCAAAGCACTATATCCCAGGAACATTTCATTGAGACTTCGTTGATGCTTTTTTAATTTTAATTTTTACTTTTTGTTAAAATGATATTTCTTACAAGTTCTGAGTAACACTCTCACATACCTTTATTTAGTTTAATGCTAGAAAACTTTTCTTACAATCTTTGCCAAACACTTTCAGAGCTAACTAGTGTCAGACTTGGTTATCACTTGGATGGGAGACCCGTGATTCTTGATGTGGAAAATTTGGTAATTGTGCCTTTGAGTCCCTCCTCAAACTCTTCCTTTCACCAAGCCCAGGAACTATTTCAGAGACCCCCCCACACACAAACATAAGACATATTAATATTTTTATGTGGATAAATAATTGAAAATAAAAGACTACTTATTCATGTGTTCAACTCAGAATCTGTCTTATGTGGAAATTGTAAAGGCAGCTGTTTAATTGACCGGTGTTTTTGGTGAAATATTTTCACTGATGTGGGATCAGAGGGAGGCAATTGAAGAGGGTTCCCAGCATAGAGATGCTCATGGGAAAGAAACATTTAACCCAGATAGGAACCCTCAGTTCTAGCCTCACTGTGCCCCTGTGGATGGTCCCTGTGGTCAGAGGGGCTGGGCTCTCCCACAGAACATACAATATCCTTAATGGATACTGAACACATTCTCTCATCAGACATGTGATTTGAAAATACATTATTTCTGTGTAGCTTGTCTTTTTATTCCCTAAATTAAATATTTAGTGAAAGATATTTTTAATTTTAACAATGATCAATTCAGCACTATTTTATTTAATGTGTCTTGTTTTTTATGTTTTACCTGACAGTACCATTGCCCATGGTTGGAGAAACCATAACATGAACACAGTGGGCACAAAGTTCAATAGAGAAATGATGGCTGGGATCCTTAATATTACTGAGATCTGTATGCTGTGTCCTACCAGGAGAACAACTCTCAACGGCTTGACGCCCAGACTAAATTTAAAGATTAATTCAGTTGATTGGACTTTACATTGTGAATTTCACTACACTATGTAGCATAGAAAATTAGGTTAACCCCTGAAAATTATATCATATAGACGTCAGGCAGATGACGAAGTAACCTCAAAGGACACAAGGTAGATCCTGAGCAGAGATGAGAGAGGCAGAATCCCAGAGGTTATTTCTCGAGGATGGAAGTGACCAGGAGGACGAAGGTGCAGAGAGGTCGTGAGAGGGAGACATGAGGAGATGAACTGGAGCTGATGTCGGGAAAGGAAATGTCCCAGTGAGAGCCCTGCATGGAGCTGTGTGTGCAGGACTCACATGGGACAGTGAGAGAGCGGGTCCCTGGAGAGTGTGGGGACCTGGGGGATGGACTCTCAGTGTGTGTAGACGGTGACAACTGGGTGGGCAGAGGTGGGTTTTAAACCATGCTCTCCAGAGCAGGTGCTCAGATACCAACACTCAGGGGATGCTGGGAATGGGACTTTGGGGTGACAGTGCCCCCTGGTGGTGACTCTGAGCCACGCAGGCTGCAGGACCCTAGGGACTCAACCAGGTGCCTCTCCACCCACCAAGACCAGGGGAGGGGAGAACTCACCTTTAATGTCAGATAAACATGAGGACCAGATAAACATGAGGACATAATCAATGAGAGTATTTTTTCATATTTTTTTATTTATTATTTTTTTTTAGAGACAGAGGAAGGGAGAGGGAGAAAGAGGTACAAACATTGATGAGAGAGAACATCGATTGGCCACCTACTGCATGTTCCCCAATGGGGATCAGGCCCACAACTTGGGCATGTGTCCTGACTTGGAATCGAACCGGTGACCACTTGATGCCTGGGTCGATGCTCAGTCACTGAGCCACACTTGGCCGGACCAGAGTTTTTTTTTTTTTTTTTTTTTTTTATCATTTGCGTCATTCTCATTAGGGACATTTTGCTGTCATCTTTGGTGTATAAATTATTGGAGCTAAGAGCAGTTTCCCCTGCTCTGACTGGGTGCCCTGGACTTGAAGTCTCAGTCTCAGTCCAGCTCCAGGGGACAGACCTGGTCAGAACCCTCCTCCCACCTGTCCACAGAGACAGGTTTCAGACATGCTGTGTCCCTCCTTCTCCTCACCTCTCCCAGGGCAGGGCAGCCCCTTCCCAGGTGAGCGGCTCAGGGCGGCCTCCCAGGTCCTTGACCACAGAGAGGCTCTGAGACTCTGTGCTCATCATCTCCCAGAGAGACAGAGGCCTAAAATTTCACAATGGTGTATCATTCTTCAGTATTAACTTGGAGGCTGTGTCCAGGACTTACTGTGATGATGTAAGTCTCCTTCAGAATCGCTCCCTCTCACTGATGTAACCTCAGCCAAGAGGGCAGAAGGTCTGCAGTGAACAGAACTCGTCCATCAGGAAGAGACCAGGGAGGAGACACAGAGGTGGGCGCACCACCTGCCTTTCGGAGGCTCTGCACACAAAGTGGGCCTCATACCCTGGACACCCCAAGATGGAGGCCACACAAGTCCAAGGTGTTTGTTTCTTTGAGATCTGACTTTCCTTGTGGTTTAGCCAGTTAATGTTTTTTTTTTTTTTCTTTCTGTTTCTTGTGTTATTATTCTGACTAAAACTTCCAGTTCTGTTGAATAGAAGTAGTCACCAGGGGGCCCTTGTGTTGGTCCTTTTCAAAGCTGTTCTAACATTAGGACAGCTTTGAAATTTTCTTCGTGCACCATGATGTCCTTTGTTGGCTTCTCAAATGTGGTATTTTTTATGCTGAGGAAGATGCCTTGAATAACAAACTTATATAGATATAATCATGAAATGATTTTAAATTTTTAAAATGTGATTTCTTCTTTACATCTATTTATACGATGACGTGGTTTTGTCCTTCATGCTGTAAAAGAAGTGAAGCACAGTTACTGATTTACACAAATTGAACCATCCTTGCATTGTAGGATGCTATCCCACATGTCCATGGTCAATGATCCTTTCCAATTTGTTTTGAGTTTCCTAGTATATCTTTGAGGATTTTTGCATTTATGTTCATCCTGGTTAAGGTGTGTCATTTTCTTTCTTTCTTTCTCTCTTTCTTTCTCTCTCTCTTTCTTTCTTTCTTTCTTTCTTTCTTTTTCTCCTTATTTGGGTTTGTTATGAGTGTAATGGTCACCTCAATAAAAGTCTCTGGGTGTGTTCCTTCTTCTTTCTGAGGTAGGAAGGGTGTGGGGTGGATTGACTGACAGGACATTAACTGTTCTTTCAGTTTCAGTAGAATTCATCCCTGAATCAGTTAAATGATTATTTTACTTCATTAGTGAATATGAATTGTGCTTCAATTATTCTTTTGAATTAATATTAATTTAGCAACTCTGGGGTCAAATTCCTAATTTAAGGTCAAATTAACTGACTGAGAAAATCAGTATTAACCTTCCCAGGCTGTGGACAGGACATTGCAGTTCCCACAAGCACACACGTGGAACTGAGCAGTGACAGGCTCACAGGCTCCTAATTCTGCATCCCTCAGGGGGACCCGAGCTGCATGGACTGACAAGGGAGCAGCGCGGGGTCCCTGCCAGGGAAACACCTGTCTCTACAAACTGCAGCCAGGAGCTGGTCTCTGCAGGTCTGAGGTGGTGGGACCAGCTCCCACCTGAGACTCCGCGGTCAGATATGCATCTTCTCTTCCACCTGAAGAAGGGAGGTGTTAGGTGAAGAAAGGGACAGTTATTTCCCTCAGAGTTTCTGTGCATGGAGAGCACACAGTGGAAATGGGAACAAGTCTTTCCACCCCACATTTACAAATCACTCCTGTGGAAGGTCATTCTTAATCAGAACACTCTCAGAATTCAGTGACAATGCACTTGGGGGCAGTGTTGAAATTACAGTTGTTTACAAACCACACGTTTATTTCATATACCAATGAAGAGAAATGGTATAAAACCGTATTTTCCTACAGAGAATTCATAAAGTGTCTTAGTCCCGAGAATGCCCCTCCCTGACCTCCAGCTCCAGGGGCACAAGGAACAGGTCATAATTACAGTGGCTACAACTCGAGACAAAGCATCACCAATGCTGCCCAGAGCCAGTTTATACTGAATTTAACTTCTTTATACCAAGTAAATGGTTGTTCACAACCACTGGCCAGTGTGCATATGAACTAACATTTCTAGATTTGGGGAGAAACAAATGCTGCTCAGATCACCTGCACTGCTCCTTCTGCTCCTTGGTTCATGCTCAGAAACCTGAGGGGTTCGGTCCTGCTGACTCTGCCACTTGAAGAGGCTGCTGATGTGCTGCTTTCTGCTTGGACATTGTCCAATCCCATGTGTAGTCACACTGGGGGTTCAGGGTCCTGACAAGAATGCATAGATAAAGAGAAACATTTTAACTTGTTTCTTTCTGATTTAGTCATTTCTAAAATTTCTTTTATTGCCTAATTATTCTCACAAAAAAGTCTGATTCTGTTGAATAGAAGTAGTCATAGGGGTGCCCTTGGATTGGTCCTGATCTTATAACAGAAGTTTTAAAATTTTCTTTGTGCATCATGATATTACTTTTTGGCTTCTCAAATATGGCCTTTGCTATGTTGATGTACATCTTTTTGTGTACCTACTTGGTTAAGAATTGTAATCATGAAGCCATTTTCTATTTATTAAATGCTTTCTTCTGCATCTATTTATATGATAGTATCATTTATCCTTTATTCTGTGAATGAGGTGTGGCATATTTTCTGACTTAAAAACATTGAACTATCCTTGCATTCTAGGTTGATACCCCACTTCATTGTGGTCAATGATCCTACACCCCACAGTTCAATGATCTGTTCTATGTGCTGTTAATTTTCCTAGTATATTGGGAGGATGTTTGCATGTCTGTTCATCAGGGATGTTGACCTGTCATTGTTTATGCCCTGAGTTGGTTTTCATATGGGTGATGGTCACATTGGTAAATTTGATTGGAATGTTGCCTATTGTTTTAATTGTTGGAAGATGTCAATAGACATTGATTAAAAAGTTATAAATTCTTGCCAGGCCAGTGTGGCTTAGTGGATGGAGCTTCCTCCCATGGACTCAGAGGCCCGCATTTGATTCCTGTCAAGAACATGTACCAGAGTTGTGGGCTCAATCCCCACTAGAAAGGGTACAAGAGGCAGCCGAGTGATGTTTACCTTTCACATGAATGTTTCTATTTCTTTCTCTTGTTTTCTCTCTCTAAAATAAATAAATAATTACATAAATAAATAAATAAATAAATAAATAAATAAAGTTATAAATTTTTGTTTGAGATAGTTTGGTTCAGCTGTTAGAGTGTTTGGCTGAGGACTGAAGTGAGACAGGTTGATTCCTCATCCAGAGTTTGTTCCTAGGTTGAAGGTTCAATTCCTACCCTGGTCAGGGCTGTGTTGGGGGCAACCCCATGACTTGTCTTTCTCACATTGGTGTCTCTCTCTCTATCTATCTTTTTCTTGCTCTCCCTCTGTTCCTTCAACTCCACCTAAAATCAATGGAAAGATAACCTCGGGTGAGGGTTAACAACAGCACAAAAAAACTTATCAATTCTTTTTTGAAGTGTCAATAGAACTCACCTTTAAGTCCATTTAGTCATGGGCTTTTCTTTGTTGACAAGTTTTCCCTACTACCTCAATTATATTTTGAAATTCATAAAAATCTTGCAAATATCAAATTTCTAATACGAGTACCTACAAAGTGGACAGAGAAATACAACTCTTTATATTCTCAGGGCGTGGTCAGCGTGGAAATTACATTGTGTCCAGACCACATATTTATTGCATATGTCATCCAAGAGATTGAAATAAAATTGTATTTTTCTGTATAAAATTCATAACGTATCTTTTTCCTGAGAATGCCCCTCCCTGACCTCCAGGTCCAGGAACACAAGGAACAGGTCCCAGGCTCTGCTCTCTGAAATCCCATGTGGTTTGTGCTGAAGACACAGCTGTGCACGAGTTCCAAACTCTGGTTGATGTGGTGGTGACACTAAGGCAGGGCCACTGCAGACACAGGAACTGTCTGAGGGACAGTTTTGTCTCAGGAAATTCCTGACTGACCTGTTGCGTGTCCTGAAATGCAGGGTGAGCTAATCAAGTTCCACCTTTCTTGACAGACATCGCTTGTGTGCTGAGAGTTTCCCGATGCTCACCAACCCCTCCACAATTTTTATTCCTCCATAACTGATAGACTCCATGTCTGCAAGTCAGAAGGCTCCTAATAATATCATAAATCTCTAAATGCAGAACCAGCAGCATAGCCTCAGAGCGAAAGGTCTAGAGAGACTCGGAGAAACTGTTATCTGGAAACGAAGCCCAGAGCCTCAGAAGAAACAGCCATTAACACCACCTGCACCTGCTCTTGGGCTGCAACAGAGAGTCAGAGGATCTTGAGCGCCCCCTGGTGTTCTGAGCGCCCCCTGCAGTCCTGCTGTCCATTCTTTCTCAGGAGGTTTGTATCTGGGCTCAGACTAACTTCCCCTCACTGTGTGTCCTGCACAGTAATACAAGGCTGGGTAATCGGCTCAGGCTGTTCATCTGCAGATTCAGTTTCTTTTTGTGTTGACTGTGGAGATGGGAAAAGGCCCTTCACAGATTCCGCATAGCGTTTCTCACTTCCTTCACTACATATAACTGTACCCACTGCAGCACCTTCCCTGGAGGCTGGCAGACCCAGTGCCTGGTGTTGCCACTGACTGTGAGTCCAGCAGCTGCACAGGGGAGTATCAGACACACCCAGGCTGCACCAAGGCTCCCCCAGACTCCACCAGCTGCTCCTCACACTGGACGCCTGCAAGCAAAAAGATACCTGGTCACAATACTGTCAGACGTCTATAGTTTGTATCTCTCGTATCCACAAAACTATTCAGTGTCCCCTGTTCTTCATAAGTTACCACTTAAAATAGCTGCAAGACAAAAACAGCTGAGCCCAAACTCCATCCTTGCATCGTAGGATGCTATCCCACATGTCCATGGTCAATGATCCTTTCAATTTTGTATTGAGTTTTTTAGTATATCTTTGAGAATTTTTGCATTTATGTTCATCATGGTTATGGTTTGTCATTTTCTTCTTTTTATTTTTTTCTTTTTCTCCTTATTTGGGTTTGATATTAGTGTACTGGTCACCTCAATAAAAGTCGCTGGGTGTGTTCCTTCTTCCTTCTAGGGTAGGAAGAGTGTCGGGTGGATTGACTGAGAGGACATTAACTGTTCTTTCAGTTTAGGTAGAATTCACCCCTGAATCAGTTAAATGTGGGTTTTACTTCATTAGGGCATATGACTTCTGCCTCAATTATTCTTTTAAATTAATATTAATTTACCAACTTTGGGGTCAAATTCCTAATTTAAAGTCAAATTAACTGACTGAGAAATACAGTATTGATCTTCCCAGGCTGTGGACAGCACATTGCAGTTCCCACAGATCACACGTGGAGCTGAGCAGTGACAGGCTCACAGGCTCCTAATTCTGCATCCCTCAGGGGAATCTGAGCTGCATGGACTGACAAGGGTGCAACTCGGGGTCCCTGCCAGGGAAACACCTGTCTCTACAAACTGCAGCCAGGGGCTGGTCTCTGCAGGTCTAAGGTAGTGGGACCAGCTCCCACTTGAGCCTCTGCAGTAAGATAGTCTGATCTTCCACCTGATGAAGGGAAAGATTTGGTAAAGTAACGTAAAACGTTTTTTACCTCAAGATTTCTGTGCATGGGGAGAAAGCAATGTATATGGGGACAAGTCTTCCCACACCACATGTAACCAATTCTCCTGTGAAAGGGCCCTCTGAGCCAGGACACTCTCAGAATTCAGTGACAATGCACTTGGAGTCAGAGTGAGGATTACAATTGTTTGCAGACCACATGTTTATTTCATGTGCCAACCAAAAGTATGTAATAAATGCATATTATCCTCTGTAGAATTGATAAAATATCTTTGTCTTGAGAATGCCCCTCCCTGACCTCCAGCTCCAGGGGCACAAGGAGCAGGTCCCCGGCGCTGCTCTCTGGAAACCCCCGTTGTTTGTGCTGCAGACACAGCTGTGCACGACTCTAGACCCTGGCGGACTCGGCAGGGACACTGAGGCAGGGCCATGTGGGAGATGCAAGTGTTATCTGATGGAAAGTTTTGGCTCAGGCAAGTTCTGACAAATTAGATTGTCCTTCTGAAATGCAGGGAGGTCCTGGAAATCCCCACCTCTCATGGACTGACATTGGTTGTGTGCTGACAGTATGGCCAGGCTCACAAATCCCTCTGTGTGTTTTCTTCTCCTAATAAAAATGCCGGTTCTGATACATGTGAGAATGTTGCTACTAATAAAATAAAACTTTTAAAACACAGAGTCTGTAGTTGTTGTCACACAATTATATGTCTAGAGACCGTTGGAGAAACTGTTATCTGGAGAGGAAGCCAAGAGGCTCAGAGGAAAGAGCCATGAACACCACGTGCACCTGCACCTGTTCCTGGGGCTGCAACACAGTCAGTGTATCCCGAGTGCCCCTTGGTGTCCTGAGCGCACCCTGCAGTCCTGCCTTATCCTTCAGGAGTTTGTATCTGGGCTCACACTGACTTCCCCTCACTGTGTCTCTCACACAGTAATACACAGTCGTGTCCTCGGATGTCAGGCTGTTCAGTGTTAAATACATCTGGTTCTTGGAGGTGCCTCAGGTGATGCTGAGTTGGGATTTCAGAGATAGGTTATAGTCTGTACCTCCATCACCCCATATCATTCCGGCCCACTCCAGGCCCTTTCCTGGAGCCTGGTGGACTCAATGCACATGATAGCTCGTTCAAGAGAATCCAGAGACAGTGCAGGTGAGGGAGAGGGCTTTCGAGGGGTTCACCAGTACTGGGCACGACTCCTGCAGCTGCACCTGGGATAGGACACCTGGGGACAAGGAGCATCAGGCCCTGTCAGTCACGTGCAGTCACAACCACTCCACAGACCCTGTCTGGCCTCTCAGACCCTCAGCTTGGGGGGTGTCACCAGGCACAGGAGAAGACCCAGCAGTCTCATCTTCTTCTAGACCAGGGCTCTGCCTTCCCCAGAGACCTCAGCCCTGTGTGAGGAGAGAGCTGTGAGCCTCCCCAGCCCAGGGGAGGATTTACCCTGGAGCTTGAGGAGAAATTTGTATGTGGGGCAGCCTGTTCCTTATAAGTGTGGGACTGAGGTCAAGCTGCCCTGTTCCTTCCTGGCCCCTCTGTGGGCATCTCTTTCCTTAAACTCACTCAGCATGTAAGTCAGGGATAGCGGATCACTTGGTTCATGAGACCTATGCAGTCAGCTTAATACCTATGCTCATCTCTGGTAAATGGTAGACTGGGTGCGAAGATTATCTTTTTAAAATTTTGTGTGTCTTATCTGTAGATTTATTGGAATTATATCTGTTTAGGTAGTTTCTTAAATTCAATTCTGTAATATATACACAACTGTGAAAATTTTTATAAACAATTGTGTTTTTATACACATTATTTCATATATGCATGTCTCCCTTCTCAGAAAATTACAAAATAACATATTTATTTATGTTGTTATGATGATCCAAGGAACTAAATTCCAAGAAGATGTTAATGGGATATCCTTGATTCTTTTCTATATTTAGTTTTCTTTGGATAAAATTGTATTCGTCATTAGTTCTTAATAAAACGATATGATATGCGATGTTTAGGTTATTGCTACATCCATTTTTCTTACAGTCTTTACTGCACACCTTTCAGCAGCTAAGCAGGGTCAGGTTAGTACTTGGATGGGAGACCCTTGATTCTTCATGTTGAGAATCTCTCCTCAAACTCCTCCTTCTGCAAGCCCATGGCTTATTTCAGAGACCTCAATCTCATTATATCACAGATAAGCACATTTACATATGGAGAAATGATTGAAAATAGAAAGTAATTATGTATTAGTAAAATTCAGGTCATTTTATATTTTCTCCCCCTTCCTCTGCCCCTGGGGATGGTCACTGTGGTCAGAGGTGCTGGGCCCTCCCACTAACATGTAACATCCGTAACATCCTTAGTGCACACATTCTCCCATCAGACACACAACTTGGATATCTGTAGTCTCTTTGTAGGCTACTCTTTCATTCCCTTAACGGAATGTTTGTTGGGAAAATGTTTTTATTTTTAACAATGTTCATTAAATCACTCTATGATTTCATAGACCTATTTTTGATGATTTATGTAACACCTCACCAGAAAATTGTCACACTTAATGCCCATAGGAGGGGAAACCCAGATATGAACAGTGGGCACTAAACCCATGGAAGAAATGATGGTTGGAATATATAATATCACTGAAATCTGTTTGCTGTGTCCTCTGACCCAAAAACAATGGTCCATGGCATGAAGCCCTGATTCACTTCAGAGTTCCATTCACTTTACTGGACTTTACAATGTAAACTTCCTACAGTATGTAGCATAGACTAGCCCCTAATAAATTATATTGTGTAGACGTCAGGCAGATGAGAAAGGAAACTCAAAGGACGTGAAGAATATGTTCAGCAGAGACGACAGAGACAGGATCCCAGAGGGTATTTCACGAGGATGGAAGTGGCCAGGAGGACGAAGGTGCAGAGATGCCGTGAGAGGGAGACATGAGGAGATGAACTGGAGCTGACGTCGGGAAAGTGAATGTCCCAGTGAGAGCCCCGCATGGAGCTGTGTGTGCAGGACTCACATAGGACAGCGAGAGAGCGAGGCCCTGGCGAGTGTGGGGACCTGGAGGATGGACTCTCAGTGTGTAGATGGTGACACCTGGGTGGGCAGAGGTGGGTTTTAAACCATGTTCTCCAGAGCAGGTGCTCAGATGACCATCACTCAGAGGATGCTGGGAACAGAATGAGGGATGACGGTTACCCCTTGTGGTGACTCTGAGCCTTGCAGGCTGCAAGACCCTAAAGACTGAACCAGCCTCCTCTCCACCCACCTAGACCAGGGGAGGAAAGTGCTCACCTTTAGGGTTAGACTTCTTCTCTCTGAAGAGGAGAGAGGCTCGAGGACTTGGGCAATGAGGATCTTTTGTATCATCTGCAACAGCCTCACTAGTGACACATATGGGAGTATCTGTTCAATTTGGTATTTTTAGCATTTTTGTAGAAAGTGTTGGAATGATAGTTTCAGAAAGTGTGAATGTGTAGAAAGAATCAGCTGAACATACTGTTTTCAAATAAGCATAGTCATGGCTGGTGGTTAGTTGGTTGGAGGGTCATCCTGTACACGGAAAGGTTGCGGGTTCAATTCTTGGTCAGGGCACACACCTACATTGTGGTTGTGATCCTCCGATGTAGAGAATGTGGGAAGCAACCAAGGATGTTTCTCTTTCCCGTGCTTTCTCTGAAATCAATAAACATAACATGAGTGAAGATTAAATAAATACAATAAATAAGTAAGTATTGTAGGTATAATGTTTGTTGAAAGACTCATTCTCTGCAAACACACACAGACACTCACTGATGGTTTTCATCATAATGAACCTTCAATTGCACTTCCCCCCTGTACCTAACACATGGGCTGTGCTCCCCTGACCTTAACCTAGTGTGTGACCTTCTTTCCCAAACAGAACAAACCAAACATGATTAACATGTAGACAGGGCTGTGCCTGTATCCGTGTTTCCTGTTCTCCCAGCACCTGGAACATGGCACCTGTAACTCCCTCCCTTCCAGCAGGTGTGGGTGCACAGGAACTGTGGGGTCACCGAGAACAAGACAAGATCCTAAGGGTCAGGCTGTCAGCTGGAATTCACGTGGGACTCAGGAATTAGATGGTCAAACCTTGGATTTAAACCCCTCTGACTTCTCTGTGAAAAACTTAAAGGGAATGAGAGGCAGACCTCAGGGTCATGAACCACCTGCAGCTGAGAGGTGGAAACTCCGGGAATCCAGGGAGATGGAGACACTGACAACACACAGACGCAGAGATGGACAGGCCATAACAGGCTCCTGAGGAGACTGGTCATCAGGACCTGTGTGTCCAACCAACAGGAAATCTCCTCACAGCTGCAGGAAGAAAACTCACTGAAGTAGAACAGACCAGTGTTGGTGAGTGTTTGGAGAGAGGAACACTTGCACTCTCTCAGTGGGAAGGTGAGATCCTGCAGCCACATGGAAAACAGCATGTTGCTTCCTCCAAAATGAGAGCAGACACCCTGTGTGATTGAGCAACGCGCTCCTAGGTGTTCATGAGAATAATAAACCCAGGACTCTGGAGAGGTGT
This sequence comes from Molossus alvarezi, assembly GCA_037176705.1. Lineage (NCBI taxonomy): Eukaryota > Metazoa > Chordata > Mammalia > Chiroptera > Molossidae > Molossus > Molossus alvarezi. Next base: position 278,753 of record JBAWUJ010000066.1, read on the forward strand.
TGCACGGCCCTGTTCATTGCAGGCGTGTTCATGTCTCACACAGTCATGCACGGCCGTGTCCTCAGATTTCAGGACATTGGTCTGCACATAGGCCGTGCTGACCGAGGTGTCCATGGAGAAGACAGATCGCTCTGAGCAGCCTGGGCACACGTGGGCTTCCCAGTGTTTGTGTGAAACCAGCTCACACACTGCAGGCCTGACCTGGGGCCTGTTGCACCCGGTGCATGTAGTAGCCGGTAAAGGTGGATCCAGAAGGCTTGCAGGAGACCTTCCCTGAGGCCCCAGGCTTCCTGCCCTCAGCCCCAGACTGCACCCGCTGCCCCTGGGAGTGGACACCTGTGGAGAGGGGACAGGAGTGGGTGGAAATCCCCCTGATTGTCCCTGGTCCGGTCCTCAGCCCAGGTACTGGGGAGCCCTTACCTGTAGCCACTGCCACCAGGAGGAGGGTTCTCCAGCCCCAGTCCATGGTGAGTGGCTGAGCTGTGGGCACTTCTGTAGTGGGTGTGGCTGTGGGTGATGCTCTCAGGTGACAGACTTATGCATATTTAACCTGGACTCCCTCATCTCATTTGCATATTTATGAAGTGTAGGATTTGATAGTGGAGGGTTGGGCTGCACCTGAGAAGTGATAGCAGGTACAGGGACCATGCCTAGTGGGAGTCTGAGGTCCACATTCCAGTCCTATAAGGAGGACATATGTCTTCTGCCAGGTTCCTGAGCTCTGTGCACACTGAGCTCCTCCCATCTCCCAGGACCTGGTGACAGTGAGGAAACCCTGAGTCCCCAGGGAGAGGACCTTTTCACCTGTCAATAGGCAAAAGGCACAAAGTCCAGCAAGCCAGAAAACACCCCTGTGTCACCCTGAGACCGAATTCTTCACACTGATAATCACTGAGATCCTCCTGGGTTCAGGTGTGTATCAGTAGATGGTTATTAGTATTGCTGACCAGTATTCCACTGGTGGATATTCTGTAGTTTGCTTATTTGTAACATTGAAGGACTTTTGAGTTGTTGTAGCTGCTGACATAAATAAAGATGCTAAATATATTTTAACATTTTTTGTTATGAACAAAACACTCAGTAACACTCCCAGTGAAAACGCTGAGATGCATGTTAGGTATATATTTAATTCAAAAGACACCACGGGTCACTTTGAGAAGAAAGAACAACAGGACACAGAGGGACCTGGAGAAGGAGAGGAGCCCAGTCACTGCTGATATGTCATCTGCTCACACAGTGTCACCTTCTCACTTGTCTGCAGTGAGAATATGAGAAGTTAGAGCCACAGAGAAAAAGTGAGAACCGTCCTGGATGCAGGTGAGAGAAAACCCCTGCTCCCAGCAGAAAGCTCCTTCTTCCCCCTCACTCTGCACCTGGTCCTGGGCTGCTTTCTGTGCTGGGTGGGTCCTGAGTGCCCTCTGCAGCCACGCCATCCTGTCCCCCTCAGGAGGTTTGTGTCTGGGCTCACACTGACTTCCCCTCACTGTGTGTGTCTCGCACAGTAATACATGGCTGGGTCCTCTGCGGTCACAGAGCTCAGCTGCAGGGAGAACTGGTTCTTGTACGTGTCTCTGGAGATGGAGGTGAGGCTCTTGAGGGACGGGCTGTAGTAAGTGTTCCCACCAGAATTTATCTTACCAATCCACTCCAGCCCCTTCCCTGGTTTCTGGCGAATCCAGTCCCACCAGTAACCACTGGTTGTGAGGGAGACTTCATAGTCAGTGCAGGTGATAGTGAGGCTCTGTGATGGCTTCACCAGTCCTGGGCCCCACTGCTGCAGCTGTTCCTGGGACAGGACACCTGGGCACAAGGAGCCTCAGGCCCTGTCAGTAACGTGCAGTCACAACCACCCCACAGACCCCTGTCTGACCTCTGAGACCCTCACCTTGGGGGGCTGTCACCAGGCACAGGAGAAGACCCAGGAGTCTCATCTTCTTCTAGACCAGGGCTCTGCCTTCCCCAGAGACCTCAGCCCTGTGTGAGGAGAGAGCTGTGAGCCTCCCCAGCCCAGGGGAGGATTTACCCTGGAGCTTGGGGAGAAATTTCCATGTGGGGTGGCCTGTTCCTTTGAAGTGGGGGGCTGAGGTCAGGATTCCCTGGTCCTTCATGGGGCCCCTGCTGGGAATCTTCTCCCTTGCTCTCAGTAAGCATGTAAATCAGGGATTGTGGATCACCTGGTGTGTGAGACACTTTGGAATGAGGTCAAAGGATGGCCTCACCTTTCTGAGCATAAGAGAAACAGTGGATTCGATGAGCAGGTCACACTGTTAACTTCTAAGTCATCTTTCAAAAAGACTCAAAAGGGACAAGCATTTCCCAGACAGTTTCTGAATTCCAATTCTCTGAAATATTCAAAATTTTGTACATATTTTATCATTATTTCATATAAATAAATTGTACCATTGTGGGGAAAAAAAGCCGAACAAATAAAACACACCCATTTTCAGTATTTATATCTTAATTTATGACATTACTCTGATCTGAGAAACCACCTCCCAAGCACAGACAGGTGGGTCGTTATTGGTCCTGATGTTGGAAGTTTTGTTGTAGTGTCTACAGCTTCTTGCACAAACTCTTCCCTTATGAAATCTCATGGCACATTGCAGAGACCCTCAAACTAGTTACATCAGAAATGATCATGGTTGGCCTAGCCTTTTTAGCACAGAGATTTGAGCATCAGCCAACAGATCAAGTGGTCTAGGGTTTGACTCTCGGTCAAGGGCACAACCTGGGTTGAGGTTTTATTCCTGCTCAGTTTAGGTCTTGCAGGAGACAACAAATCCTTGTGTCTCCCTCACATTGATGTCTCTCTCTCTCTCCCCCTCTCTCACTCTCTCTCTCTCTCTCTCTCTCTCTTTCTCTCTCTCTCCCCTCACTTCATCCTTTTAAAATCAATAAACATATCCTCAGGTAAGGATTAAATAAATAAATAACTGTAGTATGTGTAAGATGTATTTAGTGACACATTCTCTGCGCGCACACACACACACACAGTGATGATTTTCACTGTAATGAATTCCAGCCTTTCCTTCTCCCCTGTTCCTAGCACACAGGCTCCACCCTACACTGACCAACACGTAGTATGTGACCTTCCTCCACAAACAGAACATAAAAACATGACTGACGTGTAGACAGGGCTGGGCCCAGGACACCTGGGGCCAAGAAGCATCAGGCCCTGTCAGTCACGTGCAGTTACCTCATAACCCTGTCTGCCCTCTGAGACTTTCAACTTGGGGAGCTATCGCCAGGCACAGGAGAAGACCCAGCAGTCTTATCTTCTCCTAGACCAGGGCTCTGCCTTCCCCAGAGACCCCAGTTCTTTGTGAGGAGAGGGCTGTGAGCCTCCCCAGCCCAGGGGGGATTTTCTCTGGAGCTTGGAGAGAAATTTGCATGTGGTGCAGCCTGTTCATTATAAATCAGGCTGCCCTCGTCCTTCTGGGGCCCTGTGGGGTCACCTCTTTCCTTGACTTCACTCTGTATGTAAGTCATGGATAGGGGATCCCTTGTTTCAAGAGACATTGGGATGTGGTCAAATATTGGCCTCATCTTTCTGAGCATAAGAAGAAATGATGGACTAGATGGGTAGGTTAGACTTTTAACTTCCCATACGTTCTTCAAACTGATTTAAAAGTGATTAGCATTTGTTCAGAGACGTTTTGCTTTCCAACTCTCCATTATACCCACTATTTCCAAATTTTATATCATAATTTCATACAAATATTATCTATCTTAGTGAGAAAATAAAAATAAAGAATGTCTATGCTCAATATCTTATATTTTAATTATATTTAAACATGTTTTTATTGATTTTATTTTTTATAGAATTGAACAGAGAGAGTAACTTCATTGCTGCCAAAAATCTCTGACTCCAGTCTCCTTCCTTTTGACCCTGGGCATGGTCAGTTGTTCAGAAATGCCAGGAACTACCACAGAATATATAACATCCTTAATGCATAATGAACACATTCTCCCACCAGACACATAATTTGGAAATGTTATCTCTTAATGGAATCTGGTTGGATAAATGTATTTAATATAGCAAAATGTAATTGACTCCTGTCTTCTGTACTGGGCCTGTTTTGATGAATCACACAGACCCCCAGGATGTGCTGAGCCTCACAATCCAGGGGCATTGGCTACAGCAGCCACAGGGACAGAGAGGTTATGGCACCAAGAGTGAGGGCTGCTGGGAAACTGCCCAGAACTGGTCAGGATTGTGACCTGGGTGAGGGGAGGAAGCTGGACGGGTTCTGAGTCACAGGAAAGAAATGTGCCTGATGTTCACAGACAGAGTGTTACTGGACATGTGGGTTTAAACCTCTTTCCGTGATGACCCAGGTGGACGTGCAAGGCATGATGGACACAGCTTCTGTCATTGTAGGACCCCATTTATGAAATTCCTCAACACTTAGAGGAAAGAGTGAACACCGAACCCAGTAGGATTCATCGTGCTGGTGTGTCTGTGTGAGAAACCATCATATCATTCACAAGGACTCTATCTCAGCCAATCGTCTTCATCACCACCACCACCACCGTCGTCATCGTCATCATCATGACCATCACCACCATCATAACTATCATCTCCATCATCAACATCATCATTATCATCACCATCATCACCTTCATCCTCATCATCCTCATCACCATCACTTTCTTACTTATATTTGTTCTCATTTTTTATAGAAATGTTCGTTGTTCACAGAGAATTTCTTTTTTCTTTGGAAAAAAAAAAAAAGGCATCTTGCTCAGCCTGTGTTTCTCAGCGGTTGAGCATCGACCCTTACACCAAGAGATTACCAGTTCGAATCCCAGTCATGACAAATGCACAGATAGTGAGCCCAATCCCCAGTGGAGGGCATGCAGAAGGTGGCCAATCGATGGTCTCTCTCATCGACATTTCTATCTCTTTCTCCCTCTCCGTTCCTCTATTTCTAAGTCAATAAAAATAAATAAATAAAAAGCAGGTGTCTCCTCTGTCCATGTCACTGGGATGTGGAAACAAAGGCCACACCTGTAGTTAACAAAGGCCTTCCAAAAAACTGATGACCTAGGAAACATAAATATTCTATCCAGGACCTGGGATGAGGACCCTTGTTCAATTCTACTGTTATTGTGACCACCACCAACATCGTCAACATCAACAATATTGCTTATTGATAATCAGTCTTCTCGTTTTCCGCAGACCTGATTTGGTAGTCACATAATGACCCTTTATCTCAGTCTTTACTCATCTTGTACAGGTTTAACTTCAATATGTAGCCGTACACTATTTTCTTTTTCATTACTGCTGAGTCCCTGCCAGGTCCCTGAGCTCTGTGCACACTGAGCCCGTCCCATCCCTCAGGGCCTGGTGAACATGTGGGACACTCAGTCCCCAAGAAGGGGAGCCTTTCACCTGTCAGAAAGGAGAGAAAGACAGAATCCAGCAAACCCCTGTGGTCTTAGGGGGCTGTGTGAACACCCAGGACACGCCCCTGTGTGATCTCTGACACTGGATTTTTTACCCTGAGTCATCACTGAGATCCTCCTGTGTTGAAGTGTGTATCAGTTGGTGGTTATTTTTCTTGCTGAGTAGTATTCCATTCATAGATGTTCCCTAGTTTGCTTATTTAAAAATTAGAAAAGCTTTTGTGTTGAAATAGCTCCTAACAGAAATAAAGATGCTAATAGTATTTGGATTCACATATTTATGAACCTAAAGCTGCATTCTTCTGGAGCAAACATTCCAAGTGTGGCTACTGAAATACATGTTAATATATTAATTTTAATAAGAAACTGCGATTCAAAACGTGAAGAAAAATATTACAAGACACATAATAAAAGGAGAGAAGCCCAGTCACTGTCGACATGTCATCTGCACACACAGTGTAACCTCTTCACATGTCTACAATGAGAATATGAGAAGTTTCAGGTTCTGAGATAAAGAAAGAACCATCCCAGGATGCAGCTGCGAGTTAGAGGAAATCCCTGTTCCCAACAGGAAGTCCCTCCTTCCCCCTCCCTACACCTGCTCCTGGGCTGTTCTCCTTGGTCAGTGAATCCTGAGCGCCCCCTGGTGTCCTGAGCACAACCTGGTGTTCTGCTTTTCTGTTTCCCTCAGGAGATTTGTGTCTGGGCTCACACTGACTTCTCCTCACTGTGTGTCTCGCACAGTAATACACGGCCGTGTCCTCGGTGGTCACGGAGCTCAGCTGCAGGGAGAACTGGTTTTTGGACTTGTCCATGGAGATAGAGGTGCGGCTCTTGAGGGACGGGCTGTAGTAAGTGTCTCCATCATGATCTATGCGTGCGATCCACTCCAGCCCCTTCCCTGGTTTCTGGCGGATCCAGCTCCAGTAATTACTGCCTACTGAGCCCCCAGACACAGTGCAGGTGAGAGAGAGGGTCTGCGAGGGCTTCAGCAGTCCTGGGCCCGACTCCTGCAGCTGCAACTGGGACAGGATTCCTGGGGACAAGAAGCATCAGGCCCTGTCAGTCAGGTGCAGTTACAACCATAAACCCCTGTCTGACCTCTGAGACCCTCACCTTGGGGGGCTGTCACCAGGCACAGGAGAAGACCCAGCAGTCTCATCTTCTTCTAGACCAGGGCTCTGCCTTCCCCAGAGAACTCAGCCCTGTGTGAGGAGAGAGCTGTGAGCCTCCCCAGCCCAGGGGAGGATTTACCCTGGAGCTTGAGGAGAAATTTGCATGTGGGGCAGCCTGTTTCTTATAAGTGGAGGACTGATATCAGCCTGCCCTGGTCTTTCTGGGGCCATGTGGGGGCTTCTCTTCCCTTGAACTCACTCAGCATGTACGTCAGGGAAAGGGGATCACTTGATTCATGAGACCTCTGGGGTCAGCTTAATCGACATGCTCATCTCGGATATTTGATGGACTAAATGAGAAGATTATATTTTTAATTTCTCATGTATCTTTCTTATAGATTTATAGTAATTATATTGGTTTAGGTAGTTTCTTTAACTCAAATCTGTAATATATACACAGCTGTCAAATATTTTCATAAATAATTATTTTTTATTAACATAATTTTATATATACAATGTCTACATTCTCAGAAAATTACAAAATAAAGGACATTAATTCTCAATATCTTATATGTTTATTTATGTTGTTATGGTGATCCAAGGAACTATATTCCACAAGCGGTTAATGTTAAATCCTCTATTTTTTTTTTTATTCTCACTCGAGGACATTTTCCCATTTTTTGTTCAGATAGAGCGGGAGGGAGAGAGAGGAAGAGAGAGAGAGAGAAACATCGATGTGAAGGGACACATCAAGTGGCTGCCACCCGCACGACCAACCACGGCTGGGGACAAACTGCAACCGAGGTACATGCCCTTAGCGGGAACCGAACCCTGGTCTCTCTGTACCGCAGGCCAATGCTCCAACTGCTGAGCCAAACCGGCCAGGGCTCCTCTATTATTTTTAATTTTTTTTTGTTTGGATAAAATTATATTCATTGTAAGTTCTGAGTAACACGATATGAGAGGCCATTTTTAAGGTTATAGGTAGATCCATTTTTCTTTTTTTAATCCTCATCTAGGGACATTTTTGCATTTATCTTCAGATAGAGCAGGAAGAAGAGAAAGAGGCACGTTGATTGGCTGCCACTTACATGACCCCAACCGGCTCCGGGGACAAACTGCAACCGAGGTACATGTCCTTAGTGGAACCAAACCATGATCTCTATGAAAAGCGGGTCTATGCTCTAACCACTGAGCAAAACCGGCCAGGGCTAGATTCATTTTTTTTTTTTTTTTTACACTCTTTACCAAATACCGTTCAACAGCTAGGCAAGGTCAGGCCTGCTTAGTACTTGGATGGAAGACCCTTGACCCTTGATGTTGAATATTGGTAATTTTGTCTTAGAGTCCATCCTCAGAGTCTTTCCTTGTGCAAGCCCAAGGCTTATTTCAGAGATCTCAATCTAATTATATCAGACATAATCACGTTTATACAGGGAAATGATTGAAAATGGAAAGAGTGATTATGGATTAGTAAATTTAAGATTATTTTAAATGTTTAAATAATAAGAGCTGCAGGTTAACTGATGTGTTTTCTCAGTCTAGTGTCATCAGTGATGTTGGGGTTAGGGGTGTGGGGGAAATGGAGACAATTCCTAGCAGAGATTCGCTTAATAGAATGTTTTTTAGGAAAATAATTTTACTTTTAACAATGTTCAATTCATCACTATCTGATTTAATAGGACCTCTTTTGATGATTCATGTAACACCTCACCAGAAAACTGTCACTCTCAATGTCCCATGGGAGGGGAAAACTGATATAAACAGAGTGGACACTAAACCCTTTGAAAAAATAATGGCTGGGATCCGTAATATCATTGAAATCTGCTTTGTTGTGTCCTCTGACCAAGAAGACCAACCTTCCAGGGCATGAAGCTCTGATCCATTTCAAAGATTAATGCACTTTATTTCGACATTGCATTGTGAGCTTCCGTACAGTATGTAGTGTAGAAAACTTGACAAACTCCTGAGAAATTATATCATGTAGACCTCAGGAAAATGAGGAATAAACCTCAAAGGATGTAGGGGAGGTGCTGAGTAGAAATGACAGAGGCAAGATCCCAAAGGTTATTTCATGAGGATGAAAGTGACCAGGAGGACGGAGGTGTAGAAAGGTCGTGAGAGGGGGACACGAGGAGATGGACTGGAGCTGACGTCCGGGAAAGTGAATGTCCCAGTGAGAGCCCTGCATGGAGCTGTGTGTGCAGGACTCACATGGGACAGTGAGAGAGCGAGGCCCTGGCGAGTGTGGGGACCTGGAGTGAGCTCAGACCCAGGGTGTGTGCACACACTGACTCTCCCTCTGTAGAAACTGCATCCCAGTCACAGGGTGAAGATGCCTGGTGTGCTAGTCTTTCAAGGAGACAATTGGCCCCATGGGAACCTAGTTAGAAAATGGTCCCTCAGCCTGAACACGACTTGTCTGGGAAAGATAGTGTTGTCAACACCATTGTCTTTCTCACTCAGATGAGGAAATACAGGGCCCAGGACAAGGAAGAGCGTTCCTGGGACCTTGAACCGCAGGAAAAGCTGGACGACCTGAGCATCCCAGGGAGCTGTGCTCAACCCCTCCCTACGCAGTTCCTGAGCGATATTTCCAGTTCAGTGGGTCCTCAGCGCCCCCTGCTGGTCCTGAGTGGTCTGCGGGTTATACAGCGCCCCTGGTGTCCTGACCCCTCCTGGTGGACATGAAGGTCTCCTGCAGCTCAGCCCCTTCTATCTTCCTGCAAGGAGTTTGTTTCTGGATCATAGAGACCCCTGGACAGGACAATGTCACATGCCCAGTGTTCATCTCACTGATACTCATTCTCATAATATTTTTCTTTATAAGTTACCTCTTAAATTAGCAACATGAAAACCAAGCTAAGCCCAAACCCCATGGTGAGTGCTCTGTGTTCAGTCCTTGTCAGGGAATTAGGACAGCTGGGATCTCGGGGCTGGGCTCCTGTCTCAGAGCTGTAGGGTAAGGGCTGGACTGGTTACATGAGCTGAGGGGACCCTATTCACATGTCCTCGTACTATATAGGGAGCTGTGGGGTTGGATGTTGCAAAGTGGATGTGGTTTCAGAGGGTGGTTTTCCCAAGGCCATATGAATGTATAGTATTGGCCTTAATATCTGTGCCTCTACTCCTCCCAACTTGATCCAACCGCTTCTCTGAATGACCTCCAGACCAAGGGACATGACAAGTGAGGGTTTCAGTTCTAACTGAATGGACAAGGGAGCACATTAAAATTTTACCATGATACAATACTGCAGGAAACACTAAAGTAATAGGAAAATATAATCAAGGGTAGAGTTTTATTTATTTTATTTTTTAAAACTCATATTTATTGTGGAATGTATTACAGATGTCCCCGTTTTGCTCCCTATTGACCCCCACCTTCCCGATACTGCCCCATCCTGTCTTCCCCTCACTGTTGTTGGTGTCCATTGGTTATGCATACATGCATGGAAGTTCTTTGTTTTATCTCATCCCACCTTCCCTCCACCCTTTCTTTTGAGGTTCATCAGTCTAACAACCGATTTTCACTTCTTAATTCTTTGATCTTTTTTACCCAACTAGCCTCTCTCCTCTGGCAACCAACAAAAAGATCTTTGTGTCTATGAGACTGTTTCTGCTCTGCTTGCTCATTTGGTTTGTAGATTCAGTTGTTGATAGAGATGTATCCATTGCCATTTTATTCTTTATATTTTTATTCCTCTTCACCTTCAAAAAGACCCTTCAACATTTCATACAAAACAGGTTTGGTGGTGATGAACTCCTTTAGCTTTTTCTGTCAGGAAAAATCTTGATATATCCATCATTTCTAAAAGATAGTTTTGAAAGATAGAGTGATTTTGGTTGTATATCATTGCTTTTCATCACCCTGAATATCTTTTACCACTCCCTCCTGTCCTGCAAAGTTTCTTTTGAGAAATCAGCTTGACAATCTTATAAAAGATCTTTGTAGGTAACAAAAGTGCTTCTTTTATGATTTTCTTTTCGTATTTAAACTTTGACATTTTGATGATAATATGTCTTGATGTGGACCACTTTGGGTCATCTTGTTGAAGACTCTTGTGCTTTCTGTGAATGTGTATGTCTGTTTCCTTCACCAAGTTAGGGAAGTTTTCTTTTCAATTTCTTGTTATATCTCTTCTGATACCCCTATGATGTGAATGTTGGCATGCTTGAAGTTGTCCCAGAGGCTCCTTATGCTATCGTATTTTGTAGGATTATTTTTCCTTTTTGTTATTCTGATTGGGTGTATTTTCCTTTCTTATATTCCAAATTGATGTTTTGCTTCTTGGCTTCACATCCTCTACTATTGATTCCCTACAAATTATTCTTTATTTCAGTAGTGTATCCTTTATTTCTGACTGGTTCTGTTTGATATTGTTGATGTTCTTGCTAAGTTCCTTGGAGGACTCCTTAAGCTTCTTGAAGGTCTTACTTAGTTCTTTGAATGTCTCACCAAGTTTATTGAGTAGCCTTATAACCAGTGTTTTGAACTCTGCATCTGCTTGATTGCTTATCTCCATTTTGTTTCATTCTTTTCTTGGAGTTTTTTTCTCTTGTTTCATTTGAGACATGTTTCTTTGTCTCATAATTTTGAATGCTTTTCTGTCATTGTTTCTATGTATTAGGTAGTGTTGCTATTACTCATAGGCTTCATAGGGTGGCCTATTATTGTAGATGTTCTATAGGATCCAGTGGCACAGCCTCCTGATCACCCCAGCTGGGCCCTGGAGGTGCCACCCTAGTGTCTACTGTACACCCTTCTGCTGTAATTGAGTCTTGATTGCTGTCAGCATGCCAATGGAAGGTGTTTACACAGGCTGATCAGGTGCAAGGACTGGCTGTACCCACTGATCACTGGCTTCTGACTACCTTGGAAAATAATCCGTACAAGGGACCTATCACACAGAGCAAGTCTTATTACAACAGGGATCTGGTACCCACTGAGTCCACTGCTTGAGTGTGTCACTTGTGTTGAATGTGTGGTGGTGGTTTCATTTGATCTAAAGCTGTCCACTGGGTGTGCTGGCTCTGAGAAAAGTCCAGCCACTGTCTGTGTTATATCTGGGCCACCCAGCATAAGTTACAAAGCGATCTTCAGATGGCTTCTTCTTGTGCTGGGCTTTGAGGTGCCCAGGGAAAGCCCAGTTGTGAACCAAGGCTACCTTGGTCTAGTGTCAGGCCTGGGGGCACTTAATGAGAGGTATGGGGCTTGCTGAGACCAGATGCTGCTTGTTTGAGAGATTTTAGAAAACTCTGAAGGCGGATTCTGAACAGGCCAATGCTATGGTAAAGCCTGTGGAAACAGCATGGGTGGGCTGGAAATTTCAGTGTGGCAGGTCCTCAGGGAATCTCCAGGGTGGGGCAAACAGTGTGAGTCAGGTAGCTGAAGTCTGAGATATAAAGTCAATCTACCATCCCATGGAAGGGGTCACCAAAGGACCATCAGCCCCGGCCTGCAAGTCTGTCCAGGAGAAAGCTGCCTCTTGAGACTTTGTTATGAACCAAAAATCTGTTCTTCCCAGTGTGTATCTGGTGTGTTTCAAACAGCCTTCCATCTGAGCATAGAGGGAGCACGTCTGAGTAATTTTATGCGCAGACTCTTTAAAAGGACCTGCCTGGGGCTTCCGCAGCTGCAACCTCACTCAGCCTCAGTTCCTGCTTTTTTTTGTTTGTTTGTTTGTTTGTTTGTTTGTTTTCAGTCAGAAGTTATGGGTAATTCTCTTCCTGGCGCTGCAAACCTGAGCTAAGCACCTGGTGTGGAACAGAGAGCCCTCACTTCTCATGGAGTACCTCCACAGATAAGGTACCCTCCTGATTATTATTGTCCATACATGTCTGTGGGACCAGCCTGTCCATGCCTCCACCCTTCCCTCCAGTCTCAATGTGGCTGCTTCTCTAATTTTGTAGTTGTGGGACTTCCGTTCACCTAGATTTCAGGCAGTTCTGAATGATGGTTTTGTTGTAGTTTAGTTGGCATTTTGATGTGGTCGTGGGAGGAGGCGTGTACCACGTTTACCACCATCTTGACCAGAAGTGCAAGGGTAGAGTTTTAAACACTGTATCTTATAAGGCTATTTGTATAAACACAGAAAACTAATCAACCATCACACCCAGAGGGAGAGTAACCTGTGGGAATTTTATGTTCAGAAGATGGAAAAGTTTCCTCTGACACTGTTTCCCCTACACAGTGTTCAGAGGACAAACTGAGAACAGAGTGTGAACCTAGAGCCAGGGGACCAATGCTGGGGAACACTTGGCCTCTTGTGTGGGTCACTGGGAAGCCTTTCAGGGACATTGGAGCTGCAGGTGCAGCAGCTGCATTGCCTCCTTTGTGGGGTTTGTTCTCTAGTTTCTGATGGGGCCAGTTTCAGTCATTGGGGATGTAGAGGAATCTCAGTCATGATCAGAGTGTTTAGCTAAAATTGTAGGTAGAGACTTGTGAGTAAGTCTAGGTCATTGAAATGTTGTTATTGAAAACCTGATGTTTGCCTGTGACCCTTGGGAAGGCTGTCCCATTCTCATTTGCATTTGCCAAACCTTCCTTGCATTCTAGGACTTTGTCCCTCTGCATCATGGTAAATTTCATTGCAACGTGTGTTAAGTATCCTAGGACATTGCCTCAGTGTTCATCAAGGATGCGGTCCTGTCATTTTTTGTGTTCTTACATGGCTTCCCTATGACTGTGCAACTTTATGAACAATTTTGTATCAGTGCTCATGTGGGAAAGCATGTCTGCGATCGAACTGAGTGTTTGACCTTGTGTCTGTGAGCTTGTGACTGTGGATGTGGCTATGTGTGTAACTTTTTGTGTGTGACAGTGAATGGCTGTGTATTTGTGACTGTATGTCCTTTGTGTGATCCTGTGTGTGACTCCGTGTGTGGCTTTGTTTACAACTTGTGTATCTGTGTGCGTGAGTTTACATGTGCGCATGTGTGTGTGATCATGTGCCTGCAAGTGGCTGTGTTTGTGACTTTGTGTGTGTGCATTTATGTTTGGGTGTGTGGGTGATTCTGTGTGACAGTATTTACCAGGAAACTAGTAAGAGAAAGATATGAGCATTGAACACTATTTGTATTAAAATATATATTCACTCTGTGCGTATTTTGTTATGTATGGAAGGGTTTACAATGAAATTTTTTAAAAATTGTAACAAAGTTAACTATTTCTTCCTAAAAAAAAACTTTTGTATAAAAATGCACCAGTTCCGACCATTGTGATTATGGATGTCCATTTTGGGGTCAGGGTACCGTGGACTGTTTCTCGGTTTCCAACATGCTGCCAATGCAAACCCTCTTGCAGTGAAGACAGAAGACCCTGGGTCCATCAGGAAATGTGCAGGGTGGAGCTCCATGGTGCACATCCCAGCCCTCAGGGACGTCTGACCCCACTGTGGGGTGAGGACTGCTCCATGCAGGACAGCAGTGGCCCCTCCTTAGGATGAATGTGGGGATCCTTGTGTTTGGAGCACTGATCTGACGTCACTTCCCAGGGGTCAATGTGGACCCAGAGGTGATGGGTGCGGTCCAGCTGCCCTGACCTCGCTGAGGCCTTTCAGCAGATGGAGGCCCTGTGATCTCCCTGGAACCAGGAGAGGGAGAGGCACAGGGAACCAGACACTGGGTGGTTGTGACCACCTGAGGGACAGATGCAGAGCTGTGCACAGACAGATCAGCCAGCAATAACCTGTGGAGTTGAGATTCATCAGGGACACGTGAGAAAGGCACCGGGGAAAGTCACCTAGAATTTGTGGTCAGGCACACTGTTCAGCAGCTGAGTCTCGGTTGGAAAATTAGGAAAGGCTTCTTTTTTCATAGAAGTCATGCCACTGTGTAGAATATAACACCACCCAGGAACACACATACACTTACATGTACACTAATGGACACAGCACACACTGTAGCACACACACTGACAAATGTATGGCACACAGATAGGACACATGCAGTCACCTCCACACAGAGGGAAGTCCCTGGTGTCATGATTCCACTGTGTAAGGAAAGTTGGGGTGAGAATGACCACTGGCCCTCGTGCACCCTGCCCTCTGCAGCCCCTCTCTGGGGCTTCACCAGCCCTGAGCCGGCCTCATGCAGCTCACCTGGGACAGGACAAGGGGGCACAGGAGGACATTGTGACTAAGGGAAGGATGTTGTGTCCATGACACAGTCTTGTCCTCATGATGACAATCAGCTCCCTGGGGGGAAACAGGAACAAATCAGACTAAAATTATTGTGATCACTGAAAGCAGATGAGGGGGGGGGGGGGTTTGCACATCCACCCCAGTCCATGAGGACCTACAGGACCACGTGTGATGGGGAGGATGGAGAGATGGGGGTAGAAGTCCTGGGAGACGATCCTGATGATCACGGGGCAGGTGTGCCTGTCAGAAGGAAGAACACATGAGACAGGTGGGCATGAGGGCACAGAGCCTGAGCTCAGCACACAGGTGCTTGGACTGTGCTTGGGTCCCTCCTTGTGGGAAATGTTCTCATCAACAGGAAGACACACGTAGGATGGTCTCTTTGTTGAGAAAGAAAAATAGAAAATAGAAAGACTTCTTGAAGGAGAGGTCTCCAGTAACTGTTGATATTTCATCTGCAAACAATGTTCTTTCTTCATTTGTTGTCTTCATGGAGAATATGAAATTAGAGCCACTAATAAGGAAGACGTGCCCGTGACTGCAGCTGAGAGCTGAGAGGAGATCCCTGCTCCCAACAGGAAGCCCCTCCATTTCCCCTCACTGCACCTGCTCCTGGGCTGTTTTCTGTGGTCAGTGGGACCTGAGTGCCACCTGGTGTCCTGAGCACAACTGCAGCACAGCCCTCCTGTCCCGTCAGGAGGTTTGTGTCTGGGCTCACACTGACTTCCCCTCATTGTGTCTCTCGCACAGTAATACACGGCCGTGTCCTCGGCTCTCAGGTTGCTCAGAGTAACATAAACTTGGCTCTTGGAGGTGTCCCTGGAGATGCTGAGTCGAGATTTCAGCGTTGGGTTATAGTATGTGCTTCCATCACTACCTATAGCACCGACCCACTCCAGCCCCTTTCCTGGAGCCTGGCGGATCCAATCTACATCATAGCTTGTTAAAGAGAAGCCAGAGACAGCGCAGGTGAGGGAGAGGGTCTCCGAGGGCTTCACCAGTCCTGGGCCGGACTCCTGCAGCTGAACCTGGGACAGGAAACCTGGGGACAAGAAGCATCAGCCCTGTCAGTCATGTGCAGTCACAACCACCCCACAGACCCCATGTCTGACCTCTGAGACCCTCACCTTGGGGGGCTGTCACCAGGCATAGGAGAAGACTCAGCAGTCTCATCTTCTTCTAGACCAGGGCTCTGCCTTCCTCAGAGACCTCAGCCCTGTGTGAGGAGAGAGCTGTGAGCCTCCCCAGCCCAGGGGAGGATTTACCCTGGAGCTTGGGGAGAGATTTGCATGTGGAACAGCCTGTTCCTTATAAGTGGGGGACTGAGGTCAGGGTGCCCTGGTCTTTCTGGGACTCTTCTGAGTATGTTTCTTACCTTGAACTCACTCAGCATATAAGTCAGGGATAGTGAATCATCTGGTTCAAGAGACATGTTGGAGTCAGGTTAATGGACATGCTCCACTCTGGATGGGTTGAATTGACTATATTTTTAATTTCTCATATATCTTTGGAATAGATTTAAAGTGATTACAATTGTCCAGGTAGTTTCTTAAACACAACTTTCTAATATATAAAACATTGTCAAAAATTTTAAATAAACAATTGTATTTGTACAAACATAATTTCATCTATACAATGTCTCTCTTCCCTGAAAATCACAAAATAAAGGACATTCATTCTCAGCATCTTATATGTTTATTGGTGTAGTTATGTTGATCCAATAACTATATCCCAAGAAAAGGTTAATGGGAGAGTCTCAATTCTTTTTATTTTATTTTATTTTATTTTGTTTGGTTAAAATGATATTTATTATAAGTTCTGAGTAACACTATACGATATGCCATTTGTTTAGATTATCTCTAGAACCATTTTTTCTTCTTACAGTCTTTACCAAATACCTTCAACAGCTAAGCAGGGTCAGGCCTGGTTAGTACTTGCATGAGAGACCCTTGAATCTTGATGTTGAGAATTGGTACCTCTGTCTTTGAGTCCCTCCTCACACTCCCCCTTCTGCAAGTCTATGGCCAGTTGCAGAGACTCAAATCTTCTTGTACAAGACATAATTCAGTTTATACATGGAGAAATGATTGATAATGGAAAGAGTGATTATTTTTAGTAAAATTATTTTATATGTTGAGATAACAAAGGCAGCAGATTAACTGATCTCATTTTCAGTCTAGTGTCATCAGTGATGTTGGGGCTCAAAGGGGGGTAGGGAGCTGGTCTCAGTACAGATTTGCTCACAGAAACTGGAACTTTAGTCCTGACAGGAACCCCTCACTCTCACCCCCTCCTTCTGCCCCGGGGATGGTCTCTGTGGTCAGAGTTGCTGGGCCCCCCACTCACCATGTAACATCCTTACGTATAATGAACACATTCTCCCATCAGACATGTGTCTTGGCAACCTATTGTTTCTTTGCAGGCTCATATTTTTATTACCTTAATGTACTGTTTGATGGGGAAATGTTTTTATTTTTAACAATGTGCTATTCATCAGTATTTGATTTTATAAGATCTGTTTTTTTTTTTTTTTTTTTTATGTTTTATGTAATAACTCACCAGAAAATTGTCACTCTCCATTGCCCGCGGGAGCCGAAACCCTGATATGTCCACAGTGGGCACTAAACCTGACAGAGGAAAGAAAGAAAAAACTTTTATTTCTTGAGACGACATGGAGGGACCTGGAAAGTGTTATCCTAAGCAAAATGAGCCAAACAGAGAAAGACAAGTATCATATAATCTCACTTATTTGTGGAATATAATGAACATTAGAGTCTGAGAAATGGGGTAGTCCCAGAGATGTGGAATTGGGGTACAGACTGACAATATCCAGAACAAGGGGTGGTGGGGGAGAGATAAAGCACAGAACTTATATGCATGTGTGCATGTACAATGGACATGGGTAACAAAGCTGGGGACAGGGCGAGGAGGGAGGGAGAGGAGATATCAGTGGGGGGATCTATAACAAAAATAAATTAATTTAAAATAAAAGAAAATGAAGGCCTCAAGCTGAGGGGCAAGTTGGAATAACGTAAGGGCTGTGTTGGGGTGCCTTGGGGAGCAGGCTATGTGAGTGTGTGTGCACGCGCGCGTGTGTGTGTGCATCTGGTCCCTGGCAACTGCTTGGGCCCCACCAGGCAAGCCCCTGGTCCCCAACATTCTGACTCAGAATAAGGAGACTCGTGTCCCCAGCGGAGGCGGAGGGCTTACCCAGTGCCCTGTGAAGGGGCTTCTGTTATGTGTGTTGGAATTCTGCTGTATGTGTTCTGGTTTCTTTGAAAAGGCCGTGACATTCAGAAAAGTCATGGTGTTCCCAGCAGGCTAACAGAGCAAGGCTGCTTAGACAGGGGCTGAAAGCGGCCATGAACACTTGTCAGCTGGGAGGTGGAGAACTCGGCTCTGGGGCCGGAGGCGATCCCCCAGAGCTGACCCACCCTCTTTCCAATCGGTTATTCTCCCTTTTCTCTGCTGTCCAGCCCTGCTCCCTGCCCTTTCCCCTCAGCTCTGCAGAGCGAACCTATCACAGGAGGCTCAGCAGTCTCTGGTGTGTCTGCTCCTAGTGGGTGTGTTACCCTCCAGCAGCCACGAGGACCTGCTGAAATGTAAGGTGGGGATGGAGGAGATGGAGACAGTCTAGAGCAATATGTCTGATGCTCGGCAGCAGGAGCTGAGGACAAATGCCAGACGCTGCACAGGAGAGTCTCATAGATCCTCCAGGCTGCACCAGGGCTCCCCCAGACTCCACAAGCTGCACCTCACACTGGACACCTGCAAACACAAAGACGTCCTGGTCAGAAAACTCTCACATGGCCACTGTTTCTCCCAGCACACATTTGCTTGTAGGAAAGGGATCTTTAGTCCTGACAGGAACCCTCCCTCCTGTCCTCCTCTGCTCTGTCCCTGGGGATGGTCAGAGGTGCTGTCTCTCCCCCACGATCTAGAACATCCTTAACGTACAGTGTACACGTTCTCCCATCAGACATATAACCTAGAAATATATTAGATAGTGTTGTCTTCAATTTACCTCACTGAATTTTTGTTTGACATAACGGGTCCTGATTTTCAAGCTTTATATAACAAGATTCATTGTCACCCTCTATTGCACATGGCAGGGGAAATTCTGATATGAACAGAGGCTGTGGGAAGAGCTGGACAGGTAACCACCACCTTCCCCATGCAGCAGCATGTGCTGTGATTTAATTCAGACCAACTCATTCAGTACCTGCAGAGCTGAGCTTGAGTCTCCTGGTAGTGGTGTTTTTAACAACCTCGTCACATGAAGAGCTGATAGAAATTGGGTAAAATGGACCCCAGGGGATGGCTGGGAGGGAAGGACGAGTGACACCTGGATGTGCATTGTCTCCATGCGGATGACCGCATCTCCAGCATTGCGAGGGGACTGTGTCGGGCACAGGCACAACCCCCAACACTAGCCATTATGTGAAGAAGACAGTCATCCTCATCACTCCTTCATGTCCTCTTTGTGAGTCCACTTGCCCTCTGAATACACTGTGACCCCAAACCGGTACCTGTGGTCCTTCGTGGGTGTACCCAGAGTGCGAGATCCTGGACTCTCCTGATGTGCACGTTGGCAGCTGAAGGGGACACAGCCTTTGCCTCCTGCCTTGTTTCAACTGTTATCTCCTTGGTGCTTTTTGGTGGGGATTTTCTGTGTGAAGTTGCCCCAAATGGAGTGCTGAGTGCTCTCTAGTGTTGCCAAGGTCAAGGCTGTGCTGGACCTCACAGGAATGTACGTGTGGTAGATGAGGTTTATTCCAGCACGAGTCCTGGTGCTGTTGGCTCTAAGGATATTGCAAAAGGCTCTTTCAGTCTCAGTCAGTGGACACAGATATGGCCCGAGGCTCCCAGGAAGCTTTGAGAACAGTGTCTGTGTACATTGCCTCAGTGTCCATAGTGACTGGAGAGAACATCATTGAGGGACAAGGACACAGGCTGAGACCGAATCATTGTTTAGTCAGTGCTCCTAGTGGTGGACACAGTCAGAGTGTGAGTCCAGACCTTGTCTCACCCCAGGGGCATGACCATGAAGCTACATTTTCCCACCTCCCTGTTTCACGTTGTGTGTGTGTGTATGTGTGTGTGTGTGTGTGTGTCCATTGGTTTCTTGATAGAGTAGAAGGGAAGAATGGAGAGGAGAGAAAAAGATCCTTGTGAGAGAGACACATCAATTGGTTGTCTCCCACATGACCAGGACCAGGGCTGGAGATTGAACCTGCAATCCAGTTACGTGTCCTTGATCAGGAATCAAACCTGAGATGCTTTGGTCCCAGGAATGATGCTCTAATTGTGAGCCAAGGGGCCAGGGCCCATAGCCTTGGCATATATATGGGGCACCAGCTCAGGGCCTCCAGGGGCCAGGCAGGTCGACCCTGTTGGGACGAGGGTTCACGGTAAACCAGATGGACCAGAGAGTACACACTGTCTGAACATTGTCAGATGAGGGGCCCTGGGCTACCAGGTCATCTTTTGTTGATGCTTTTTTATTTTGAGAAGCCAGATATCTGAATGTTAATTTGAAACCTTAAATATGTCAGTGTTGATAAATGACTAACCACTATCCCTGTTACCCACATGCACCTTGTCAGTGTCTCTGTCTGAGGTAACAACTTCACAGGTCATTACTCACATGGTCACACCATGCTCCACCCCAGCTGCACAATCACTGAGGCCCCATTTATAAAATCCCTCAACCCTTACAGGGAAGAGTGAACACCCCTCCCTGTTGGACCCTGTGTCTGTGTGAGGGGCCCTAATGTCATTGACCAGGACCCTGGCACAGTCCATCGTCATCACCATCATCACCATTTGTTTATTTAAAATTGTTCTTATTATCTGTAGTCATGGTTGCTGTCCAAATCAATGACACCTTTTCTGATTTTGTGGTCATTTATTATATTTTCTAAGTAAAATATCCAGTCAGACTATTTCATTTTTATATTTTTAGTGCTGACAAATGAGGGCTCATTCTTTCCTCTTCTCCATCTGCCCCACACTGGGATCTGATGAGAAAGGTTTGGTCTGCCCTCTATAGATGTCATTGGGAGATTGTACCTCATAAACCCCTGGAAGGAGAATCACCCCCACCCGATTTCACCAAAATAAAATCCCAGAGCCTGTCTCCTTTCCTGGAATATCAAAGCTCCTCCGAATTGTTGAAGGGCCTTTCCTCTGATTCCCAGAGATTCCAACTGTGCACGTGATACGTGTCCCCTGTGTGTGCTTGTCCTCAGCCTGGACATCGGCACAAGCTGTCGTGGTCCCTCTGCCTCTGCCTGGTGTCAACTGCTCTGAGTGCAGTGAGCATGATGCCAAGTCAATGACCGGCTCCATCAGGAAATTTCACCTCTGTCTTTGGGGTCACATGCCTCTGGTGTCCAATGTCGAGCACATGGTGTCCAGCTGCTGGCTGGCTGGGACCCTGAGTGGTGGAGCTGAGCTGCACTGTGGAATCAGCAGAGCCCCTGGGTGGATGTAGCCTACATGGGTCAGTGGATTCCATGATTAGTTCACATTTGTGAACAAGAGTGTCTGACAGAGACTCTCTGCCTTTTATTCATATGAGAAAGTGATCTTTCTGGACAACGGACATTTCTTTGTTCTTTGTGTTTAATGGTTGATATCATTACAGGTGTCTCCATTCCCCCCAACTGCTCCCCTCCACCAGCTCCCCCACGACTCCCCTGGCCATCAGCTCATGTTGTCTGAGCCCATGTGCTGTGCTGTAGGTCCTTTGACTCCTCTCTTCACCTCCTTTTTTTCACTCATCTCCCCCCTCTGATCTGTGTCTGTTCTTTCCAGTGTCCACACCTCTGGTTCTATTTTGTTCCTAGTTTATTTTGTTCCTCAGATTTCACATATAACTGAGATCATATGGTATTTGTCTTTGGCTTATTTTTCTTAGCATAATCCTGCCCAGGTCCCTCCATGCTGTTGAACAGGGTGGGGGGTGCTTCTTCCTAACAGCTGTGTAGTGTCCCCCTGGGTAAATGAACCTCAGGTTTTATCCACTCGTCTGCATGGGAACTTGGGCTGTTTACAGATCTTGGCTGCAAATAACTCTGCTATGAGTACAGGGTGCATGTATTCTCTCTGACTGGAGCTTAGAAATACCTAAAATGTATTCCCAGAAGTGTGATCACTGCGTTAAATGGGAGTATCAGTTTTAATTTATTGAGGAAACTTCACACTGTTTCCACAGGGGCTGCACAGTCAGCATCCCCACCAGCAGGGCCTGAGGGTCCTGTTCTCTCCACATCCTCTCCAGCCCTTGATTCTTGTTGATTTACTGATGGGAGCCAGTCGGGCGGATGTAGTTGTATTTTAAGCGGCATCTCTCTGATGATTAGTGACCTGGAGCAATTTTCGTATGTCTGTTATCCATCTGTTTGTCCTCTTCAGAAAAGTGTCTATTCAGGGCCTCATCCCATTAATTAATGAAATTGTTGGTCTGTGTAATGAGTTGTACAAGTTTTTTTTTTTTTTTTTTTTTTAATACATGTCTTAATATAACCCCTTAACAGATGTACCGTTAGCAAATAGACAATAAACTGTTCTAACGCAGAGAAGTCAGAGGTAAACAAAGAATCATGAACCCAGAGAAGTTTCCTGAGGAAAACTAAAGTAAAGAGGAAACCACACAGGAAACCAGCCCAAACCTCCAACTGCACCTGCTCCTGGATGGTCCTTGTGTTCAGGGACTCTGGGCGCCCCCTGGTGGTCGCGGCCCCTCCTGCAGGGAGGTTTGTGTCTGGGCTCACACTGACTTCCCCTCACTGTGTCTGCTGCACAGTAATACACGGCCGTGTCCTCGGCTCTCAGGCTGTTCATCTGCAGATACAGCGTGTTCTTGGAGTTGTCTCTGGAGATGGTGAATCGGCCCTTCACAGAGTCTGCATAGTACGTGCTACCACCATTATCAGTAATGGATGAGACCCACTGCAGCCCCTTCCCTGGTGCCTGGCGGACCCAGTTCATGTCGTAGCTACTGAAGGTGAATCCAGAGGCTGCACAGGAGAGTCTCAGAGACCCCCCCAGGCTGCACCAAGGTTCCCCCAGACTCCACCAGCTGCACCTCACACTGGACACCTGCAAACACAAAGACGTCCTGGTCAGGAAACTGTCAGAAGCCCACTGTTTCTCTCTCTCATCCACTCTCACACTCAGTGTTACATGTTCTCCACAAATTACCTCTTAAAATAGCAACAAGGAAAATACAGCTGAGCAAAAACTCCATGGTGAATGTTCTGTGTTTAGTCCTGGTCTGGGAATGTGGTCACCTGGAGATCCCAAGGCTGAGCTCCTGTCTCAGAGCTGCATGGTCTGGGCAGGCTGGTTTTATGAGCAGAGGGGGCCCTATTTGCATGTCCTCCTACTATATAGGGAGCTCTGGGATTGGAGACCTGCAGATTTGGTGGTGCCTCAGTGCAGGTTGGAGTGTCCTGTGGGAGAATTGTAGTCATGACAAAATTTCAATAATGAAATAAAGTCATAATAGGTAAGGGCATGTCCAAGAGTCCACATCTGGTAACAATGTGCTCAGATACTGGGCTGAGCACCTAAACACTGTCTCCTAATTCTCCCTGAACCTACTTTAAGGCAGAGTGGCACCTGCGCAGTGAGGGTGCAGACCGCTTGGATATAATGGAGCATTTGGGTTTGGTAGGAGTGTAATGGTCACATCAATAAAAGTCTCTGGACGTATTCCTTGTTCTTTCTACTCTTGGAAGAGTGTGGTGTAGATTGACTGAGAAGGCATTTTCTGTTCTTTCAGTTTTAGTAGAATTCACCCCCGAATCTGTAAAACGTGGGCTTTACTTTCTTAGGGAATATGGCTCTGCTTCAATTATTATTTTAAATTAATATAAATTTACCAACGTTGGGGTCAAATTCCTAATTTAAGGTCAAATTAACTGACTGAGAAATACAATGTTGATTTTCGCAGGTTTTGGAAAGTACATTGGAGTTCCCACAAGCACACCCGTGGAGCTGAGCAGTGACAGACTTACAGGCTTCTAATTCTGCATCCCTCAGGTGGATCGGAGCTGCATGGACTGACAAGGGAGCAGCTCAGAGTCCCTGTCCAGGGAAAGACCTGTCGACACAAACTGCATCCAGGGGCTGGTCTCTGTAGGTCTAAGGTGGTGAGACCAACTCACACCTGAAATTCCACAGTCGTATAAATGTCTTCTTTTCCACCTGAAGAAGAGAGGAATTTGGTGGAGAAAGGGGCAAAGTTCTTCACCTCAAGATTTTTGTGCATGGAGAGAAAGCAATGAAATAGAAATAAGTCTTCCCACACCACACGTAACCATTCTTCTGTGCAAGGTCACTCTGAGCCAGGACATTCTCAGAATTCAGTGATTATGTATTTGGCATCAGTGTATAAGTTACAGTTACTTTCAGACCATATGTTTATTTCATATGTTAGCAAAAAAATAATATAAAACAATATTATTTTTTTGCAGAATTCAAAAAGTGCGTTAGCACTGAGAATGTCCCTCCCTGACCTCCAGCTCCAGGGGCATAAGGAGCAGGTCCCAGGTGCTGCTCTCTGGAATCCCCCGCGGTTTGTGCTGCAGACACAGCTGTGCACGACTCCAGGACCTGGAGGACTCGGCGGGGACACTGAGGCAGGGCCATCCCTGGAAGACACAGGTGTTCTCTCATGGAAAGTTTTGGCTCAGGAATTTCCTGACAAATTAGATTGTCTTTCCTGAAATGCAGAGAGGTCCAGGAAATCTCCACCTTTCATAGAGTGACATTGCGTGTGTGCTGGTGTTTTCCTGAGGGTCATCAACCTCTCCACATTTATATTTCTTTGAAATTGATACACTACATTTCTGAACTTCCAAATGTTTCTAATCATTTAACACATCTTTCAAAATCAGAGCCATCAGCGTAGCCATAGAACAAAAGATCTAGAGAGTCTCTTGGAGAAACTGTTATCTGGAGAGGGAGCCCAGAGCCTCAGAGGAAACAGCCATGAACACCACGTGCACCTCTCCTGGGGCTGCAACACAGATTCGGTGGGTCCGGAGCGCCCCCTGTTGTGCTGAGCGCCCCCTGCAGCCCCGCCCTCCTGTTCCCCTAAGGAGGTTAGTGTCTGGGCTCACACTGACTTCCCCTCACTGTGTCTCTCGCACACTAATACACGGCCGTGTCTTCAGCTGCAGGGATAACTGGTTCTTGGACGTGTCTCTAGAGATGGAGGTACGGCTTTTGAGGGACAGGCTGTAGTAAGTGTTACCATTATAACAGATGCTCCCCATCCACTCCAGCCCCTTCCCTGGTTTCTGGCTGATCCAATGCCAGCAGGAATCACTGGTTGGGATGGAGAATCCAGAGACAGCGCAGGTGAGGGAGAGGGCCTGCGAGGGCTTCACCAATTTTGGACCTGAATCCTGCAGCTGAAGCTGGGACAGGACACCTGGGAACAAGCAGCATCAGGCCCTGTCAGTCACAACCACCCTACACACCCCTGTCTGACCTCGGAGACCCTCACTTTTGGGGGCTATCACCAGGCACAGGAGAAGACCCAGCAGTCGCATCTTCTTCTAGACCAGGGCTCTGCCTTCCCCAGAGACCTCAGCCCTGTGTGAGGAGAGACCTGTGAGCCTCCTCAGCCCAGGGGAGAATTTACCCTGGAGCTTATGGGGAAATTTGCATGTGGGGTGGCCTGTTTATTATAAGGGACTGTGGTCAGGCTGCCCTGGTCCTTCTGGGAACCCTTTGTGGGCATCTCCTCCTTTGAACTCACTCAGCATGTAAGTCTAAGATAGGGGATCCCCTGATTGATGGAAACTTTTGGAGTCAGGTTAACCGACATCTAGGATAAATGATGGAATAGATGAGTACATTATATTTTTAATCTCTTATACATCTGTCAAATTAATTTAAGTGGGTTTACATTTTTCCAGAGAGTCTCTTAACCCCTAGTTTTTAATATGTATCCAACTGTCAAACACATTTACTGGGCAATTAAACTTTTATAAATACTATTATATATATACAAATAATGTCTACCTTGCCCTGAAAATCACAAAATAAAAAACGTTCAATCTCGGCACCATATTTATTCAATTTGTGATGTAAGTTTGATCCATGAAACTATGTTCCAAGTATGGTCGTTGGGAGACTCATGATTCTTTTGTTTGATTTTATCAAAATGATATCCATGACATGCTCTGAGTAACACTATACTACATCCCTACATTTATGTTACTGGTATTAACATTTTCTTACACTCTTTGTCAGTACTTTCATCTGCTAACCAGGGGAGGGCTGGTTTGTACTTGGATGTCAGACCCTTGATTCTTGATGTTGAAATTTGGAAAATGTGACTTTGAGTCCTTCTTTAATCTCTTTTCTTGTGCAAGCCCATGGCATACTGTGGAGTCCCAAAAATTATTACATCATACATGATCACATTTATACATGGAGAAAGTATTGAAAAAAGAAGAGTGATTATACATTAGTAAATTTTATTCTTTTATATGTTGAAATAATATAGGCAGCAGATTAACTGGTCCCATTCTTCAGCTCAGTGTTATCAGTGATGTTGGGATTCAAAGGGGGGAGTGGATGGAGAGAATTCCCAGCACATATTTGCTCATAGGAAAGGGATCCTTGATCCTGACAGAAACCCTCCCTCTAACCCTCCTGTGCTTGGTCCTGGGGACATTCAGTGTGGTCAGAGATCCTGGGTCCTCCCAATTACCATATAATGTCCTTAACACATGATGCACACATTCTCCCTTCAGACATATGTTTTTGGAACCTATTGTCTCTTTGTAGTCTGGTCATTTAATTATCTTAATAGAATGTATGTTGGAAAAATGTTTTCAATTATAGCACTGTTCAGTTCATCACTGTATGATTTAATGTGCCATGTTTTTGATAATTTATTTAACAACTCACCAGGAAATTGTCACTCTCCATTGCCCATGGGAGGGGAAACCCAGTTATGAAGAGAGTGGGCACTAAACCCAGTGGAGAAATAAAGTCTGGAATCCATATTAGCATTGGAGTCTGTTTTCTGTGTCTTCTGACCAGACCAACCTTCCATGGCATGAAGCCCTGATTCACTACAAAGATTAATGCCCTTTATAGAATTGTACACTGTGAATTTCCAAACCATATGTAGCATAGAAAACTAAACTAACCCCTGAGGAATTATATCATGTACTCGTCAGGTGCTCGAGGGTGAACCTCAAAAAACATGAGGAAGATGCCGAGCAGAGATGACAGAGACAAGATCCTAGAGGGTATTTTACTAGGATAAAAGTGACCAGGAGGATGAAGGTGCAGAGAGTCCGTGAGAGGGAGACATGAGGAGATGAACTGGAGCTGACGTCGGGAAAGTGAATGTCCCAGTGAGAGCCCTGCATGGAGCTGTGTGTGCAGGACTCACATGGGACAGTGAGAGAGCGAGGCCCTGGCGAGTGTGGGGACCTGGAGTGAGCTCAGACTCAGGGTGTGTGGACACACTGACTCTCCCTCTGTGGATACTGTGTCCCAGTCACAGGGTGGAGAGGATGCCCGGGATGCTCAGTCTTTAAGGACACTATTGAGTCCCATGGGGACCAAATGAGATAATGGTCCCTGAGGCTGGACACGACTCATCTGGGAAAGAGAATGTTGTCGACACCATCGTCGTCCTCAGAGAGATGAGGGGACACCAGGCCCAGGACAAGGAGGAGGGTCCATAACTAGCAATTCTCTGTGACACCTGCTGGGTGTCCTACAATTTAACTCCCTGGTGACCCTGCCTACCTGGAGTAAGTGTCAGATCCCGCTGGTGAAGGGCTCAGCTCCACAAAACTGCTCGCGCCCACTTCAGATGCCAATCACAAATCACAGGTCTCTTGGTTACCGCATCTTCTGTCTGATTTGGCCACAAAGTGGAGATTCCTGTGACCCTCTCCTCAGGTTGGATGGATTTACTAGACTGGCTCCCAGAATGCAGGGAAACATTTAACTTACACTGACCGTTTGATTTGAGGATATGATAAAGGATGCAGAGAAACAGCTAGATGAAGAGATGTGTAGCGCTAGGTCTGGGCGGGTCCATAGAGCAGAAAAGTATGTCCCTGTGGAGATGGGGTGTGTCACTCTCTTGCATGGAGTGCATGCTCCCCATCTGCATAGGGACACAAGAGACTCCTGCTCTCAGTAATCTTAAGTGATAAGGGTAGAATACGAAAATGTATGTCTAGTATGATCCCAATTCTGTAATAATAATAGTAATTTTAACATCAAGTTATATTTTAAAATATATTTCATAGAAATAGTTCTAGAGAAAAATATGTAACTTGATAAGTATTTTTTTTGCTATTTTTCAAACTGACAGTTTTATTAATTTATTTTTGTTACAGATGTTTCTTCTTTTTTCCCCATTAACACCCTCCTCCCCAACCCCCCAACCTCATCCCCAGCTTTGTTGTCCATGTCCTTCAGTTATGCTTACATGCATATAAGTTCTGTGTTTACTTGTTAACAGTTATTATTTCTAAGAAGTGATATATTAAATTATTTCTTCAATTTTTGTGAGTGTTTTCAATATGAAACATATTGCATTTGTTTTTGTTTGTTAGTTTATTTTTAATCCTCACTTGAGGACATTGTTGCATTTATCCTCAGACAGAGTAAGAGGGTGAGAGGGAGGAAGAGGAAAACATCAATGTGAGAGACATACATCAAGTGGTTGCCACTTACACGACCCCAACCTGGCCAGAAACACACTGCAACTGAGGTACTTGCCCATAGTGGGAACAGAATTCTGGACTCTCTGGTTCATTATCCAACACTCTAACCACTGAGCAAAGTGACCACGGCCATATTACATTTATAATTTAAAATATACAAAGCACTTCTTAGCCTATGTTGCTTCCTGCGAATAACTTGATGTGTAAATGTGTATAGATATTTTATTTAACAATTTATATTCCATAAATGGACAGCAGAGGCATGAGAGAGTTTTTAGAAGAATGGAACCTCACTGAAGGATTATGGAATTCAGGTTAAGTGAGGGGAGCCCAAGGACTTTGCTAACTGTCTTAATTATAACTTATTTTTTTAATTTTTCATTTATTTTTTGTTACAGATATTTCACATTTTTTACCCCATTGGCACCCCCCTCCCCACCCCACCCCCGCCCTGTCCCCGGCTTAGTTGTCCATGTCCATTGGTCATGCAAACATGCATATAAGTTCTGTGGTTTATCTCTTCAAACCCCCCCACCCCTCTTCACAGGGATGTCAGTCTGTGCCCTACTTCCATGTTTCTGGGTCTACCTTATTCCTCAGACTGTTATGTTCATTATATTCCATATATAAGTGAGATCATGTGGTATTTGTCTTTTTCTGCTTGGCTTATTTCACTTAGGATAATACTTTCCAGATCCCTCCATGTCGTCTCAAAGGATAAGAGATCTTACTTTCTTACTGCTGCATAGTACTCCATTGTGTATATGTACTATTCCTTTTTTATCCATTCGTCTACTGATGGACACTTGGGCTGTTTCCAGATCTTAGCTATTGTAAATAGTGCTGCTATGAACATAGGGATACATATATTCTTCCTGATTGGTGTTTCAGGCTTCGTAGGGTATATTTCTAGAAGTGGGATCACTGGGTCAAATGGAAGTTCAATTTTTAATTTTTTGAGGTAACACCATATTGTTTTCCATAGTGGCTGCACCAGTCTGCATTCCCACCAGCAGTGTACTAGAGTCCCCTTTTCTCCACATCCTCGCCAACACTTGTTGTTTGATGATTTGTTGATGGTGGCCATTCTGACAGGTGTGAGGTGATGCCTCTTTGTTGTTTTAACTTGCATCTCTCTGATGATTAGTGATGTTGAGCATTTCTTCATATGTCTCTTTGCCACTTGTATGTCCTGTTTGGAGAGGTGTCTATTCAGCTCCTCTGCCCATTTTTTAATTGGGTTCTTTGTCTTCCTTTTGTGGAGTTGTATGAGCACTCTATATATATTGGAAATTAACCCCTTATCTGATACATCATTGGCAATGATGTTCTCCCATAAAGTGGGTTGCCTTTCCATTTTGATGATTGTTTCTTTTGCTGTGCAGAAGCTTTTTAGTTTGATGTAATCCCATGTGTTCATTTTTTCCTTTGTTTCTGTTGCCTTAGGTGATGTATCAGTGAAAATTCTGCTCCGTATGATGTCCGAAATTTTGTTGCCTACATTTTCTTCTAGAATTTTTATGGATTCACGGGTCACATTTAAGTCTTTTATCCATTTTGAGTTTATTTTTGTGTACGGTGTAAGTTAATGGTCTAGTTTCATTTTTTTGCATGTAGCTGTCCAATTTTCCCAACACCATTTATTAAAGAGGTTGTCTTTACTCCACTGTATGCTCTTGGCACCTTTGTCAAATATTAATTGAACGTATTGCCTTGGGTCCATTTCTGTGTTTTCAGTTCTGTTCCACTGGTCTATATGCCTGTTTTTGTGCCAGTACCAGGCTGTTTTGTTTACCGTCGCTTTGTAGTATAACCTGATATCTGGTATTGTGATCCCATCTACTTTCTCCTTCTTTTTCAAGATTCCTCTGGCTATTCGGGGTCTTTTTTGGTTCCATATGAACTTTTGAAATATATGTTCTAGTTCTATGAAATATGTTGTTGGAATGTTGATGGGGATTGCATTGAATCTATGGATTGCTTTGGGTAATATGGACATTTTAATGATGTTAATTCTTCCAATCCATGAACAGGGTATGTGCTTCCACTTTTTTATATCTTCCTCTATTTCTTTTTTCAATGACCTCTAGTTTTCTGCAAATAGGTCCTTTACTTCTTTGGTTAAGATTATTTCTAGGTATCTTAGTTTTTTTGGCGGGATGGTAAATGGGATTGTTTTTTCAGTTTCTCTTTCTGTGAGTTCATCATTGTTGTACAAGAATGCCGTCGATTTCTTGACGTTAATTCTGTATCCTGCTGCTTTGCCAAATTAATTTATTAAGTGTAGTAGATTTTTGATGGAGTCTTTAGGGTTTTCTATGAATAATATCATGTCACCTGAAAATAATGTCAGTTTCACTTCCTCCTTTCCAATTTGGATCCAATCTATTTTTTCTTCATGTCTGATTGCTGTGGCTAAGACTTCCAGTACAATGTTAAATAAGAGTGGCGAAAGTGGACATCCCTGTTTTGTTCCTGTTCTTAATGGAAATGTTTTAGTTTCTGTCCATTGAGTATGATGTTGGCTGTAGAACTTTCATATATGGCCTTTATGATGTCGAGATATGATCCCTCTATTCCCACATTGCTGACGGTTTTTATCAGAAATGGATGCTGGATTTTGTCGAATGCTTTTTCAGCATCTATTGATATAATCATGTGGTTTTTATTCTTCATTTTATTTATGTGATGTATCACATTTATTGATTTGCGAATATTCTACCAGCCTTGCATCCCTGGAATGAATCCCACTTGGTCATGGTGAATAATTATTTTGATGTATTTCTGGATCCGATTTGCTAATATTTTGTTCAGGATTTTGGCATCTATGTTCATCAGGGATATTGGCCTGTAGTTTTCTTTCTTCGTAGTGTCTTTTTCTGGTTTTGGAATTAGAATTATGCTGGCCTCATAGAACGTGTTTGGAAGTCTTTCTTCTTAAATTTTTTGAAATAGTTTGAGGAGAACATTCTTTTTTGAATGTTCGGTAAAACTCCCCCGTGAAGCCATCTGGGCCTGGGCTTTTGTTTGCTGGGAGAGTCTTGATTACCTCTTCAATTTCCTTAGTTGTTATTGGTCTGTTCAAGTTTTCTATCTCTTCCCAGTTCAGTTTTGGGAGACTGTGTGTTTCTAGAAATTTGTCCATTTCACTTAGATTGTCTAATTTGTTGCCATATAGTAGTTCATAGTAGTTGTTAACAATCTTTTGTATTTCCATGGTGTTAGTTGTTATTTCTCCTCTTTCATTTCTGATTTTGTGTATTTGGGTTCTCTCTCTTTGTTTCTTGGTGAGTCTAGCTAAGGGTCCATCAACTTTGTTTATCCTTTCAAAATACCAGCTCTTTGTTTCACTGATCCTTTGAATTGTTTTTTGGTCTCTATGTCATTTATTTCTGCTCTGATCTTTACTATTTCCTTCCTTCTACTTGCTCTGGGGTTTTCTTTTTGTTTGCTTTCTAATTCTTTAAGTTGTGAGGTTAGACAGTCAATTAGAATTTTTTCTTGTTTTTTTGAGGTAGGCCTGTAGTGCTACCTCACTACTGTTGTGTGTTCATTTTCATTGGTTTCCAGGGTCTTTTTAATTTCTTCCTTGATCTCCTCGGTGACCCATTCATTGTTTAATAACATGCTATTTAGCCTCCATGTGTTGAAATGTCTTTGCATGTTCTTGTTACAATTGATTTCTGGTTTCATGTCATTGTGATCTGAGAAGATGCTTGATATGAATTCAATCTTCTTGAACTTGTAGAGATTTAGTTTGTGTTCTATCATGTGGTCTATCTTTGAGAATGTCCCATGTGCACTTGAGAAGAATGTGTATTTTGTAGTTTTGGGGTGTAATTCTCTGTAGATATCTATTAAATCCATTTGATCTAGTGCTTCATTTAGAGTCTCTGTTTTTTTGCTAATTTTTTGCCTAGAGGATTTATCCAGTGCTGTCAAAGGGGTGTTGAAGTCCCCTGCTATGATTGTATTGTTGTTTATTTCTCCTTGGAAGTCCTCCAGAAGATATTTAATATATTGTGGTGCTCCTATATTGGGTGCATATATGTTTATCAAGTTTATATCTTCCTGTTGAATAGATCCTTTCAATATTATGTAGTGGCCGACTTTGTCTCTTGTTATGGTCTTCATTTTGAAATCTATTTTATCAGATATGAGAATTGCTACCCCAGCTTTTTTCTTTTGCTTTCCATTTGCTGGGAAAATTTTTTTCCATCCCTTCACTTTCAACCTATGTGAGTCTTGTGTTGTGAGGTGGATCTCTTGTAAACAACATATAGATGAGTCATGCTTTCTTATCCAATCAGCTACTCTGTGTCTTTTTATGGGAGCATTCAATTCATTTATGTTTAAGGTGATTATTGATATGTACTTATTTATTGCCATTTTTGTTTAGTGTGATTCTATTTTTCTTTCCATTTCTACTGCTAATTACACCAGTCCTTTTAACATTTCCTGTAGTGCTGGTTTGGTGCTAATGTATTCCCTTAGACTTTTTTTTTTTTTTTTTTTTTTTTTTTATCTGGGAAGCTCTTTATTTGACCTTCTATTTTGAATGATAGCCTTGCTGGGTAGAGTAGTCTTGAATTCAGATTCTTATTTTTCATGACTTTGATTACTTCCTGCTATTCCCTTCTGGCCTGTAGTGTTTCTTGTCAGAAGTCAGCTGAGAGCCTTATGGGGTTTCCTTTGTAGGTAATTTGTTCCTTATCTCTTGCTGCTTTTAGGATTCTCTCTTTGTCTTTAATTTGTGGCATTTTAATTACTGTGTGTCTTGGTGTGGGCCTGTTTCGGTTCTTCTTACTTGGGACTCTCTGTGCTTCTTGAACTTGAATGCCTTCTTTCTTCACCAAATTAGGAAAGTTTTTGGTTACTATTTTTTTGAATATATTCTCTATCCCTTGCTCATTTTCTTCTTCTTCGGGGACTCCTATCATGCAAATATTATTACGTTTCCAGTTGTCCCACAGTTCTCTTAAGCTCTCTTCCTGTTTTTTAATAGTTTTTTTCCTTTTGTTTTTCTGATTGGTTGATTTTTTCTACCCTGTCTTCTAATTCACTGATCCGGTCCTCAGCTTCCTCTACTCTGCTTTTTAAACTTTCCAATGTGTTTTTCATTTCTGATATGTCATTTTTTATCTCTTCTTGATGGTTTTTAATGTTTAATTGACTTATTTTCAGTGTCTCTATGTCCTTTCTCATGCTGTTCAGCTTCCTCAAGATCATGGCTCTGAATTCTAGCTCTGTTAGCATGCCTAATTGCTCCACATTGATTTCATCTTCGGTGGAGGTCTCTTGCTCTTTCATTTGGCTTCTGTTTCTGTGTTTCACCATTTTGGTGATCACTGTGGGCTTTGGAGCCTGTCAAGTTGTCCCTTGTGTTGGTGTTCTGCTTATTGTGGCTCCCTCTCCTGGGTTTAGATGAGCGAGGGAGGACCCACATTAAACACCACTGTCAAGTCTTACTTTCCTGGTTAAAGTTACTAGCCCAGGAAAGGTACTGTTATCCTCTAGATTTTTGCCTGGAGGCTAGCAGTCGAGGTTACTTGATGAGTTTTGGGTTGTCAGTTGATTGAAAAACTACCTCAGGTGCTCAGAACACAGGGGATTTCACGAAGGTGGGGCAGATGCTGTTTGTTAATGAGCCTCAATTAGCACTTCAATGGCCCACAGGGTGGGGTTGGATCTCCGAGGGAGGGGCCACTGCCTCTCCCCAGAGCCCTGGGAAGGAGCAATGTGGCCACCGTCCTGCGTGGCTGCACTCAGCAAAAGCTCTGAGCGCCCTCCAGAACCCGAGTGTCCCGACACAGCTCCAGTCCAGTCCGCCCTCCCTCTGCCGGAGCCCAAGGTGAGTGGCTGTGGCTGTTTCAGCCTCTGTCCCGGCTGCGCTGTGGAGCCGCCTGGGAGTGTAACCCGAGGGCGCTGCTCCCAGTTAAGGCCGCTGCCGAGCTGCCAACTGTGGGGTCCCAGCCCCTGTCTCACGCCTTCGCAAGCCTTCCGGGATCGAGTCAGTGTCCCTGGTTATATGGTCCTCGCAAGCTGCTTTTCTATTGGTTTTCCCCGTCGATTTGTCTGTGTTATAGTTGTAATTCCAGTTTGGTTCTGGGAGACGGTCTGTGTAGCTCCGTTCACTCTGCCGCCATTTTTCAAGAGCCTTAATTATAACTTTTAACATAAATATATCTATGACTTCTTATGAAATCTTAATTAACCCTACAATTTATACTACTAAACTACGGTTCTATGAAACATTCAATAAACAGGTAGGTTGTCCCATTTAAAATTCATATTAATTTTTCCATGCCGACGATGTACTGGAGAAAGTTGTCATTTAATGGGGTCTAATCGTTTCACTTTAAATGCCTTGAGAAGGAAGATGGCGGCGGGAAGGACCAGTGTGTGTGTGTGCGCGTGTGTGTGTGTGTGTGTGTTTATTGACTTTTAGATAGAGTGGAAGGGATGGTGAGAAAGATGTGAGAAAAATACATGGATTGGTTGCCTTTTACACGACCCTGTACAGGACCCGGGGTTGAACCTGCAACCCAGGTATTGTCCTTGATCGGAATGGTGCAAGTACAGCTGATATGAAGGTAGGTGGGGTGGGGGTGGAAGCCTGGAAGACTGCAGACAAAGGCTGAAAACCCTGCAACACTGAGTGGTCTTAGTCCCACTGTCTCTGAGTGTGGAAAACTCAGGAAAGGACATGGGAAAGGGACTCACTTAAAATGGGTAAGATTGAAAGCTGATGACTCTGTTATCTTGGACTTGGATGAGCTTTAGAGTCAGCTCTGAACACAGAGGGTCAAGCACGTGGGAGGAACTGCCTGGGGCTGGTCAGAGACCCCCTCCTGTGCTCTGCTGCCCTATAAAGATGGATACAGAAAGGAAACCAAAGCCTCCACCTTGCCAGGGAGCTCAGGTGGTCAGAGTAACGTTTTCATACAACATGGTTGCAGCTTGAACCTCGGTTAGGGCACATCAGCCAAGATATACATGGATAAGTGGAACAATACATCAGTGTTTCTCTTTTTCTCCCTCCCGCTCATTCTAAAATCAATAAATAAAACAATAAGCACAATATTTTTTAAAAGAAAATAAAAGCGTCGGGGGATTCCAAAATGGCAGCAGAGTGAATGGAAGCTACACAGACCATCTCCCAGGATCAAACTGGAATTAAATGAAAATAAAGACAAATAGTCAGGAAAAAGCAACAGAAAAGCAGCTTGGAAGACCATATAACCAGGGACACTGACTCAATCCTGGTCGGATTGCAGAGGCACAAGAGGGGAGCTAGGAGCCCATGGTCAGCAGAGGCCTTAGCTGTGAGCAGTGCCCTCGGGGGTACACTCCCATGAAGCTCCACAGTGCAGAGCTGGGACAGACCTTAAAATAACCACAGCCACTCACCTTGGGCTCCAGCACAAGGAGGGTGGACTGCACTGGAACTGTGTGGGGACACTTGAAATTTGGAAGGCACTCAGAGCTTTTGCTGAGTTGCGGCCATGCAGGACAGTGGTCATTTTACTCCTTCCCAGGGCTCTCCCTCGGAGATTCAATCCCAGATGGGCCATTGAAATGCAAATTGAGGCTCACTAACAACCAGCATCTGCCCCACCCTTGGGAAATTCCCTTATTCTGAACCCCTGAGGGAGTTTTTCATTCAACTGAGAAGTCAAGGCTCTTCAAGTAACCTACTGATAGCCTCCAGGCAAAAAGCCAGAGAATAACTGAACCATTCCTGGGCTTGC
Source organism: Molossus alvarezi (assembly GCA_037176705.1). Taxonomy (NCBI): domain Eukaryota; kingdom Metazoa; phylum Chordata; class Mammalia; order Chiroptera; family Molossidae; genus Molossus; species Molossus alvarezi. The sequence continues at coordinate 314,893 of JBAWUJ010000066.1, forward strand.
AACTCTGCCCAGGAAGGTAAGACTTGACAGTTGTGTTTTATACCAACTTAGTAGTGGTTGCCACAAACAGCAGAACACCAACACCCACAGGGCAATTTGGCAGACTCCAAAGCCCACTGAGATAGCCAAAATGGTGAAACTAAGAAACAAATGCCAAATGAAAGAACAAGAGACCTCTACCGAAGATGAGATAAATGAGGTACAGTTAAGCAAGTTAACTGAACTAGAATTCAGAGCCATGATCTTGCAAAAGCTCAACAGCAAGTGTAAGGACATGAGAACCATGAGTAAAGACATATAAATCTTGAAGATCAACCAGTTGGAAATTAAAAACCACTAAGAAGAAATGAAGAATGACATATCAGAAATTAAGAACACATTGGAAGGTCAAAGTAGCAGAGTAGAGAAAGCAGAGAACAGGATAAGTGAATTAAAAGACAGGGCTGAAAAAAATCATCCAATCAGAAAACTGAAAGGAAAAAACAATTAAAAAACAGGAAGAGAGCTTAAGAGAACTGTGGAACAACTGAAAACATAATAATATTCGCATGATAGGAGTCCCTGAACAAGAAGAAAATGAGCAAGGGTTAGAGAATATATTAGAAGAAATAGTAATAGAAAACTTTTCTAATTTAGTGAAGGAAGAAGGCATTCAAGTTCAAGAAGCGCAGAGAGCTCCAAGTAAAAATAACCCTAACAGGACCACCCCAAGACACATGGTAATTAAAATGCCAAAAATTAAAGACAAAGAGAGAATCCTAAAGGCAACAAGAAATAAGAAACAGGTTACCTACAAAGGAACCTCCATAAGGTTCTCAGCTGACTTCTCACAAGAAACACTACAGGCCAGAAAGAAATGGCATGAGGTAATCAAGGTCATGAAAAACAAGGATCTGATTCCAAACTACTCTATCCAGCAAAGTTATCATTCAAAATAGAAGATCAAATAAAGATATTTTTAGACAAAAATAAAGGCTAAGGGGATACATTAGCACCAAACCAGCACTGCAAGTAATGTTAAAAGGACTGATATAATTTGCAGGAGAAATAGGAAGAAAAATAGAACCACACTAAACAAAAATGGCAATAAATAAGTACATGTCAATAATCACCTTAAATGTAAATGGATGGAATGCTCTGATAAAAAGACACAAAGTAGCTGATTGGATAAGTAAGCATGACTCATCTATATGTTGTTTACAAGAGACCCACCTCACAACAAAAGACTCACATAGGTTGAAAGTGAAGCGATGAAAAAAAACTTCCAGGAAAAAGGGAAGAAAAAAAGCTGGGGTAACAAGACTCATATCTGATAAAAGAGATTTCAAAATGAAAGCCATAACTAGACAATGAAGGCTACTACATAATATTGAAAAGATCTATCCAACTGGAAAATATAACCTTGATAAAAATATATGCACCCAATATAGAAGCACCAAAATATATTAAAAATCTTCTGGAAGACTTCAGAGGAGAAATCGATAGCAACACAATCATAGCAGGGGACTTCACCATCCCACTGACATCACTGGATAGATCCTTTAGACCAAAAATTATCAAGGAAACAGAGATTCTAAATGAAGCATTAGACCAAATGGATTTAATAGATATCTACAGAGAATTACACCCCCAAACTACAGAATTAACATTCTTTTCAAGTGCACATGGGACATTCTCAAAGATAGACCACATGTTAGGACACTAACGAAGTCTCTACAAGTTCAAGAAGATTGAAATTATATCAAGCATCTTCTCAGATCACAAAGGCATGAAACTAGAAATCAATTGCAACAAAAACATGCAAAAATATTTGAATATATGGAGGCTAAATAACATGTTATTAAACAACAAATGGGTTAGCAAGGAGATTAAAGAAAAAATTAAAAACTTCCTGGAAACCAATAAAAATGAACATGCAACAACACAAAATCTATGGGATGCAGCGAAAGCAGTTATGAGAGGGAAGTTCATAGCAGTACAGGCCTACCTCAAGAAGCAAGAAAAATCTTTAATAGACTATCTAAGCTCACAACTCAAAAAATTAGAAAGCAAACAAAAATAAAACCCCAGAGCAAGTAGAAGGAAGGAAATAGTAAAGATTAGAGCAGAAATAAATGACCTAGAGTAAAAAACAAAAACAAAAAACAAAAAAACAAAACAAAAAACAAAAAACAAAAACAATTCAAATGATCAATGAAACAAAGAGCTGGTTTTTTGAACTGTCAGTCTTTACCCCTTCCACATCTCTGGTACTATATTTTTGTTTTAGATGTTTCTTTTCATTTTCCACCTAGAGACCAACCTGTTGATCCCTTTTTCCCATAGTATTGTTGTCTATGTCCATTGGTTAAGCAGATATGCATGTAAGTTCTGTGGTTTATATCACCTCCCGCCGCTCGCATCCTCTGGGGCTTCTCAGACTGAATGTTCCATTCATTTATTTAATTTGTGAGGAAATTCCAAAGCATTTTTCACAGTGGCTGCACCCGTCTGCATGCACACCGACAGTGCACCAGGTTCTGTTTTCTCCACGTCCTCACCAGCACTAGGTGTTTGTTGAGATATTGATAGGAGCCATTCTGGCAGGTGTTTCTGCCATTTCAATTTGTATGTCTCTGATGATCAGAAACGCTTAGCATTGTTTCATGTGTCACATGGCCATCTGTGCCTGCTCTTTGGAGAAGTGTTGATTCAGGGTATTGGCCCATATTCTAATTGGATTGTATGTCTTCCTGGTGTTGAGTTTTATGTAGTATTTAAATATTTTGAAATTTAAGCCCTTATCAAATATACCTTTGGCAAATAGACAACAGCCTTTTCTAACTCAGTGATGTTAGAGGTAAACACTGAATCAAAATCCCAGAGAGGTTCCCTGAGGGAAACTGTGACATAAAGAGAAAACCACACAGGAAACCAGCTGAAACCTCCAACTGCACCAGCTCCTGGATGGTCCTTGTGTTCAGAGAACCCGAGTGCCCCCTGTGGTCACTGCTTCTCCTGCAGTGAGGTTTGTGTCTGGGCTCACACTGACTTCTTCTCGCTGTGTCTCTCACACAGTAATACACGGCCGTGTCCTCGGTGGTCACAGATCTCAGATGCAGGGAGAACTGGTTCTTGGACGTGTCACTGGAGATGGTGGTGCGGCTCTTGAGGGACGGGCTGTAGTAAGTACTACCACTACTAGCATATATGTACCCAATCCATTCCAGCCCCTTCCCTGGTTTCTGGCGGACCCAGCCCCAATTACAACAACTGCTGATGGAGTAACCAGAGACAGTGCAGGTGAGGGAGAGGGTCTGCGAGGGCTTCACCAGTCCTGGGCCCGACTCCTGCAGCTGCACCTGGGACAGGACACCTGGGAACAAAAAGCATCAGGCCCTGTCAGTCAGGTGCAGTCACAACCACCCCACAGACCCCTGTCTGACTTCTGAGACCCTCACCTTGGGGGGCTGTCACCAGGCACAGGAGAAGACCCAGCAGTCTCATCTTCTTCTAGACCAGGGCTCTGCCTTCTCCAGAGACCTCAACCCTGTGCAAGGAGAGAGCTGTGAGCCTCCCCAGCCCAGGGGAGGATTTACATTGGAACTTGGGGAGAAATTTGCATGTGGGGCAGCCTGTTTCTTATTAGTGGGGGGGCTGAGGTCAGGCTGCCCTGGTCCTTCTAGGGCCCCTATAGGGTCATCTCTTTTCTTGAACTCCCTCAGCATATAGGTCAGGGAAAGGGGATCACTTGTTTCATGAGACCTATAGGGTCAGCTTAGTCAACATGTTCATCTCTGATAAATGGTGGACTGGATGAGAAGAATATATATTTAATTTCTCTTGTATCTTTTTTATAGATTAATAGAAATTACATTGGTTTAGATAATTACTTAAAGTCAACTCTATAATATATACCCAACTGTCAAATATTTTTATGAACATAATTTCATATATACAATGTCAACCTTCTCAGAAAATCACAAAAATAAAGGACATTCATTCTCAGTGTCTTATATGTTTATTTATGTGGTTATGCTGATTCAAGGAACTACATCTCAAGGAGATGTTAATGGCAAATCTTCTATTATTTTCTATATTTTGTTTTGTTTGGATAAAATTATATTCATTATAAGTTCTGGGTAACATAATACAATAGGCCATGTTTTAGGTTATTGCTACATCCATTTCTCTTACAGTCTCTACCACACACCTTCAGCAGCGAAGCAGGGTCCGGCCTGGTTAGTACTTGGATGGGAGACCCTTGACCCTTGATGTTGAAAATTGGCGATGTGTCCTAGTGTCCCTCCTCAGCCTTCCCTGTGCGAGCCCATGGCTGTGGAAGTGACCTCACTCTAACTATATCAGACGTAACCCTGTTTCCATATGGAGAGATGACTGAAAATGAAAGAGATTCTGTGTCAGCAAGTTCAGATTCTCTTCCTTATAGGTGCAGGAGTGAGGACAGGCTTACCTGTTGCCTCTGGGCCCCTCTGAGGGCCACTCTTCTCTTGAAATGACTCAGCATGTAAGTTAGGGATGGGGGAGCACCAGGTACATGATACACCCCAGAATGTGGTCAAAGGTCAGCCTCAAATTTCTGGGTGAAAGAGGAAATGATGGCCTGAATAGGTAGGTTATAGTTTTAACTTCCCAGACATCTTCCAAACCAAATTAAATGGGATGCGCATTTGTTAATATAGTTCCTGAATCCCAACACTTTGGTATAGCCACTGTTTCCACATTTTTATGTAACATTTTAATAAATACAATATCCATATTCAGGCAAAAATAAAAGAAAGGTATGTTCAATATCTTATATGTTAATTTTATTTAAATATATTATTATAGATTTTTATATTTTAGAAGGAGAGGAAGGAAGAGGGGAGATACAAACTCGATGTGAGAGAGAAACATCGAATGGCTTTCTCCTGCATGCCCCCTTGTGGTGATTGAACCCACAACCAGGGCGTGTGCTCAGACCTGGAATAGAACTGGGACATCTCAGTCTAGGAGACAATCCTCAGTTCTCTGAACCACACTGACCAGGCTCTTGTATCTTAATTTATGACATTCCTTTGATCTGAGAAACTACCTCCCAGTACAGGCAAGTGGGACATTCTTGATAACTGACGTTGGGAATTTTGTGACTATTTCTACAGCTTCCTGTGCAAAGTCTTCCTTCATGAAACCTCATGGCACAGTGCAGAGACTCCAAACTAGTTATATCACATTCTGCCCCTGCAGGAGCCATGGTGATGGTGTGTCTGTGTGAGGGGCCCTCATGTCATTGACCAGGGCCCTGTCTCAGCCCATCGTCATCACCATCACCATTTGATTACTCAAAATGTTTCCTTATTTTCTGTACACATGGTTGTTGTCCACAAAAACATACCTCTTATTTTTTAATCATTTATAATATTTCCCCAGTGAAATTGGTTGTCTGACTCTATTTTATTTTATTTTTATTTTTAGTACTGACAAATGAAGACTCATTTCTGCCTCTTCTCCATCTGCCTCACACTGGGACCTAAAGAGAAAGGTGATCCCCTCTTTAGATGTCATTGGGAGACTGAACCGCACAAGCCCCTGGAAGAATCCCTACCCCTCCCCACCACCTCACCAGAATAAAAGCCCTGAGCCTCTCATTTTCTGGTCTATCAAAGCTCCCCTGACTTGATGAAGACTTTTCCTGTGCTTCCCAGAAATTCCAACTGTGTACATGATACACGTTCCATGTCTCCTGTGTGTGCTTGTCCTCAGTCTGGACATCTGTCCAAGCTGTTGTGGGTCCCTCTGCCTCTGCCTGGTGTCAACTGCTCTGGGTGCTGTGAGCATGATGCTGAGTCAATGACCTTCACCCCTACATGTTCTTCTTCTGTAGCTTTGGGGTCACACACCTCTGGTGCCCACTGTCCATCACACATGTATCCTGCTGCTGGTGGCAGGGACTCTGAGCTGTGGAGCTGAGCTGCACTGTTGGGTCAACAGAGCCTGTGGATGTATTCAGCTGATGTGGGTCAATAGATTTTATGATTAATTGTCATTTGTACACAAGAGTGTTTCAAAGAAAATCGCTGCCTTATTCTTATAAGAAAGTTGTCTTTCTTGACAAGAGACATTTCTTTACTTTTTTAATGTTGACACTATTACGGGGTCCCCTGTTTCCCCCAATTTGTCCACATTCAGCCAGCCCCTCCCATCCTCCCCTGGCCCTACAACTCTGCCTGTGTCCATGGGCTCTGCATATATGTTCCCTGGGTCCTCTCTTCACCTTCTTGTAACCACTCTTCCCTACTCCTGCCCCTGACCTCTGTCAGTCTGTTCTATGTTCCATTTTAATCCTCAGTTTAGTTTCTCTATTAAATTCTGTATATAAAGAAGATCACAGGATAGTTGTATTTCTCTGACTGTCTAATTTTGCTTAGCATAATAGTCTACAGGTCCATGGGTATTGTTGAAAAGGTAAGAGTTCATTCTTTTTTACAGCTGCATAGTATTTCATTATGTAAATGTGCCACCGCTTTTTATCCACTCATCCACATGTGCAGCTGGGCTGTTTCTAGATTTTGGAAATTGTAAATAGTGCAGTTATGAACCTAGGGGTGTACATATTTTTTATGATTTGTTCTTAGGAATAATTAAGATGTATTCCCAGAAGTGGAATCGCTGGGTCAAAAAGCAGTGCCATTTTAAATTTTTTGAGAAGCCACCATCCTGTTCTCCACAGCGGCTGCATCATTCTGCATCCTACCCACAGGCACCAGGGCTCCTTTCCCCACATCCTCACAGCACTTGTTGTCCGTTGGTTTATTGACGGGAGCCATTCTGGCAGCTGCAGTTGTAGTGTGATTGGCATCTCTCTGATGATCACTGATGCTGAGCATTGTTTGCTCTGTCTCCTGGCCTCTGAGTCCTCTTTGGAGAAGTGTCTATTTTGGGCATTGTCCCAATTTTTAAGAGAATTCTTTGTTTTCTTGCTTTTCAGTTGTATAAGGTTTGCATATACTTTGGAATTTAATCCATTATCAAATGTACTCTGAGATGTCAGATGTAAACACTGAATCAAGTATCCAGAGAAGGTCCCTGAGGGAAACTGTGACATGAAGAGGAAACCACCCCAAAGTTTCAACTGCACCTGCTCCTTGTGTCAGGGACCCTGAGCGCTTCCTGGTCTTTGAGTGCCCCCTGGTGTTCAGAGCGTGCACTGCAGCCCCGCCCTCCTGTCCCCTCAGGAGGTTTGTGTCTGGGCTCACACTGATTTCCCCTCACTGTGTCTCTCGCACAGTAATACACGGCCGTGTCCTCGGTGGTCAGGGATTTCAGCTGCAGGGAGAACTGGTTCTTGGACGTGTCACTGGAGATGGTGCGGCTCTTGAGGGACGGGCTGTAGTAAGTGTCACCATCAAAATCTATGCACCCCATCCACTCCAGCCCCTTCCCTGGTTTATGGCGGATCCAGCTCCAGCAGTAACAACTGGTGATGGAGTAACCAGAGACAGTGCAGGTGAGGGAGAGGGTCTGCGAGGGCTTCACCAGTCCTGGGCCTGACTCCTGCAGCTGCACCTGGGACAGGACACCTGGGGACAAGGAGCATCAGGCCCTGTCAGTCACATGCAGTCACAACCACCCCACAGTCCTCTGTCTGACCTCTGAGACCCTCACCTTGGGGGGCTGTCACCAGGCACAGGAGAAGACCCAGCAGTCTCATCTTCTAGACCAGTGTTCTGCCTTCCCCAGAGACCTCAGCCCTGTGTGAGGAGAGAGCTGTGAGCCTCCCCAGCTCAGGGAGGATTTACCCTGGAGCTTGGTGAGAAATTTGCATGTGGGGCAGCCTGTTCCTTATAAGTGGAGGACTGAGGTCAGGCTGCCCTGGGCCTTCTGAGCCCCTCTGTGGGCATCTCTTTCCTTAAACTCACTCATCACGTAAGTCTGGGAAAGCAGATCATGAGACCTATGGAGTCAGCTTAATAGTCATGCTTATCTCTGATAAATGGTGGACTGGGTGAGAAGATTATCTTTTTAATTTTTCCTGTGTCTTATCTGTAGATTTATTGGAGTTATATTAGTCTAAATAGTTTCTTAAATTAAATTATGTTATACATACACAATTGTTTAAAAGTTTTATAAACAATTGTGTTTTTATAAAGATAATTTTATATATGCAATGTATACCTTCTCAGAAAATCACAAAATAAAGGACATTCATTCTCAGTGTCTTGTATGTTTATTTATGTTGTTATGATGATCCAAGGAACTAAATTCCAAGAAGATGTTAATGGGAAATTTTTTATTCTTTTCTATATTTTGTTTTGTTTGGATAAAATTGTACTCGTTATAAGTTCTGAATAAAATGACATGATATGCAATTTTTAGGTTATTGCTACATCAATTTTCTTACAGTCTTTACCACACACCTTTCAACATCTAAGCAGGGTCAGATTAGTACTTGGATGAGAGACCCTTTATTCTTCATGTTGAAAATTCGTGATTCTATCTTAGAATCCCTCCTCAAACTATTCCATCTTCAAGGCCATGGCTTATTTCAGAGAACTCAATCTAATTATATCATACATATGCACATTTACATATGAAGAAATAATTGAAAATTGAAAGTAATTATGTATTAGTAAAATTCAGATTATTTTATTTTCTATCCCTCTCCCTCTGTCCCTGGAAATGGTCACTGTGGTCAGAGGTGCTGGGCCCTCCCACTTACCATGCAACATTCTTAACATCCTTAATGCACACATCCTCCTATCAGACACACAACTTGGAAATCTGTAGTCTCTTTGTAGGCTACTCTCTCATTTCCTTAATGGAATGTTTGTTGGGAAAATGTTTTTACTTTTAACAATGTTCATTTAATCGCTGTATGACTTAATAGACCTATTTTTGATGATTTACATAACACCTCACCAGAAAATTGTCACACTTAATGCCCATAGGAGGGGAAACCCAGATATGAACAGTGGGCACTAAACCCATGCAAGAAATGATGGTTGGAATATATAATATCACTGAAATCTGTTTGCTGTGTCCTCTGACCCAAAAACAACAGTCCATGGCATGAAGCCCTGATTCATTTCAGAGTTCCATTCACTTTACTGGACTTTACATTGTGAACTTCCCTGCAGTATGTTGCATAGACTAGCCCCTAAGAAATTATATTGTGTAGACGTCAGGCAGATGAGTAAGGAACCTCAAAGGACGTGAGGAAGATGTTAAGCAGAGACGACAGAGACAAGATCCCAGAGGTTATTTCACAAGGATGGAAGTGGCCAGGAGGACAAAGGTGTAGAGAGGTCGTGAGAGGGAGACATGAGGAGATGGACTGGAGCTGACATCCAAGAAAGTGAATGTCCCAGTGAGAGCCCTGCATGGAGCTGTGTGTGCAGGACTCACATGGGACAGTGAGAGAGTGAGGTCCTGGTGAGTGTGGGGACCTGGAGTGAGCTCAGACCCAGGGCGTGTTTCTCTTAGCATAGTCCTCCCCAGGTCCCTCCCTGGTGTTGCACAGGGTTAGGGGTGCTTCTTCCTTACAGCTGCGTAGTGTTCCCCTGTGTAAATGCACCGCAGGTTTTATCCACTCATCTACATGGTCCCTTGAAGTATTCAGATATCTTGGCTACTGCAAGTACCACTGCTATGAATACAGGGTGCAGACATTCTTTCTGACTGGAGCTTTCGAATACCTAGGACATGTTCCTTGAAGTGTGATGACTGCGTTAAATGGTAGTTTCATTTTAAATTTATTGAGGAAACTCCACACTGTTCCCACAGTGGCTGTTCTGGTCTTCATTCCCACCATCAGGGCATGAGGGTTTTGTTCTCTCCACATCCTCACCAGCCCTTGTTGTTTGTTTACTTACTGATGGGAGCCATTCTAGAAGATGTGGCTGTATTTTCGGGGGCAGCTCTCTGGTGATTAGTGACCTTGAACATTTTTTCATATGTCTGTTGTCCATCTGTTTGTCCTCTTCAGAGAAGGGTCTATTCAGGGACTCTTCCCATTTATTAATGAGGTTGTTGATCCATGTAATAAATTGTATACTTTTTTAAAATACATTTCTTAATACAATCCCTTATATATACCATTGAGAAATAGACAATAACCTATTCCAACAGAGACGTCAGAGGTAAGCGCGTAATAAGGAACCCAGAGAGGTTCCCTGACGGAAACGGTGATATGAAGAGGAAACCACACAGGAAACCTGCCCAAACCTCCAAATGCACCTGCTCCTGTATGGTCCTTGTGTTCAGGGACCCTGAGCGCCCCCTGGTGGCCGTAGCCCCTCCATCAGGAGGTGTGTGTCTGGGCACACACTGACTTCCCCTCACTGTGTCTCTTGCACAGTAATACACGGCCGTGTCCTCGGCTCTCAGGCTGTTCATTGGCAGATACAGCGTGTTCTTGGAGTTGTCTCTGGAGATGGTTTATCCTCGGGATTGGGAGGAGAAAGAAGCCAGCAAACTCCTGTGGTACCAGGGGGCTGTGTGAATACCCAGGACACACCCTTGTGTAATCTCTGAGACTGGATCCTCAACTCTGAGTCGTCACTGAGATCCTCCAGTGTTGAGGTGTGGACCGTTTGATAGTAATTTTCATTGCCGAATAGTATTGCATTGATGGATGTTCCCCAGTTTGAATATTTTTAAAATAAGAAAAACGTTTGGGTTGTTGGAACTCCTAACACAAATACAGATGTTAAAAATATTTGGATTCACTTTCTTTTAAGAACATAAAGACGTGTTCTTCAGGAGCAAACTTTTCTAGTGGATCACTGAGATACACATTAAGTATATAATTAATTTTATAAGAAAGTGCAATTCAGTATGTGAAGAAAGAATAACAGGATATAGAGGGACTTGGAGGACAGGAGCTGAGTCACTGACCATATGTCATTTGCACACACAGTGACACCTCCTAAATTGTCCACAGTGAGAATATGAGAACTTAGAGCCACAGAAAAAAAGTGAGAACCATCCTGGATGCAGCTGAGAACTGAGAGGAAACCCCTGCTCCCAAAGGAAACCTCTACTCCCCACCTCACTCCGCACCTGCTCCAGGGCTGTTCTCAGTGGTCAGTGAGACTTCAGCACCCCCTAGTGTCCTGAGCGCCCCCTGTAGCCCCGCCTTCCTGTCCCCTCAGGAGGTTTGTGTCTGGGCTCACACTGACTTCCCCTCACTGTGTGTCTCGCACAGTAATACACGGCTGTGTCCTCGGTGGTCACGGAGCTCAGCTGCAGGGAGAACTGGTTCTTGGACGTGTCTCTGGAGATGGAGGTGTGGCTCTTGAGGGACGGGCTGTAGTAAGTGTCACCATCATAATCTATACGTGCCACCCACTCCAACCCATTTCCTGGTTTCTGAAGAATCCAATACCAGCGGTAACAACAGTCTGTGATTGGGGATCTAGACACAGCGCAGGTGAGGGAGAGAGTCTGCAAGGGCTTCACCAGTCCTGGGCCCGACTCCTGCAGCCGCACCTGGGGCAGGACACCTGGGGACAAGGAGCATCAGGCCCTGTCAGTCACGTGCAGTCACAACCACCCCAAAAATCCCGGTCTGACCTCTGAGACCCTCACCTTGGGGGGCTGTCACCAGGCACAGGAGAAGACCCAGCAGTCTCATCTTCTTCTAGACCAGGGCTCTGCCTTCCCCAGAGACCTCAGCCCTGTGTGAGGAGAGAGCTGTGAGCCTCCCCAGCCCAGGGGAGGATTTACCCTGGAGCTTGGGGAGAAATTTGCATGTGGGGCAGCCTGTTCCATATAAGAGGGGTTGAGGTCAGGCTGTCTTGTTCCTTCTGTGGCTTTGTATGTCATCTCTTTCCTTGGACTCACTCAGCATTTGGGTGAGGGATAGGGCAACACCTCAAATCAGATTAATTGACATGCTGATCTCTGATAAACAGTGGATTTCATGAGCAGATTATATTGTTAATTCTTCATGCATTTGTCAAATATATTTAACGAGATTATATTTGCCTAGTTAATTTCATAAATCTAACTCTCTAATAAATTCACAATTGTCAAATATTTTATATACAATTATAACTTTATGTATACAATATTATATATACAAATACCGTTGAACTTGGTTTGAAAATCACAAAATGAGGGACATTCAGTACCAATATCTTATTTGTTAATTTATGTCGTTACATTAATCCAAGAACTAATAACAAAAACGGGTTTTTGGGAGACCCTTGGTTCTTTTTTATTCTGTTACATTTTATTTTGTTTGGTTAAAATGATATTTTATAGAAGCTTTGAGTAACACTATACTAAGGACGTTTATTTAGGTTCCTCTTAGAAACATTTTTCTTGAAAACTTTGTCATTTTCAGTTCATCTGGGCAGGTACTGGTTAATGCTTTGATAGGTGACCCTTGATCCTTGATGTTAAAATTTCTGTAATGACCCGGACCATGTGGTTCAGTGATAGAGTGTCAACCTATGCAACGAGAGGTCGCAGGATTGATTCCTGGTCAGGGCACATGCCGAGGTAGTGAGTCAAATTCCCAGTGAGTGTCATGCAGGAGGTGGCAAATCAATGTTCTTTCTCATCGATGTTTCTATTTCTCTCTCTTTCTCACTACCTTTCTCTCTAAAGTCAATAAAAAAATTTAAAAAGAAAAATAAAATTTCATCATGTGTTCTGAGTCCCTCCTAAAACTGGTACCTGAGTAAGCCACGACTTATTACAGTGACCCTCAACAAACTACATCAGACACAATCACATGTCTACATGGCGAAATAATGGGGAATATAAAGAATGAGTGTCCATTAGTAAAATTCAGACTCTTTTATATGTTGTGATTGTAAAGGAAACAGATTGACTGATCAGTTTTCTCAGTCCAGTGTCATCACTGATGTTGGGGTTCAAAAGGAGGGAAATGAAGAGAATTCCCAGCACACATGTGCTCGTAGGAAAGGGATCCTTAGTCCTGACAGTAACCCTCACTCCTGTCCTCCTCTGCTCTGTCCCTGGGGATGGTCAGAGGTGCTGTCTCTCCCACACAATCTAGAACGTCCATAACGTACAGTGTACACGTTCTCCCATCTCCTGGAAATATATTAGACAGTATTGTCTTTAATTTACCTCAATGAATGTTTTGTGAATTTTTTTTTTATTTTGAACAATGTTCAATTTGTCACTGTTTGACTTAATCTGTCCCAATTTTGAAGCTTCATATAACAATTCACAAGAAAATTGTCACTCTCCTTTGCACATGGGAGGGGAAATTCTGATATGAACAGAGTTGGCACTCAGCCCGGTAGAGAAGTGAAGGTTGGAATCCTTGATATCATTGCAATCTGTTTGCTGTGTCCTCTGACCTGGTGACCAACCTTCCATGGCATGCAGCCCTGATCTATAATTCAGTTGATTGAAATTTACATTGTAAATCTCACTACAGTATGTAGCTTAGAAAACTAGCTTCACCCCTGAGAAATTATATCATGTAGATGCCAGGCAGACAAGGAAGCAACCTCAAAAAATATGAGGAAAATGATGAGCACAGTTGACAGAGACAGGATCCCAGAGGATATTTCATGAGGATGAAAGTGACCAGGAGGACAGACGAGAAGAGAGGTCGTGAGAGGCAGACATGAGGAGATGAACTGGAGCTGACGTCGGGAAAGTGAATGTCCCAGTGAGAGCCCTGCATGGAGCTGTGTGTGCAGGACTCACATGGGACAGAGAGAGAGCGAGGTCCTGGCGAGTGTGGGGACCTGGAGTGAGCTCAGACCCAGGGCGTGTGGACACACTGACTCTCCCTCTGTGGACACTGTGTCCCAGCCACAGGGTGGAGAGGATGCCCGGGGTGATCAGTTATTCAAGGAGACAACTCGGTCCCATGGGAACCTAGTTACTCAACAAAGCTTCTTTTTCTTCTTCTCCTCCTCCTCCTCCTCCTTCTTCTTTCTCTTTTGTTAATCCCAATGATAATATTTTTTTCATTGATTTTTTGATAGAGTGGACAGGAGGGAAGGAAGAAGAGAGCAACATAGATATGAGAGAAACACATCGATATGTTGCCTCTCATACAACTCTGACCTTGGCTGGGGATCGAACGTGCAATCGAGGTACATGCCCTCGACAGGGAATTCATCCCTTGACCATTCGATCTGCATGTCGACAGTGTAACTGTTTAGCCAACGTGAACAGGGTAAGGGACCCTCTTGTTAGACTTAGCACATGTGGGTCAGAAGATTTGACGATAGACTGTCATTTGGGCAGAAGTGTGTCTAAAAGAGACTATCTGCCTTTTTTCCACTTGTGAATGTTTTCTCACTTTAAAAGAGACTTTTCTAACCCTCACACTTCAGATGTAAGAGCATATTCAGGAATCCAGAGAGGTTCCTTGAGGGAAACTGTGACATGAAGAGAAAACCACACAGGAAACCAGCCCAAACCCCCAACTGCACCTGGTCCTGGGAAGGTCCTTATGTTCGGGTACCCTGAGCGCCTCCTAGTGGTCAAATCCCCTTTTGCAGGGAGGTTCGTGTCTGGGCTCACACTGACTTCCCCTCACTGTGTGTCTTGCACAGTAATACAGGGCCGAATCCTCGGCTCTCAGGCTGTTCATTTGTAGATACAGCGTGTTCTTGGAGTTGTCTCTGGAGATGGTGAATCTGCCTTTCACAGAATCCGCATAGAATGCTTTACTCCCATCACTATAGATTTGACTTATCCACTGCAGCCCCTTCCCTGGAGCCTGGCGGACCCAGTGCATGTCGTAGCTACTAAAGGTAAATCCAGAGGCTGCACAGGAGAGTCTCAGAGACCCCCCAGGCTGCACCAAGGCTCCCCCAGACTCCACCATCTGCACCTCACACTGGACACCTGCAAACACAAAGACATCTTAGTCAGGAAACTGTCACACGTCCACTGTTTCTCTGTCTCACCCACACATACAACCTATGTCTCCTGTTCTCCATAAATTACCTCTTAAAATAGCAACAAGGAAAACCCAGCAGAGCCCAAACTCCATGGTGAGTCCTCTGTGTTCAGTTCTGATTAGAAAATGTGGTCACAGGGGGATCCCAGGGCTCTTGTCCCAGAGCTGCTGGGTCCGTCCTGGGCTGTATTTTATAGGCAGAAGGAGCCCTATTTGCATGTCCTCCTACTATATAGGGAGCTCTGGGGTTGGAGACCTGCAGAGAGGGCAGTGCCTCAGAGCAGGTGCGAGTGTCCGGGGGGGGGGGGGATGTGATTATGATAACATTCAATAACTAAATTACAACCATAGGGATATTTGGGACATGATCACCTGTCCACATCTGGGAACAAGGAGTCCATCATCTGGCCTAAGCACCTCCCTGCTGACCCCTCAACGTTCCTGAACCAACTACCGGTGGAGCAGGGCCTGCAGTAAGGGTGCAGACCCCTTGTAGGTAATGAGAACATGAATGAAAGTCTATATACTTGTTTTACCCAATATTAGGTCCAAAGAAAAGCAGACATGTGGAAAGAGACCACAGGCTGCAGATTTTGTAATAGTGAAAGTCATGGATACTGGATGTTGGTGGCTTTGGACCAGGGTGTCTCTGATGTCCTGGCCTTAAAGTAGACAAGAAAGACAAAGTGTTGAGGAGATGATTTTCTATCCCTGGGACTCAGAGACACTGAGGAGTCAGGGAGATTCATGGAGCTGATAGAGTGGCTGTGGGTTTCTCAGACCTTGAAGTCCATCTCCAGAGGGTCTGTCTGCATAGACAGTAATGAAAATCTTAAAGGAGGTGATGTAATGGAACAATCAGTTAAGTAACTGAGGCTCATGTTACATATGATCAGTGAAGGGGCTGTTGTCTGAGTCATGCTGGGAACCTTTGTATATTATGTGCAAAGGGGTTTTGTCCTATTCCAGTCATTTAGAAATCTGAGGTCTAAATATTATCCCGGGAAATCTAGACAGGTCATCCTAATATGAGAGTTTACATGAGGGAGATAGAGGGAGATTAGGCTCCAGGAGGACAAGGACACACTGTGACCTCTGAGGTCAGGGCCCCTATTCCTGGCTGTGGAGATGGAGGAAGAGGCCAGGGGACCAGGAATGCAGTTCTAGTCACTGGAAAAGACCAGGAAACAGGCTCCACTGTCTTATACTGTTCAGACAAAAGTAACAAAATGCCTGGGCTGGGAAGATGATAAACAACACATATTTGTGTCCCATTGACCTGGAGGCTAGGAATCCTCAGTCCAGGTGCCAGCAAGGTGCCTTCTGGGAACAGACAACCTCCTGGTTCCTGTATGACAGCCTCTTGCTGGGTCTGCACGTGGTGGAGGGACCAGCAGGACCTCTGGTCTCCATGAGGAAGGCACTGATCCCTGTCAGGAAAGCCCTGTTATGAACTAAGCATCTCATTAAAACCTCCCAGGACAGGGTTCTCACACTGTGTCCCGCACAGTCATGCACGGCCGTGTCCTCAGACTTCAGGACATTGGTCTGCAGATAGGCCGTGCTGACCGAGTTGTCCATGGAGAAGACAGATCACTCTGAGTGGCCTGGGCACACGTGGGCTTCCCAGTGTTTGTGTGAAACCAGCTCACACACTGCAGGCCTGACCTGGGGCCTGTAGCACCCGGTGCACATAGTAGCTGGTGAAGGTGGATCCAGAAGCCTTGCAGGAGACCTTCCCTGAGGCCCCAGGCTTCCTCACCTCAACCCCAGACTGCACCTGCTGCCCCTGGGAGTGGACACCTGTGCAGGGGATACAGGAGTGGGTGGAATTACTCCTGACTGTTCTGGTTCCCCTCCTCAGTCCAGGGACAGGGGAGCCCTTTCCTGTAGCCACAGCCACTAGGAGGAGACTTCTCCAGCTCCAGTCCATGCTGAGGGAATGAGCTGAGAGCACTGCTGTAGGATGGGTATGGCTGTGGGTGATGCTCTCAGGGCACAGATGTATCCATATTTAACCTGGTCAACCTCATCTAATTTGCATATTCTTGAGGTGGAGTGTTTCATAGCTGAGGGCCTGACCCCACCAGAGAGATGATGGAGGGACAGGGACCATGCTCAGTTAGAGTCTGAGGGTCCACGTCCTGATCCTTGTAGGAGGACATGTGTCCCCTGCCAGGTCCCTGAGCTCTGTGCACACTGAGCCTCTCCCTCAGGAACCAGCCCCACAGGACATTCTTCTCACTGTGCACCCACCTTTGAGTGACACGGGGACCTCCTGGACCAACTCTGGGCTTTGATACCTGAATGTCTTATTCCAGGATCAGTGTCTCCAAAGTGCTCCACCTGGTGAGGTAATAAAGCTGTCCCTGTCACAGGTCCTTACAATTCAGAACTCCTAAAAATTGTTTTTTGAATCTGGTTCTTATTCCTTATAAAATTACAAACATGCTCTTGAAAAATATGATATTTTCAGACAAATCAGCAGTCCCTGCTCATCTGTTGTTCTACAAATAGTTTTTTCAGGAAGACCCTAATTCTCTGAGAAAATCCCTGCTCAGCTTTCTCTGCACCTGCTCCTGGGGCAGCAGCCCTGTGTTCCTGGGTCATGAGCTCCCCCAACTGCCCAGCGTGGGCCCTGCAGGGGAGGGTCCTGTCTGGCTCTCAGGTCATTGACCTCTCAGTGTCTCTAGTCCAGTGGTAATGTCTGTGCCCTGACTTCAGAATTTTTTCTCAGGGGCAATTTTGACATCTCTGGACAGAAGAATCGTCCTTATTAAACCCCATGGGTCTTCAGGAATACCCCAGTCAAGGCTTTATGAAGCCACCAAGGAGCCCTTTTTTGCAGCTGCCAGATGGACAGACTCAGGATACACTCCCCTGAACCAGAGCGCTCCTGGGCTCCTGGTACCTCTATGTCCTTAGGTTTCTGTGGTTCAAGGTCTCATGTGAGTATCCCTGCATGTGGCCCAAATCCCACTGCACATCTACTATTCAATAAATAACACACACAAATACACACACACACACACACTCTGATGACTGTCTTTGCTATGAATCCAGAGTTGCCCTTTTCCCCTGAACCTAGTACATGTGCAGTGACTGAAGGTGTATTCTAAGCCTGGAGTGATCAAATGCACCCACGGTGCACAAGCAGACTTTGAGAGCAAGTCCTTCATGTTTCTGTGCTCTTGCAGGTCCTATGAAGCCAGATGCCCGTTAAAATGTATCAGACCTCCTGCAGGTAGGGCCGAGATGAGGCTGGGTCATAACCTTGACTGCAGGTTCCTGTAGCTTGGAGTCCCCGTAGAGACCAAACATTGGACTTAGGGACACGCTGAGATGGGTGAGGCTGAGGAGACAGCACCGTAGGCAGGAGGGAGGCAAGACTGCTCTGCCAGGTCACCTGGTGGGCAGGGAAACAGTGGGCAGGGGTGTGCGGTCTGCTCTGCGAGAGACAACCTGGCTTCCTCAGGACACCAGGTTTCAGGACAGGCTTGGTGTTCATTCACTTTTGTTGCTCCAACCTGATAGTTGTCTTTCCTCCTGATCACCTGGCATAACACATCCCACATGGAGACTCAGACCCCACAGCTACTCCCATTAGTCCCTGCAGGAGCCACCATCTCCTCCTGCATCTGCATCCCTGGTCCTGGACCCTGTGCATTCACAGGAGCCTGGGTGTGTCTGCCTCTGAGTGTGGAGCCGTCCACCCTCAGGGCCCTGTGGACAATGATGGATAGTCAGTCCCCACGGAGTGTAGCTTTCCCCTGAGAATGGGGAGAAAAGCACAGAGCCCAGAAAACCCCTGTGGTCCCAGGGGCTGTGTGAGCACCCAGGACACGCCCCTGTGTGATCTCTGAGACTAATCCTCCACTCTGAGTCATCACTGAGATCCTCCAGTGTTGAAGTTTGTATCGGTCGACTGTTATTTTCATTGCTGACTAGTATTCCATTAATGGATGTTCCCTAATTTGCTTATTTGTAAAACTAGAATGATTTTTGGGTTGTTTGTGGCTTTTAGCACAATGATGCTATAGATATTTGGATATATTTTTGTGATAAAATAAGGATTTCTTGTTTTAAACCATTCAGTCCAGGTGGGAACCCTGAGATACATGATAAGTATATATTTTATTTAATAAGGAACTGTGATTCACTATGTGAAGAAAGAATAACAGGACACAGAGGAACCTGGAGAAGGACAGGAGCCCAGACACTGCCGATGTGTCATCTGCACACACAGTGTCACCTCCTAACTTGTCTGCAGTGAGAATATGAGAAGTTAGAGCCACAGAGAAAAAGTGAGAATTGCTCAGGAAGCAGCTGAAAGGAAACCCTGCTCCCAACAGGAAGTCCCTCCTTCCCCTCACTCTGCACCTGCTCCTGGGCTTTTAAGTGTGGTCTGTGGGTCCTGTGCGCCCCCTGGTGTCCTGAGCGCTCCCTGCAGCCCCGCCCTCCTGTCCCCTCAGGAGGTTTGTGTCTGGGCTCACACTCACTTCCCCTCACTGTGTCCTGCACAGTAATACACGGCCGTGTCCTCGGTGGTCACGGAGCTCAGCTGCAGGGAGAACTGGTTCTTGGACGTGTCTCTGGAGATGGAGGTGCGGCTCTTGAGGGACGGGCTGTAGTTAGTGCTGCCATCATCACATATGTCCCCGATCCACTCCAGCCCCTTCCCTGGTTTCTGACGGATCCAATCCCCGCAGAAATCACTGGTGATGGAGGCTCCAGAGACAGCACAGGTGAGGGAGAGGGTCTGTGAGGGCTTCACCAGTCCTGGGCCTGACTCCTGCAACTGCACCTGGGACAGGACACCTGGGGACAAGGAGCATCAGGACCTGTCAGTCACGTGCAGTCACAACCACCCCACAGACCCCTGTCTGACCACTGAGACCCTCACCTTGGGGGGCTGTCACCAGGCACAGGAGAAGACCCAGCAGTCTCATCTTCTTCTAGACCAGGGCTCTGCCTTCCCCAGAGATCTCAACCCTGTGTGAAGAGAGAGCTGTGAGCTTCCCCAGCCCGGGGGAGGATTTACCCTGGAGCTTGGGGGAAAATTTGCATGTGGGGCAGCCTGTTCCTTATAAGTGGAGGACTGAGGTCAGACTGCCCTGGTCCTTCTGGGGCTCCTGTGGGAGCATCTCTTTTCTTTAGCTCACTCAGCATTTACGTCAGGGATAGGGAATCCCTTGCTTCACGAGACATATTGAATGTGTTTAAAGGTTGGCTTCACCTTTCTGAGCACAGGAAAAAATAATGGACTAGAAAGATAGGTAACACTTTTCCCATGCATCTTTTCAACCTATTTAAAAGGACTAGCATTTGTTCAGCTAATTTCTGTATCCCGACTCTCAAATATACCCACTATTTCCAAATTGCATATCATAATATCATACAAATGATGTCTACCTTTGTGCGAAAATAAAAATAAAGGGCATATATAATCGATATTTTATTTCTTAATTATATTTATATATATACATATTTATTGATTTTATTTTTTAGAGAGATTGAAAGGGAGAGGGGATATAGAAACACTGATCAGCTGCCTCCTGCACCCCCTTTCTGGGGATCAAACCCAAAACCCGGCATATGCCATGAATGGGAATTGAACTGAGGACCTCGTAGTACAGAAGAAGGCGCTTAATTCTCAAAGCCAAACCAGCCAAGCTCTTATATTTAAATTTATGATGTTACTTTGGTCTCAGAAACTATCTCTCAATAACAGGCAATTGAGACATTCTTTTATTCTTATTTTATTCTCACCCGAGAAAATGTTTATATTTTTTGTTCAGTTAGAGTGGGAGGGAGAGAGAGAGAGAAACATCGACGTAAAAGGGACACATCGAGTGGTAGCCACTCGCATGATCCAACCAGGGCTGTGGACAAACTGCAACCGAGGTACATGCCCTTTATGGGAACTTAACCCTGGTCTCTGCACTGCAGGCCGACGCTCTAACCGCTGATCCAAATCGGTCAGGGCCATCTGAGACATTCTTAATTATTGTTGTTGAACATTTTGTAATGGGTCTACAGCTTCCTAAGCAAACTCTTTCATTATGCACCCCATGGCCTTTTGCAGAGACCCCAAACTAGTTACATCAGATATGATCATGGTTTGAGGTGGAGAAAAGACAAGAAATGTAAACAGATTATGCCAGTGTACAACTCAGAATCATTCATGTGCTGACATGACTATGGCAGGAGGTTGACCTGTTTTCTCTGTCTACCGTTATCAGTGATGTCGGCGTTCAAAGGGAGGTTAGTGAAGAGAATTCCTATCACAGATTTTTCTCATAGGAAAGGAAGCTTCAATGCTGACAAGGCTCCTCAGTCCAGACTTTCTTTCTGTGCCACTGGGGATGTTCATCTGGTCAGAGGTGTTGGCCTATCCCACTGGACATATAATGTCTTTAATGTACAATGGACACATTTCCCCAACAGACATGTGATTTGGGAACCTATTGTCTCTTTGTGGGCTGTTCATTTTTTTTTTCTTAATGGTATGTTAGTTGGGAAAATGTTTTTAATTATAACACTATTCAATTCATCACTATATGATTAAATGGAACCTTTTTTTAAGGACTTATATAACAACTCGCCAGAAAAGTGTCACTCTCCATTGTCCATGGGAGAGGAATCCCAGATATGAACAGAGTGGGCACTAAACCCAATGAAGAAATAATGGCTAGTATTTATATTAACATTAAAATCTGTTTTCTTTGTCCTCTGACAATGAGACGAAACTTCCATGTCATGAAGTCCTGATTCATTGCAAAGATTAAGTCACTTAATTTGACTTTACAATGGGATTTTCAATCTTTATGTAGCATAAAAATTAGACTGATGCCTGAGAAATTATATCATGTAGACAGAAGAGGTAGGAACCTCAAAGGACGTAAGGAAGATACTGAGGAGAGTGACAGAGTCAGGATCTTAGGGGTCATTTTATGAGGATGAAAGTGACCAGAAGGACGGAGGTGCAGAGAGGTCGTGAGAGGGAGACATGAGGAGATGAACTGGAGCTCACGTCGGGAAAGTGAATGTCCAGTGAGAGCCCTGCATGGAGCTGTGTGTGCAGGACTCACATGGGACAGTGAGAGAGCGAGGCCCTGGCGAGTGTGGGGACTTGGAGTGAGCTCAGACCCAGGACGTGTGGACACACTGACTCTCCCTCTGTGGACACTGCATTTCAGTCACAGGGTGGAGAGGATGCCTGGGTGCTCAGTCTTTAAGGAGACAATTTCATCTCATGGGAACCTAGAGAGATAATGGTCCCTGAGCCTGGACATGACTCATCTGGGAAAGGTAATGTTGTCGACACCATCGTCATCCTCAGAGAGATTAGGGGACACTGGGCCCAGGACAAAGAGGAGGATTTCTGGGATCCTGAACCCCAGGAAGTGCGGAGCGCCCTGAGCACCACAGGGAGCTGTTCTTAGCTGCTTCCTGAGTGGTTCCTGCGCGATGTTCCCACTTCAGTGGGTTCTGAGTGCTCTCTGCTGGTGCTGAGGGGTTGCGGGGTCCAGAGCGCCCCCTGGTGTCCTGACCCATCCTGGTGGACCTAAGCATCTCCTGAGGCTCAGCACCTCTTGTCCCCGCATGGTGTTTGTGTCTGCATCATAGAGACGTCCTCGTCAGGAAAATGTCACATGTCCAGTGTTTATTTTACTCATGTATATTCACACAGTCTCTGCCTCTAGTTCTTCATAAATTACCTCTTAAGATAGCATCACGGCCAGCCCAGCTGAGCCCAGACTCCATGGTGAGTGATCTGTGATCAGTCCTGATCAGGAAAGTAGAACATATGAGACCTGGGGGTGGGATCCTGTCCCAGAGCTGCAAGGTCGGGCCTGGATTCATTTTCATGAGCTGGTGGGTCCCTGTTTGCATGTCCTCCTACTACAGAGGGAGCTCTGGGGTGGACGCTGGCATAAAATATGTGGTTTCAGAGTGCAGTGAGTTCAGGGGCATATGTCTGTGCAGAACTAGACCTGGTATCTGGGCCTCTCTCCTCACAACTAGACCAAACTGCTTCCCTTAATGACCTCCAGACAGGGCGACATGCCAAGTGAAGGTTTCAATAGTACCTGGGTGGACACTGGACCATGTTAAAATGTGATTATTGTTCAATACAGCAGAAAAAGTCAATGTAATAGGAAACTAAAAAAAAAAAATACAGTTTTAATTATTATATCTTAGAAGGATACCTGTATGAACACAAGAAGGTGATCAACCATCACACCCAGAGGGAGATTAACATGTGGGAATTTCATGTTCAGGAGGCAGAAGTCCCTCTGACACTATTTCCTCTGCACAGTGGTTCAGAGGATAAACTAAGAACAGAGTGTGACCCTTGAGCCAGTGGACCGGTGTTGAGGGACAGTGGGTGTCTGTTGGGTCCCTTGGAAGCAGAAATGTGAACTACAGAGAAGCAGACAGGGCTCCCGGGTCCGAGTCCTTCGGGGAGGTTGGTACTTTATGTGCAGCAGCTGCACAGCCTCCTTTGTGGTGTTTGTTCTCTAGACTCTGCCGGACCTATTTCAGTCACTGGGGATGGAGAAAAACTTCAGTCACAATTAAGTGTGTTTAGGTTGAGTTCTGAGAATAACTAAGTTTAGGTTACCAAAATTTTGATATGAAAATTTTTGATGCCTGTTACTAATACAAAATAACAGATGTAAATAAAATATTATTTATTGAAAATATTATTTTTCTTTATCCTTTGATTACAGAATGAATAAGTCATTCAAATTACCTCCTCTTATTGCAGGTGATGGATCTGATTTTCTGTAAATTTGTAAGACTAGCAGTTCAGCTGTGTTCTCACCATCAGGATCTGTGTGCAGGTGGACATCTGACATGGTCCAAACCAGGGTTGCAGCAGACAGGTGCATTACTGGTTCCTCAGAAGTAAATTTCAGTCACTTTCCTTGTCTGCACCTGACCCTGGGGACTGCTGTCCCCACGTCCACACACAAGGAGTCACCTGGAGCATGACGTCTCCTGCTGTGGGTGTCACTGTGCAGAGCAGGGGAGAGATGTTCCCAGGTACATGGATGGGGACCAACAAGCCAGGGGTCACACTCCCAGGGCTCTTGTTCTTTATGTCCTGAGTTTTCTTCTCACAGAGCAAGTTCTCAGTGTCTCATATCACTTTCCTCAGGCATAGCCACACACGGTAATGTAGCCATTAATATACAGACAACTGGCTTGGAAATTCCCATCCTCTTCACTCAGCCATAGAAAGAAGGAAATCCTACCATTTGTGTCAATGTGGATGGACCTAGAGGGACATGTCCTGAGTGAAGAAAGTCAGAGAGAGACACACACCCTGAGGCTTCACTGATATGAGGAATCTACAGAACAATGTAAAGTAACAGGCAGAACAGAAACAGACTCATGGACTCAGCGGACAGACTGATGGGGCACAGGGAGGGCAGTTGGGGGCCTGGGAGAAAGGGGAGGGACTGAGGAGCACAGATTGGCAGGTAGTGGCAGTGACAGGATGGGAAGTGCAGCCCAGGGAACAGTCAGTCGTATTGTCATAACTGGTGTGGGACCAGGCGGGCACTGGAACTACTGGTGCCTCACTTCATACATTATATGAGGTCTGACCACGCAGCTGTCCACCAGGAACTTGTATAAAATAATACAGACAGTCAACAGGAATTGAAAAAGAAATAATAAAAGGGAACTGACCCTCACTCCAGTGAGATTAAAGAAGGGTGTGGCGGGTGAAACCCAGGCAGGAAATGGCTGGATTCCAGGACTGTGCTCACAGTTCTGACATCCTTAGATTCATTACATGTTCCCACTGAGAACCTGGACCTGATTATTTGCTGAGGGTTCACATCTCAGTAACAAACTGGACTGTGAGCCAGGACTTACTTCAACAATCAGACTTGCTGAAGGGCCTTCCTTGTGCTTCCCAGAGATTCCAACTGTGTATATGACATGCGTGCCATGCCCCCTGTGTGTGCTTGTCCTCAGCACTGCCCTGGCCTGGGGACAGCCCTGCCCAGAGCCCTTGGCAGCCCTAATCCCGAAAGGAGGACACTCGGACTTTCCCATAGGCTCACAGTCTCACCTGGGTTGGGCCCGCTCCCCTCCAGCCTGGTCCCACTGTCACCTGTCCTCAGCCTGCCAGTCCTGACTTCAAGCCCCTCAGTCTCCCCTTTCCACCGCCATGCCCCTCAAACTGACCTTCCTGCCACCACGCACCTCTGCCTGCCAGTCTCACCACCAAGACATTCAGCCTAACCGACCTGCCGCCAAGTCCTGCAGGGCCTGTGTCCTGCTTGTCCCTCAAGGCCTAGATCAGAGGGCTCCTGGACCAATGGGAGAGCAGATGTCACCAGGCAGCCTGGGAGTCATCACTGCCAAACAGAACAGGCGTTGCCACACTCACCATATCTGGGACGTCGCCAGCCCTGTGACACACACCCCTGTCCGCTCCTCACAAGGGCTCTGTGAGGTCCAAGCTCCGCCCGTCCCCTCTCACAGGAGGACAGTCCAGCTCAGACAGGTTCCGTCTGCCAGAGGACGGCCCGATTGAAGCCCGTCCACCGCTGCTGGTGCCGAAGGTCCCACCAGGTCTCACCCGCTCCTCACATCCTTCATGGTCTCTACTGGCTATTTCTGGATTTCTCGCCTGACTGGACTCCTGACATGTCTAATTTACACTCGTCCTACTGTCCTGAGCTGGCGGCTGTGGGTCTTGGAGGAAGTGCTGTCTCCACACAGCTCAGGGTCCAGGGAGCACGTGTGTACCAGCGGTGCCGAGTACTGGTGCACTGCCCACCCCACGCCTGTGCACGTCGGTGATGTGGGTGGGCCCCCCAGAGCTGTTGGACCAAGATGGTGGCGGCCTGGACACGAGGGAGTGACAGGCACAGGGAGAGGCCCCTGGCCACACCCCTTTCCTGGGAGGCAGCAGGTCTTGCCCGGGGTGCAGGTTCTCTGGTGCTACGCGTTCCCCTGCATATCTGATGAAAGGGGACCTTTCTGGTGGGCAAGGTCCACAGTGTTTCAGGAGAAGAGAGGAAGGTGCAGTGGGTTCAGCTTGCCCTGGTGCTCAGTCTGTCAAGGACACAATTGGGTCCCCTGGGAACCTAGTGAGATAATAGTCCCTGAGACGTGGGACTATTATCGTCTGGGAAAGAGAATGATGTCGACACCATCATTGTCCTCAGTAAGATGAGGGAACACAGGGTCCAAAATACAGAGGAGGGTGCCTCGGACCCTGAACCTCAGGAAGAGCGGGAGCACCCTGAGCACCCAGGGAGCTGTTCTCACCCCTCCCTGCATGGTTTCTGTGCCATGTTCCTAGGTAGGTGGGTTCTGAGCGCCCCCTGCTGATCCTGAGGGGTCTGCAGGGTTCAGAGCGCCCCCTGGTGTCCTGACTCCTCCTGGTGAACCCGAGGGTCTCCTGCAGCTCAGCCCCTCCTGTCCCCCTGCAGGGAATTGGAGTCAGCATTATAGAGACGTCCTGGTCAGGAAAATGTCACATGTCCAGTGTTTATCTCACTCATACTCATTGACACACTCTGTGTCTCTAGTTCTCCATAAATTACCTCTTACAGTAGCAGCACAGACAACCCAGCTGAGCCCAAACTCCATGGCGAGTGGTCTGTGTTCAGTCTTGATTGGGGAATGAGAACATCTGGGAACCCGGGGCTGGCTCTTATCTCACAGATTCACAATCGGGGTGGGCTGGTTTTCATGAGCTGCGGGGGCCCTGTTTGCACTTCCTCCTACTGCAGAGGGAGCTCTGGGGTTGGATGCTCACATAAATGACATGGTTTCACAGTGTGGTGTGTCCAAGGGAATGTGTCTGAGTAGAATTATCCCTGGTGTCTGAGCCTCTGCTCCTCTCAACCTGACCCCACTGCTTCCCTGAGTGACCTCCAGACCACGGGCCATGCCTAGTGAGGGTGTCAGTGCTACCTGGCAGGACACTGGACCTCGTTAACATGTGATCATGGTCCAATACAGCATAAAAGTCAATGTAATAGGGAACTAAAAGAGCGGTTAAGGTTTTAAATACCATATCTTAGATGGGTACCTGTATGAACACAGGAAGGTGATCAACCATAACACCCAGAGGGAGATTAACATGTGGGAAATTCATGTTCAGGAGGTGGATGTTCCCTCTGATACTATTTTCTTTGCACAGTGTTTCGTGGATAAACTAAGAACAAAGTGTAACCCTTGAGCCAGTGGACCAATGTTGAGGGACAGTGGGTATCTTTTGGGTCCCTTGGAAGGAGAAACGTGAACTACAGAGAAGCAGACAGGGCATCCAGGTCTGAGTCCTTCAGGTAGTTTGGAGCTGAATGTGCAGCAGCAGCACAGTCTCCTTTGTGGTATTTGTTCTCCAGACCCCACCGGACCTGTTTCAGTCACTGGGGATGGAGAAGAACTTCAGTCATGATCAAGTGTGTTTTGGTTAATTTGTGAGAATAACTAAATTTAGGTTACAAAAATTTTGATATGAAAACTTTTGATGGTTGTTACTAATACAGAATAACAGATGTAAATAAAGTATTATTTATTGAAGATATTATTTTTTCTTTATCCTTTGATTACAAAATGAATAAGTAATTGAAATTACCTCCTTTTACTGCAGCCAAAGGATCTGTTTTTCTGTAAATTTGTAAGACTATCAGTTCAGTTGTGTTCTCACCATCAGCATCTGTTTTTATGTGGACGTCTGACGTGGTCCAAACCAGGGCGGCAGGAGACAGATACATTCATGGTTCCTCAGAAGTAAATTTCAGTCACTTTCCTTCTCTGCACATGACCCTGGGGAATGCTGTCTCCAAGTCCACACACAGGGAGTCACCTGGAGCATGACATCTCCTGCTGTGAGTGTCACTGGGAAGAGCAGGGGAGAGATGCTCCCAGGTACATGGATGGGGACCAACAAGCCAGGGGCCACGCTCCCAGGGCTCCTGTTCTTTATGTCCTGAGTTTCCTCTTCACGGAGCAAGTTCTCAGTGTCTCATATCACTTTCCTCAGACATAACCACACAGGGTAATCTAGTCATTAATATACAGACAACTGGCTTGGGAATTAGAATCCTCTTTACTCAGCCATAGAAAGAAGGAAGATGTCAGCCTGGACATCTGCACAAGCTGTCGTGGTCCCTCTGCCTCTGCCTAGTGTCAACTGCTCTCGGTGCTGTGAGCATGAAAGCAAGTCAATGACCATAACCACGTAGGGGCTTTTATCTCTAGCTTCAGGTCACAGCCATGAAGCCCAATGTCCACACTCTGTGTTTTGCTGCTGGCTGGTTGGGACCCTGAGCTGTGTGGAGCTGAGCTGTATTTTTGAGTCAATATGAACCCCTCCCTCCTCCTCCTCCTCCTCTTCCTCCTCCTCTTTCTGTTTCTCCTTCTTCTCATCCTTCTAGTTCTCCTTCTCCTTATTCTTCCTCCTCCTCCTTCTTATTCTTCTTCATTAATTCTCACCTGAGTGCATATATATGTATATATGTGTGTGTGTGTGTGTGTGTGTGTGTGTGTGTGTATATATATATTAGTGTGTGGAAGGGAGGGAGAAAAAAGAGAAACATTGATGTTAGATAAAAATATCAAATTGTTGCCTCTCCTACAACCCAAACCAGGGCCTGGAATTGAACCTGCAACTGAGGTTCGTGACCTGGACAGGAAATCTTACCCTTGACCATTCAGTCTTCAGGCCGGCAGTCTGACTGCTGAGAAAAACCAGACAGGGCAGCAGACCCTCTTGAGAGACTTAGGAGATGTGGGTCAAAGATTTGATGATAAATTGTCATTTGGGCACAAGTGTGTCTAAAAGGGACTTTGTTTTTTCTCCACTTCTGAAAGTTGTCTCACTTTACAACAGTTTTCTAACTCAAAGACTTCAGAGTAAGCACTGAATTGGAAACCCAGAGAGGTTCCCAGAGGGAAACGGTGATATGAGGAGGAAACCACACAGGAAACCAGCCCAAACCTCCAAATACACCTGCTCCTGGATGTTCCTGTGTTCAAGAACCTGAGCGCCCCCTGGTGGTCACGGCCTCTCCTGCAGGGAGGTTTGTGTCTGGGCTCACACTGACCTCCCCTCACTGTGTCTGTTGCACAGTAATACACGGCCGTGTCCTCGGCTCTCAGGCTGTTCATTTGCAGATACAGCGTGTTCTTGGAGTTGTCTCTGGAGATGGTGAATCGACCCTTCACAGCGTCCGCATAGTATGTGCTACCACCACTATTACTAATGCGTGAGACCCACTGCAGCCCCTTCCCTGGAGCCTGGCGGACCCAGTTCATCCATATACTACTGAAGGTGAATCCAGAGGCTGCACAGGAGAGTCTCAGAGACCCTCCAGGCTGCACCAGGGCTCCCCCAGACTCCACCAGCTGCACCTCACACTGGACACCTGCAAACACAAAGACGTCCTGGTCAGGAAACTGTCACACATCCACTATTTCTCTTTCATCCACTATTACACTCAGTGTCTCTTGTTCTCCACAAATTACCTCTTAAAATAGCCACAAGGAAAGCCCAGCTCAGCACAAACTCCATGGTGAGTGGTCAGTGTTCAGTCCTGATCAGGGAATGGGGTCACCTAGGAATCCAGGGTCTGGGCTCCTGTCCCACAGCTGCAGGGTGAGGGCTGGCCTTGTTTTAATGGGTTGACAGGGCCCTATTTGCATGTCCTCCTGCTATATAGGGTGCTCTGGAGTTGGAGACCTGAGAGAGGGAAGTGCCTCAGAGCAGGTGTGAGTGTCCTGGGGGAGAATCGTGGTCATGATAACATTTCAATGACTAAATTGGAGTCATAGGGTCATTTGGGTCATGTTCAAGTGTCTACATCTGGTAGCACTGAGCCCACGATCTGGCCTCTGCTCCTTCTCACTGGGCCCCATGGTTCCCCTGAACCACTTCCAGGGCAGAGGAATACCTGCCCAGTGAGGGTGCAGACCCCTTGTATGTAATGTGAACATGAATGGACTCTGTATTCTAGGGTTACTCACACATCAGGGATGTATCCACCTGTGGCCTCAGGGTCCTCACCACAGTGGAGAGGGTTGTGCATCATCTGTGAGATGGATCTCAAACAGCTGAAGTGAGGCAGGTTCCCCCAGAACTGTCACATACAACTGAAGTCTGTGCTGGGCCCAGGAGCACTGTCCTGGATCCTCACAGCCCCTGTTCTGTCCACTCTGCCTCATGGCCTGTCACCACATCCAGCCCTGATGTACCTGGTCCTCCCCGCCTGAGTGTCAGTAGGTCAGGTGTAACTGTCCCTGCTGTAGCTGCCCTGTGGTCACACTGAGCCTCTGTCCTTGTCCCCTCCATGTGCACTCTTGGTTTCTAAGACTGTCCAACATGAGGATCAGTGCTCTGTGTGTGGCAGTTCGTTGGGAAGAGTCAGACCCAGAGCCCTGAGGGGCCATGATGTTCGATCTCCTGACCATCATCAGGCAAGTGGGAAACAATCAGAATCCCTGTGACCAGTAAGATGCGCAGACTTAAGGTGAATCACTCACCTATGAAACAGGCATTAGCCCTCTACATTCACAGTGAAGGCCATGGTGACCAGTTGAGTTGATTGCATGGCTTGATCCTTCTAACGTGTCTTATTAGAGTTAGTACAGTTTATTGTTAAAAGAGGTCAGCTGTGCCCTGGCTGGTTTGGCTCAGCGGTTAGTGTGTTGGCCCGGGGAACAGAGTCCTGGGTTTGGTTCCCGCTAAGGGCAAGTACCTCTATTGCAGTTTGTTTCGGCCCCAGTTGGGGTCTTGTGGGCCGTGGCCACTCGATTTGTCTCTCTCACATCGATGTTTCTGTCTCTCTCTTCTCCCCCTTTTCGATCCTGCTCTATCTGAAGATAAAGTTAAAAATGTCCTCGGGTGCGGATAAAAAAGAAAAGACAGCTGTGTGTTTCCATAGCGTTTAGATAAGTCGTGTCTTGTCTTCCTATAATAAACGTGTTTCCAGAGCATGGAGGTAAAGCCTGGACCGCAGATGTGCCCAGTACCCACCTCATTTTGGGCGACTTGACTCAGTGGGCCCTGACTCCCCAGTGTCCTGAGAGGACGTTTTTCTTCAAAGCCCACAGAATAAGAGAGACTCCTCATCGCCTCCGCTCATCCAGCGTGGGTGTCGGGTCCCTTCCCGCAGGAGCTCTATGGACCCTGCTGTTCACAGGACGTCCCCTTTTTATTCTTTCCGTCCATGGACCCCACCTTCCTCTCATTGGCTGTGAACCCCCAGGGTGTCTGCTGAACCAGGGGGGAGCCCTGTGTCTCTCTCCTGTGGCGATGCCCCTACTGCAAATAATTTGAACAAAATCTTCCATTAAAATTTAGCCACTGCCAGAGCACTTTCCTCCAGGATGGATGTGAGATGTTTAAGGTTATTCTGTGCAGGTTGCACATAAAGCCACTCAGGAGACCCAGGGACTGGACTGTGAAGACGACAGTGCCCCCTGGTGGTTGTTCTGAGCGGCACAGGCTGACGACGCTGGGTCTGCACCAGCTTCCTGAGACAAGGCAGGGGCGTCCGCCACAGAGAAGTCCTTTCTGGCATTTTGAAACTTAGGCACCTCAAATTTCGTGTCTTTCTTGTACACAGCTGTGTCTCCGTAAGGACACCCGGGCATGTCTCCTGACTGAGAATCAAACCAGCAACCTCTTGGTTCATGAGTCAATGCTCACTCACTGAGCCACAGCAACCGGGCATAACATACTTTTTCTGATTTAGACTTTTTTTTTTTTTTTTACTTCTTATCTTGTTTAATTATTCTCAAAATAACTTATCGTTTTCTTGCATAGAAGTAGTCACGGGGCGCCCTTGTGTTTGTCCTGATCTTAGAAGAGTAGCTTTGAAATTCTCTCTGTGCAGCATGATTTCACTTGGCTTCTCAAATGTGGTCTTTGCTATCTTGAGGTACATCTCTTGTGTACATAATTGTTAAAAATTGTAATCATGAAGTCATTTTTTTATTAAAATCTTTTTTCTTCATCTATTTATATGACGGTATCATTTATTCTTTATTCTGTGAATGTGGTGGCACACATTTACTGGTTTACAAACATTGATTCATCCTTGCATTCTAGGTCGATAACCCACTTTTTTGTGCTCATTGATGCAATACCTCACACTTTAATGATACATTCAATATACTCTTAAGTTTCCTAGTGCATTGTGAGGATTTTTGCATCTGTGTTCATCACGGATGTTGATCTGTCATTTTTATGCCCTTACTGGGCTTTCATATGCTTGTCATGGTCACCTCAGTACATTTGTTTGAAATGTTGCCTCTTCTTTTAATTTTGGAAGAATTCAACAGGATTGATTAAAAAGTTACAAATTTGTGCCAGGCCAGTGTGTCTCAGTGGATACAGCATCATCCCACGGACCTAGAGGCCCTGGTTTGATTCCTGATGAGAGCACATGCTGGGGTCGTGGGCTCAATTTCCAGTAGAGGGCGTGCAAGAGTCAGCTGAGTGATGTGTATCTCTCACATGCATGTTTCTATTTCTTTCTCTTATTCTTACTTTAAAACAAACAAACAAACAAACAAACAAATAAATACATTCTTGTTCTTGCTGATTTTAGTTAGAGGTTAGAATGTTGGCTTGAGTAGTGATGTGTCACAGGTTGATTCTTGGTCCAAAGCACGTTCCTGGGGTGAAGGTTCAATCCCTACCCTAGTCAAGTTTGTGTTCTAGGAAACCACCTGGCATGTCTCCCTCACATCGATGTTTATCTCTCTCTATATATATAGCTCTCCCTTTTTCCCTTCAACTCCACCTCAAATAAACACAAAAATAACCTCAGATGAGGATTAACATTAAGAACAAAAAAGTTATTAATTCTTTGAAATTTTCGTAAAATTCACTTTTAAGTTTATTTCGTCGTGGGCTTCTGTTTGTTGGTCAGTTTTCACTACTATCTCAATAATATTTTAAATAATTCATAGCAATGTTACAAAGATCAAATTTCTAATATGAGCACCTACCAGGTGGACAGAGAAATACAACTTTTAATATTCCCAGGGTATGGTCAGTGTGGAAATTACAGTTGGGTCTAGACCACATATATATTTTATATGACATCCAAGAGAATTAAATAAATCTGAATTATTCTATACAGAATTCATACCGTGTCTTAGTCCTGAGGATGCACCTCCCTTACTTCCAGCTCCAGCAGCACAAGAAACAGGTCCCAACTGCTGTTCCCTGAGATATCCGTGGTTTGTGCTGAAGACACAGCTGTCCATGAATTTCACACCCTGGATTAGCTTGAAGGTGACACAGGCAGGGCCATTGCTGGGAAACATAGGTGTCGTCTGACAGAACATTTTGGCTCAGGAAATTCCGGATAATTTTCTTGGCTCTCTTGAAATGCATAGAGATTTAAGAAATCTCCGCCTTTCCTGGACAGACTCAGACTGAGTGCTGACGTGTACTGAGGCTCATAAACTCCACGGTTTTAATTCTCCGAATAAAAATGCTGCCTCTGGTGCATGTGAGAATGATGCTATCAATAAGACAAAACTTTTAAAATAGAGAATCATCAGTGATTGACACAGAATCACAGGTCTACTGAGATTCTTGGATAAAATGTTATAGGGAGAGGAATCCAAGAGTCTCAGAGGAAACACTCTTCACCACCACCTGCACCTGCTGCTGGGGCTGCAACCCAGAGTCGGTGGGTCCTGAGCGCCCCCTGGTGTCCCAAGAGCACCCTGCATCGTCACCCTCCTGTCTACCTCAGAAGGTTTGTGTCTAGGCTCACACTGACTTTCCATCACTCTGTCTCACACAGTAATACACGGCCTTGTCCACCACTCTCAGACTGTTCATGTGCATATATAGGGTGTTCTTGGCATTGTCTCGGGTGATGGTCCATCGGCCCTTGACTGAATTGGCATAGTTTGTGGTACTACTGTCAGAATTAATTTCACAAACCCACTGCAACCCCTTGACTGAAGCCTGGCAGAACCTGACCATCCAGTACTTACTAAAGGATAATCCAGAGGATACAGAGGAGAGTCTCAGAGACCCCCAGGCTGCGCCACACCTCCCCCAGACCCCACCAGCTGCACCTCACAGTGCACACCTGAAAACACAAAGATATCCTGGTCAGGAAACTGTCACACATCCACTGTTTCTCTCTCTCATTTACTCTCACACTCAGTGTTTCTTGTTCTCCATAAATTACCTCTTAAAATAGCCCAGCTGAGCACAAAATCCATGGTGAGTGCTCTGTGTTCAATTCTGATCAGGTAATGTGGACACCTGCAAATCTTGGGGCTGGGGTCCAGTCCCAGAGCTGCAGGTTTAGTGCTGGGCTGGTTTTAATGGTCAGAAGGGCCCCTATTTGCATGTCCTCTTACTATATGGGGATCTCTGAGGTTGGAGACCTGCAGAGAGGACAGTGCTTCAGAGCAGGTGTGAGTGTCTTGGAAGAAAATCGTGGTCGTGATTACAGTTCTATAACCAAATGAGAATAATGAGGTTGGGGCATGTCCTGTGTCCACCTATGGTAAGCTTGAGCCCAGCATCTAGCCTGTGCTCCTTCTCCCCGGGCCCCTGGACTCACCTGAACCAACTCCAGGGCAGAGCAGGACCTGTCATTGAGGGTGCAGACCCGTTGTAAGTCATGAGAGCATGAATGGACATTTATATTCTGGAGCTACCCACATGTCAGGGCTGGAGACAAGCAGACACGTGGAAAGAGACCACAGACTGCAAATATTGTTAGAGTGGACATCGTGTATATGGTTTGTAGGTGGCCTTACCCTGAGTGTCTCTGGCATCTTGACCTTCAAGGAGACAAAGAAGACAGAGTGTTGAGAAAATTTGTTTTTATCCCTGGGACTCAGAGACCCTAAGAAGTTAGGGAGCAATTCACGAAGTTTATGGAGAGGCTCATCTACAGAGGATCTGTCTGCACAGACAGTAATAAAAACCTTAAAGAAGGTGATAATAACAGAACAATTACTTAGATAAATTAAACCAGAATACCTGTGATCAGCAAGAGGGCTTATATGTAAGGTAAATTACTCATCTATGACATCAAGACCTTTGCAGTTTAAATTCACAATAAAGGCCATGGTGATGTGAGTTGAATTTATCAAAGCACCTGGTCCTTGTCACCCATGTTATTACAACTCTGATGTTTATTGTAAAAAGGGACAGCTGTGGGTTTCCACAGCGTTTAGATAACAGCGTGCCGTGTCCTCATGTAACAAAAGTGTTTACAGAGCATGGAGGTAAAGCCTGGACAGTACACCTGCCCAGAACCCAGCTCCTCCTGGGGGACGTGAGCTCAGTGTGTCCTGAGCTCCCCAGGGTCCTGAGAGCACATTTTCCTTCAAAGCCCACAGAGGACCAGAGACTCCTCATCGCCTCCCCTCATCCAGCCTGGGTGTCGGGTCCCTTCTCGCAGGAGCTCTATGGACCCTGTTGTCCACAGGACGTCTCCTCCTCGTTCTTTTCTTCTACATACCCTCCCTCTGCTCCTAGGCTGTCAACCCCCGAGGTCTCTGCTGCACCACAGAAGAACGCTGTGTCCCTCTTTTGTGGTGATGCCCCCATTGCAAGAACCTTGAATAAAACCGTCCTTTAAAATTTAGAACTGTCCGAGAACCTTCCACCTAAATAAAAGTGGGATATTTAAGGTTTTTCAGTGCGGATTGCACATAAGCCCACTCAGAATACGCCCTGGGACAGGCTTGAGGAGACGACAGTGCCTCCTGGTGGTTGTTCTGAGCCACACAGGCCGAGGCATCTATTTATATGATGGTACTGTATCGATTATCTTTTACTGTGTGAATGAGGTGTAGCATCTTTAATGATTTACATATGGAAAACCATTCTTGCATTCTGTGTTCATATCCCAATGTATCATGGTTAATGATCCTTTTAATGTGCTGTTCAGTTTTCATGTATATTGTTGAATATTTTTGCACTTAAGTTCATCAAGGATATTGACTTGACATTTTTTATATCCCCATTTGGCTTTCATATTAATGTAATGGGAACCTCAGTAAATTAATTTAGAAGTGTTGCCTCTTCTTTTAATCTTGGACAAATTTCAGAGGCATTGATTTAAAATTCATAAATTCTTGCCAGGCCATGTAGTTCAGTGGGTGGGGCATCATCCCATGGACTGAGAGGTCCTGGTTGACTCCTGGTCAGAAACATACCAGGGTTCTGGGCTAAATCCCCAGTAGACAGCGTGTTCTTGGAGTTGTCTCTGGAGATGCTGAATTGGCCCTTCACATCCTCCGCATAGTATGTCTTACTACTCTCAGAATTAATATCTCCTACTCACTCCAGAACCTTCCCTGGAGCCTGGTGGACCGAGTCCATCCAGGAGTTATTGAGGCTGCACAGGAGAATCTCAGAGAACCCCCAGGATTCACCAAGGCTCCCCCAGACTCCACCAGCTGCACCTCACATTGGACACCTGCAAACACAAAGACGTCCTGGTCAGAAAACTGTCACATGTCCATTGTTTCTCTCTCTGATCCACTTTCACACACAGTATCTCTTGTTATCCACAAATTACATCTTAAAATAACAACAAGGAAAATACAGCTGAGCACACACTTCATGGTGAGTGCTCTGTGTTTTGTCCTGGTTAGGAAATGGGGTCACCTGGGGATCCTGAGGCTGGGCTCCTCTCCAAGAGCTGCAGGGTTTGGGCAGGGCTGGTTTTTATGAGCAGAGGGGGGCCCTATATGCACGTTTTCCTACTATATAGGGAGCTCTGGGATTGGATACCTACAGATTTGGTGGTGCCTCAGTGCAGGTGGGAGTGTCCTGGGAAAGAATATTAGTCATGACAAAATTTCAATAATGAAATAAAGTCTTAATAGGTAGGAGCATGTCCAAGGTTCCACATGTGGTAACAGTGAGCTCAGATACCGGGGTGAGCACGTAAACACTGTTTCCTAATTCTCCCTGAAACTACTTTAAGGCAGAGTGGCACCTGCGCAGTGAGGGTGCAGACCCCTTGGATATAATGAGAGCACGAATGAACCTCTGTATTCTGGAGTTTCCAAAAAATCAGGCCTGGGGAAAATCTGACATGTGCAAAGAGACCACAGGCTGCAGATCTTGTAAGAGTGGATGTCATGCACACGGTGTGTTGGTGCCCTTGGCCCTGACTGTCTCTGGCTTTCTGACCTTCAAGAAGACAAAGAAGACTGAGTGTTGTGTAGATGCTTTTCTATCTCTTGGACTCAGATATACTGAGCAGTTGGAGAGATTCATGGAGCTGATGGAGAGCTTGTGGGTTTCCAACACCCAGAACTCCATCTACAGAGGATCTATTTCCATAGACAGTAATGTAAACCTTAAAGAAGTTGTTATAATAGAACAATTGGTGAGATAAATGTTAGTCCAAATACCTGTGATTAGCGAGAAGGCTCATATTTATGGTTATTCTCTCATTTATGAAACAGAGAGTTTTGCACTTTAAATTCACAATGAATGCCATGGTGATATGAGTTGAACTGATCACTGAGCTTGGTCCTTCTCAAGTGTGTTATCACAACTGTGAGAGTTTATTGTCCAAAGGAAGCACTTGATGATTCCACAGTGGTTGGATAACAGTGTCGTGTCCTCATGTAG
This sequence comes from Molossus alvarezi, assembly GCA_037176705.1. NCBI lineage: Eukaryota > Metazoa > Chordata > Mammalia > Chiroptera > Molossidae > Molossus > Molossus alvarezi. Next base: position 352,404 of record JBAWUJ010000066.1, read on the forward strand.
TAAACGTGTTTACAGACCTTGGAGATAAATCCTGGACAGTAGATGTGCCTGGAACCCACCTCCTGTGTGATGGGAGCCTAGTGGGTCCTGAGCTCCCCAGGGTCCTGAGAGCACGTTTTTCTTCAAAGCCCACAAAGGACCAGAGACTCCTCATCACCTCCCCTCATGTAGCCTGGGTGTCGGTTCCCTCCCCGCAGGAGCTCTATGGACCCTGCTGTTCACAGGAAGTCCCCTCCTTGTTCTTTTCATCCATGGACCCCACCCTCCGCTCCTTGGCTGTGAACCCCTCGGGGTCTCTGTTGCGCATAGGGGAGCTCAGTGTTCTTCTCTGGTGGTGATGCCCTTAATGCAAGAGCACAGAACAAAATTTCCTTTCAAGTGTATAGACTTCTAAAAACATTTTTTTTTTATAACAGAGAAAACAAACTGGAGGGGGCTTTAAGTAGGTCTGAAGGTTGTGGGTTATTTTTAACCTGTAAGAGGCATTAGAATCAATAATCTACAGTTAGGAAACAGACTGAGGAACGCGCTCTATTCCAACAGGAGCACCTTCCAGCAGAAGTAAAGGGGTCAGAGTGCAGAGCACCAGGCCCAGGGATGAGGACTGAGTCTCAGAAGGTTGTTTCTGGACTTGTGCTCATGGAGGTCGCTGAGATAAATGTAACAAGAGCTTCCGGGTGTGGATTTCTCTCTCACTTCCGTTTTAACTTCTTGGATACAAATGCCAGTCCCTGGATGAAGTAGTGGCCCTGTAGCTGTGTTGTAGGAGAACATGACTAACTTGTCATGGCTGCAGTTCTGCAGATGGAGAACTTTGCTCCTAAGAGTCTCCACACCTGACTGACAGGTGGATTTGGGACTTTTTTTTTTTTCATTATACACAAAAAGTTTATTTTAGAAATTGCATACCTTTAGAAAAACAACATAGCAATTTTAAGCTCTTATCCTGACTGGATAATATTCACCATGGGAATGGTGCGATGTTGTGGCAGAATTAATTATGTGTGGATACCAAGTCCATGAAATATGCCCGGCATTCATACTAGTTCAAACATGAATGTAATTTTTAAAAGAAAAAAATAAGTTTATTTTAAAAACACACAAAAGTATCTTGATCTTGTAAACAGAAGTCCTGAAACTACAGATCCATTGCAGAGACTATTTCAAAAAATAAAAAAGTGGGTATTAGCGTTCTAACTCAGAACAGTGAGAGATCCAGTGGGATTATATTTCTAGACACTCCCATCCAGATCATGAGGTATTTGCATTTCAGGATAAATATAAACCAGTTACTTGGTGAGGGAAATTTTGTGCGTTCTGACCCAGCTAGAGCTAAATCCAGAGAAATATTGTCATGTTCTAAAAAGTGTCAAGAAGAAGAAAATGCCTATCAGTTAGTAAATTGCAACGACCTTCTGAGAACAGTTGCTGGGTGCGTTCACAATCAGTTGTCTCGATTTGAAAAATAAGATGTAAAATGACAGAAGAACAGAGTTAATCAGCAGGAAGCATTCATGCAGGTGAGCAACACCCGAGGCAGTGGTGGGCTCACCTAATGCTGGTCAGGTATGATCCCCAAAGGGACGCTCCCTTCAATGGAGCCACTCGGTGGGAGATGCGCCCCTGGCGGCGGGCACTGCGGGTCCAGAAAGGCTAAGGCGGCAGGGGTGATGGGAGAGGCTCCTGTCCATCTGCAGAAAGCGGCTGCTCCCTTCCTGAGCGAGTGAGTGACAGGGGCGCTGCGGGCCTGAGCTGCTGCAGGACGTCATTTCCGGGGCGCTGGTTCTGGAATGGTGTCAGGAGGGCGGGGCTCGGGTCTGGGCCGCCCGCCCACCTGTCTGCCAAAACGCGTTCTGAAAGGAAAAGCACAGAGAGGCTGTGGAACAGGCACGGGGGTGACAGAGAGCCGGTGAGAAGTGCTCAGGACGGAGCCACCCGAGGTCGGAAAGCACTTTGACACCCGACCCTTCTCCAAGGATCAAGAGACCCAGAGACGTGGTGAGTCCTGTGTTTACAGAACCGAGGGAGTCACACTGTGAGGAGCAGTGAGTGCAGACCCGCACGGTCTGCGTTTCCCACTTCATCCACATGATTCCACATCAAGGTACAAAAGATCCTTCTGTACGAATCCAAGGAGGAGGTGGAGGTGGCAGCCGGCTGCACAGAGGGTGCACGACGACTTACCACGGAGGCTGGTGGCGGGGTACAGGGCGGGGGGGTCCTCAAGAAGAGAACTGTTGAAGGCCGGGGCTCTAGTCCGGGGTTGACGTCCGGTACTGAACCTGGCCCGAGGCCGTCGCTGCAGGTCAGGAAGCCGGGGTAGGTGGGCGAGTGCACGATGCAGCGCACGATGGTGCTGCGGCCCCGGGGCAGCAGGGTCCGGCGCTCGGCGGTGCGCGAGTCCCGGCAGCACAGGCTGACGGTCCTCTCGTGGGCAGCAGCACGGAGTCCTCTGTGTGATGGGAGACGGCCTGTGTCCGGTGCACCTGCCGCCCGCTCAAGCCAGCGCCCGTGTACTGACCAGCCTTCGTGCTGTTGAGAGTTCCCAAAGTTTAGCTACAGAGTCTTTTCCACCTAAAAGAATGTATTTAGAATTTTTGGGAAAACTTCAGGGCTGTCATGTGATTTCTCAAAGGTCGTGATGCATTGATTTGAGACACTGTCCCACAACTTGCAGCCCTTCTTGTTGCCGGTCACATACATGTTGGCACTGGGGATGTAGTTTACAGAACATATGGCATCGGTGTGCTGATCTTGAGGATTGCAAGAGACAAAACATTGAAATGTGTTGATATCATAAAGCTAAAGAGTAGGATGCTGACTCCCAACAGGTATAAAGTCTCTGGGAGGTAAAAAAGAGATGGAGCGTAACATATCAGCTTCCTGAATGTACCTGAAGGCCCTTTTTGCAGATGGTTTGGAATAGTCCACTACCTTCAGAGTGTAATCACTTGAACGAGGGTCAAGGATCTGTTCCATTGGGTAGAAAGAAAGACACATGACTTCATCCACATGGTCATAAGGAGTCCGATTCACTGGGTTGTTTTCCACATTCTGTTGTGCAGTCTCACTCATCATAGCCTCTATTGGCATGGCACTTTTGGCCAACATTCCTTCTGTCGAGTATCTCTGGAGGCGTCAGCAGACCCAGTAGCTATTAGCTGCCTATCTCTACTGTAGGTAGCTATTGGGAAAGGTTTTTTATGGGACATGAAATAGCAGGTTTCATACTCTGAAGCCTCTGGGGACATGGTCTGGACATCTGCATCAAACTCCAGGTTAATCCTTGTGCCTGGGACACCGTGTCAGAATGGATAATTGCACACAGAACTGCAGTATCATCGTTTCCCATTCCTAGTTTGATGAGGTGCAGGAGCTGCTCTGAGGGAGCACAGACAGACTGAGGCTTGATTCCACTGATGAGGCCATTAGCAATGCTGATGCAGCCGTCACAGAGCAGCTGGCTAGTGATGAACCTGTAGAGCTGATGGCGGTCCTTCACCCACTTTGGATCTGTGCATCTTGGAGAAGAGGAAACAATGTCTCTGCCAGGTGTGAGTCCAGCTCTCTCGATCTCCAGCGCTTCTAGAAAATCGAGATTTTCTAATGGTGACATTCAGGTGAATGTTGGACTTGAGGCCCTTCTCTCGGGGTCAGCATTCGAGGATGTTGGTTTGTGCTGAATGCAGTGGCCTGTGGGTGGATTAGAACCGGTGGAGGGTACGGTGGCTGTGGTCCTGTGAGTCACACACACAACCTGGGGATATTACATGGCAAATGGGACTTTGTCATATTTGATTCATGTGGAGATCCTGAGATACAAGCATTTTGGTAGATGACCCTGGTGGGTCCTCCTATGAGAAGTGTTTACATCAGAGGAAGGCAGAGGGAGATTAGGCTGCAGGAGGACAAGAATGCACTGTGACCTCTGAGGTCAGGAGATCTTTTCCTGGCTGTGGAGATGAAGGAAGAGGCCAATGGACCAGAAATGCAGTTCTGGTCGCTGGAAAAGATTAGAAAATAGACTCCCCTGTGGGGCGATGGAGAAGCTGGCAACACACAGACTCAGAGATGAACAGGCCGTCACCAGGGTCCTGAGGAGATGCCTGGTCATCAGGACCTGCATGCAAGTCAGACTCCATCAGGAAACCTCACAGCTGCAGGACGGCTGTTCTAGAAGGAACACACTCTACCCTTGCACACTCTGGATGGGAAATTAAGGCCCTTCAGCTGTATAAAAAGCAGCGTGTATCCTGGCCGTTTTGACTCAGCAGTTGAGCTTTGACCCATGGACCAAGAGGTCACTAATCGAATTCCTGGCTCAGTGCACATGCTCAGATTGTGGGCCTGATCCTCACTGGGGAGCATAAAAGAGGTGGTAAATAAATATTCTCTCTCATCCATTTTTTTCTCTCTCTCTCAAATCAATAAAATAAAAAATAATTTAAAAAAGAATATAGTGTGTTGATTCATCCAAAATGACAGAAGAAACCCGGTGTGACTGAGCAGTGAGCTCCTAGGTGTTCATGCACATAATAAATCCAGGACTATGGAGAGGTGTTGCACGGCCCTGTTCATTGAAGCCGTGTTCAGTGTAGTGAGATGTGAAAACATCTTTGTCCATCAGCAGGCAAGTGAACAAACCTCTGTGATATTCTCAGGATGGAATATTACTCAGCCTTAAATCACAGGGAAACCCTACACAAACCCAGCCTGGATGACACTAGAGGACACTGTGCTCTGTGAAATAAAGCCGTCAGGGGAAGACAGATAGTGCCTGATTCCACCTACACTGGGGACTGAATTAAGTTTCCTTCCAGCAGAATGTGGAGGAGCCCAGGCCTGGGTGTGGTGAAGGCTCTGGCAGGAGACAGGATAGTGGAGGGTCGGCCGCCCTGGAGTCCTGCCCTGACAGAGAACAAAGACGGAGGCAGCTGGAGGAGACACTGTGTCAGGACACAGTCAGCCCTGGTCCCGGACCCTGTGCATCCACAGGAGCCTGGGTGTGTCTGCCTCAGTGTGTGGAGCAGTCCACCCTCAGGGCCCTGTGGACAATGAGGGAACATTCAGTCCCCGAGGAGTGGAGCTTTGCCTGGGAATGGGGAGAAGGAGACAGAACCCAACAAACCCCTGTGGTCGGAGGGGCTGTGTGAACACACAGGACACGCCCCTGTGTAATCTCTGAGTCTGAATCCTCCACTCTGAGTCATCACTGAGATCCTCCTGTGTGAGTTATGTATCAGTTAATGGGTATTTTCAGTGCTGAGTAGTATTCCATTGACTGATGTTCCATACTTTGCTTATTTGAAAAATTAGAAGAACATTTGGGTTGTTTGTAGCTTCTAATTCAAAGATGCTGTGGATAATTGGGTACATGTTTGTATGAAGAAGAAGATTCATATTTCTGGAGCAAACACTCCTAGTGGAACCGCAATAATGCATGTTAAGTATACAATTAAATTAATAACAGTGTGCAATTCACTTTGTGAGGAAAGACTAACAGGGCATAGAGAAACCTGGAGGAGGAGGAGACAAGGCCATTCACTGCTTATATGTCATCTGCACACACAAGTGTCACCTCCTCACTTGTCTGCAGTGAGAATATGAGAAGTTAGAGCCACAGAGAAAAAGTGAGAACTGTCCTGTATGCATTTGAGAGCTGAGAGGAAATCCCTGCTCCCAACAGGAAGCCCCTCGTTTCCCCTCACTCTGCACCTGCTCCTGGGCTGTTCTCTGTGGTCGGTGGGTCCTGAGCGCCCCCTGGGGTCCTCATCTCGTCCGACAGTTCAACTCTGCTGTCCCCCTCAGGAGGTTTGTGTCTGGGCTCACAATGATTTCCCTGCACTGTGTCTCTCTCGCACAGTAATACACGGCCGTGTCCTCAGTGGTCACAGAGCTCAGCTGCAGGGAGAACTCGTTCTTGGACGTGTCTCTGGAGATGGAGGTGCGGCTCTTGAGAGATGGGCTGTAATAACTGTTTCCATCAAAAGTGATGTACCCCATATATTCCAACCCCTTCTCTGGTTTCTGTCGGATCCAGCTCCAGTCATAACCAGTGGTTGTGATGGAGAATCCAGAGACAGCACAGGAGAGAGAGAGAGGGTCTGCGAGGGCTTCACCAGTCCTGGGCCTGACTCTTGCAGCTGCACCTGGGACAGGACACCTGGGGACAAGGAACATCAGGACCTGTCAGCCACGTGCAGTCACAACCACCCCACAGACCCCTGTCTGACCTCTGAGACCCTCACCTTGGGGGGCTGTCACCAGGCACAGGAGAAGACCCAGCAGTCTCATCTTCTTCTAGACCAGGGCTCTGCCTTCCCCAGAGACCTCAGCCCTGTGTGAGGAGAGAGCTGTGAGCCTGCCCAGCCCAGGGGAGGATTTACCTTGGAGCTTGGGGATAAATTTGCATGTGGGGCAGCCTTTTCCTTATAAGTGGGGGACTGAGGTCAGGCTGCCCTGGTCTTCTGGGGCTCTTCTGAGTGGGTTTCTTACCTTTAACTCACTCACAATATAAGTTAGGGATAGGGGATCACCTGGTTCTTGAGACATGTTGGAGTCAGGTTAATGGACATGCTCATCTCTAATCAATGGTGGACGAGTTGAGTAGATTATATGTTTAATTTCTCATGAATATTTCAAATAGATGTAAAAAAATTACATTTGTCCAGGTAGTTTCTTAAACCCAATTTTTAATATATACTAAACTGTTAAATATTTTTATGAACAATTGTATTTTTATAAACATAATTTTACATATATAAGTGTTCTATTCTCTGAAAATTACAAAATAAGTGCATTCACTCTCAGTATATGTTTATTTATATTTTATGGTGATCCATAAAACTATATTCTAAGAACAGGTTATTGGGCGATCGTTAATTCTTTTCTTTATTTTGTTTTGTTTGGTTAAAATGATAACCAGTGTAAGTTCTGAGTAACACTATATGATAAGCCAGTTTCTTCGGTTATTTTTGAAAACATTATTTACACTCTTTATGAAACACCTGCAGCAGCTAAGCAGGGTCAGGTGTGGTTTGTACTTGCTTGAGAGACCCTTGACCCTTGATGCTGAAAATTGGTAATTCTGTCTTTCAGGCCTTCCTCAGACTGTCCCCTTGTGCAAGTCCATGGCTAATTGCAGAGACCTCTATCTAATTATATCAGACATAATCACGTTCATACATGGAAAAAGGCTGATTATGTATTAGTACAATTCAGATTTTTTTATAGGTTAAAATAATAAAGGCAGCAGATAAACTGATCTAATTTTCAGTTTAGTGATATCATTGATGTTGGGCTTCAAAAGGGTTGGTGGAGAGAATTCCCAGCACAGGTTTTTCTCATAGGAAAGGAAATTTTAATCCTGACAGGAACCCTCACTCTCAACCTTTCCCTCTGCTTCTGGCGATGGTCACTGTGGTCAAAGTTGCTGGGTCTTCTCACATAACATGTATCATCACTAACATATAATGGACACATTCTCCCATCAGACATATAACTTGGAAACCTATTGTCTCTTTGCAGGCGTGTCTTCGTATTACCTTAATAAACTGTTTGTTGGGGAAATATTTTTATTTTTAATAATGTTTAATTCCCCACTATTTGATTTAATGTGAACTGCCTTTTATGTTTTATGTAACAACTCACCAGAAAATTGTCAACCTCCATTGCTCATGGTAGGAGAAACCCTGATTGAAACAGAGTGAGCCCTAAACCCAATAGAGAAATAAAGTTTGGAAGGCTTAATATTATTGAAATCTGTTTGCTGTGTCCTCTAACAAGGAGAACAGCCTTCCTTGGCATGAAGCCCTGATTCATTTCAAATATTAATTCACTTTACTGGACATTACATTGTGAATTTTTCTACAGTATTTATCATAGAAAACTATACTAATCCCTGAGATATTATATTATGTACATGCCAGACAGACAAGGAAGGAACCACAAAGGGTGTGAGGAAGATGCTGAGAAGAGATGACAGAGGCAGGATCCCAGAGGTTATTTCACGAGGATGAAAGTGACCAGGAGACGATGGTGCAGAGAGGTCGTGAGAGGAAGACATGAGGAGATGAACTGGAGCTGACGTCGGGAAAGTGAATGTACCAGTGAGAGCCCTGCATGGAGCTGTGTGTGCAGGACTCACATGGGACAGTGAGAGGGCGAGGCCCTGGCGAGTGTGGGGACCCGAGGATCGACTCTCAGTGTGTAGACGGTGACACTTGGGTGGGCGGACGTGGGTTTTAAACCATGTTTTCCAGAGCAGGTGCTCTGATGACCATCACTCAGAGGATGCTGGGAACAGAATGTGGGGTGACGGTGACACCTCGTGGTGACTCTGAGCCTTGCAGGCTGCAAGACCCTAAAGACTGAACCAGCCTCCTCTCCACCCACCAGGACCAGGGGAGGAAAGTGCTCACCTTTAGGGTTAGGCTTCTTCTCTCTGAAGAGGAGAGAGACACGAGGACTTGGACAATGAGAATCTTTTGTATCATCTGCAACATCCTCATTAGTGACACACATGGGAGTATCTGTTCAATTTGGTATTTTTAGCATTTTTGTAGAAACTGCTGGAATAATAGTTTCAGAGAGTGTGAATGAGTAGGAAGAATCAGCTGAACATACTGTTTTCAAATAAGCATAGTCATGGCTGGTGGTTAGTTGGTATGAGGGTCATCCTGTACACGGAAAGGTTGTGGGTTCAGTTTGTGGTCAGGGCACACACCTACATTGTGGTTGTGATCCTCCGTTGTAGAGAATGTGGGAAGCAACCACGGATGTTTCTCTTTCCCTTGCTTTCTCTGAAATCAATAAACATATCATGAGTGAAGATTAAATAAATACAATAAATAAGTAAGTATTGTAGGTATAATGTTTATTGAAAGACACATTCTCTGCAAACACACACACACACACTAGGTGATGGTTTTCATCATAACAAACCTTCAATTGCACTTCCCCCCTGTACCTAACACATGGGCTGTGCCCCCCTGACCTTAACCTAGTGTGTGACCTTCTTTCCCAAACAGAACAAACCAAACATGACTAACATGTAGACAGGGCTGTGCCTGTATCCGTGTTTCCTGTTCTCTCAGCACCTGGAACATGGCACCTGTACCTACCTCCCTTCCAGCAGGTGTGGGTGAACAGGAACTGTGGGGTCACCTAGAACAAGACAAGATCCCAAGGGTCAGGCTGTCAGCTGGAATTCACTTGGGACTCAGGCATTAGATTGTCAAACCCTGAATTTATTCCCCTCTGACTTCTCTGTGAAAACCTTAAAGGGAATGAGAGGCAGACCTCAGGGTCATGAACCACCTGCAGCTGAGAGGTGGAAACTCAGGGAATCCAGGGAGATGGAGACACTGACAACACCCAGACTCAGAGATGGACAGGACATAACAGGCTCCTGAGGAGACACCTGGTCATCAGGACCTGCAAGTCCAACACCACAGGAACTTTCCTCACAGCGGCAGGACGGCTGTTGTAGAAGGAAACTCACTGAAGTAGAACAGACCGAGTGTTGGTGAGCGTGTGGAGAGGGGAACTCTTGCACTCTCTCGGTGGGAAGGAGAGATCCTGCAGCCACATGGAAAACAGCATGTTGGCTCCTCCAAAATGAGAGTAGAAACCCATGTGATTGAGCAGTGAGCTTCTAGGTGTTCATGAGAATAATAAACCCAGGACTCTGGAGAGGTGTTGCATGGCCCTGTTCACTGCAGCCGTGTTCTGTGTGGCGAGAGTAGTAATATCTCTGTCCATCAGTGGGTGAGTGGACAAACCCTTGTGATATTCTCAAGATGATATTCCACATTCTTAAATCACAGGCAAACCCTGCACAAACCCCAACCTGGAGGACACTGTGCTCTGTGAAATAAAGCCATCAGGGAAAGGCAGATAGTGTCTGGTTCCACCTACACTGTGAACTAAAAGAGGTTTTCTTCCAGCAGAGTGTGGATGAGCCCAGGCCTTGGTGTGGTGAAGGCTCTGGCAGGAGACAGGATAGTGGAGGGTCGGTCGCCCTGGAGTCCTGTGCTGACGAATAACAAAGACAGAGGCAGCTGGAGGAGACACTGTGTCAGGACACAGTCAGCCCTGGACCTGGACCCTGTGCATCCACAGGAGCCTGGGTGTGTCTGCCTCAGTGTGTGGAGCCGTCCACCCTCAGGGCCTCATGGACAATGAGGGAACTTTCAACCCCCATGGAGTGTAACTTTCCTCTGGGAATGGGGAGGAGGAGACAGAGCCCAGCAAACCCCTGTGGTTTTAGGGGGCTGTGTGAGCACCCAGGACAGGCCCCTGTGTGATCTTTGGGACTGGATCCTTCACCCCAAGTCATCACTGAGATCCTCCTGTGTGAGGTGTGTATCAGTTGATGGTTATTTTCATTGCTGAGTAGTATTCCATTGATGGATGTTTTCTAGTTTGCTTATTTCTAAAATCAGGAAAATGTTTGTATGGTTATAGCTCCTAACACAAATAAAGATGCTAAAAGTGTATGCATGAACAATGGACATGGACAGCAAAGTTGGGGACAAAACAGAAAAAGAGGAGGAAGGGGGAAATCAGTGGGATGAAAAGGAGAAATATCTGTAACAAAAATAAATAAATAAATTTTTTAAAAGATGCTAAAAGTATTTTGATTCACATTTTTATGAACATAAATATCTGTTCTTCTGGAGCAAACATTTCTAGTGGTACCACTGAGATACATGTTCAGTGTCTTTTTAATTTAATAAGGATTTGTAGTTCATTTTGTGAAGACAGTATACCAGAATATGGAGGGGACTAGGGTAGGAGAGACCTCCAGGCACTGCCGACAGGCCATCAGGAAAGACAGAGTGTTTCCTCCTCACTTCTCTGCAGTGAGAATATGCGGAGTTAGAGCCACAGAGAAAAAGCAAAAACTTTCTTGGATGCAGCTGAGAGCTGAGAAGAAACCCCTGCCCCCAACAGGAAGCTCCTCCTTCCCCCTCACTCTGCACCTGCTCCTGGGCTGTTCTCTGTTTTCGGTGGGTCCTGAGCGCCCCCTGATTTCCTGAAGGCGCCCTGTGGCCCACCCTTGTTTCACAGGGGAGGTTTGTGTCTGACTTCCCCTCATTGTGTGTCTCTGGGATGGTAATACTCGGCCGTGTCTTCGGTTCTCAGGCTGTTCACTGTCATATAAACTTGGCCCTTGGAGGTGTCCCTGGTGATGCTGAGTCGGGATTTTAGCGATGGGTTATAGTTTGTGCTTCCATCACTACCTATAGCACCGACCCACTCCAGCCCAGTGCACATGGTAGATTGTCAAAGAGAATCCAGAGACAGTGCAGGTGATGGAGAGGGTCTGCGAGGGCTTCACCAGTCCTGAGCCCGACTCCTGCAGCTGCACCTGGGACAGGACACCTGGGGACAAGGACCATCAAGACCTGTCAGTCACATGCAGTCACAACCACCCCACAGACCCCTGTCTGACCTCTGAGACCCTCACCTTGGGGGGCTGTCACCAGGCACAGGAGAAGACCCAGCAGTGTCATCTTTTTCTAGACCAGGGCTCTGCCTTCCCCAGAGACCTCAGCCCTGTGTGAGGAGAGAGCTGTGAGCCTCCCCAGCCCAGGGGAGAATTTACCCTGGAGCTTGGGGAGAGATTTGTATGTGGGGCAGCCTGTTCCTTATAAGTAGGGAGACAGAGGTCATACTGTGCTGGTCTTTCTGGCCCCTCTGGTACATTTCATCCCTTGCATGGACTCACCATATAAGCCTGAGCTAGGGAATCCCTAGTTTCAGGAGACATTTGAATGTGGTTAATGTTTGGCCTCACCTATCTGACATATGAAGAAAAGATGGATTAGATAGATAGGTTATACTTTTTTCTTCCCCTGCATTTTTCAGACCTATTAATAGGGATTAGCATTAGTCAGATAATATCTGAATTCCTACACTTTAGTGTATCCAGTGTTTTCAAATTTTTACATTACAAGATCATATAAATAATAAAGAACAGACATGCTCAGTATTGTATATTTTAATTTTATTCAAATCTATTGTCATGGATTTCTGATTTTTAGAAAGAGACAGTCCTCAGTTTTCTGAGCCTCACTGCGCAGGCTCTGCCATCTTTATTCCCGAAGTTTCTCTGACCTGAGAAACCCCCTCAGCTCAGGCACGTGGCAGACAGGCTTGGGTTAGGACGTGGGAAGTTCTGTACCTGAGCCTGCAGCCTCCTGCGCAAGCCCTTCGGTCCCGCAACCCGTGACCTGTGGCAGAGACCCCACATCGAGCTCAGAAGTGACCAAGACAAGAACTGATGCAGTGGTTGTGTATGTGCCTCTCAGAACCACGCATTTCCTGAGATGAGTATGGAAGGACATTGACCTGCTTTCTCTGTCTAGTGTTATCAGGGCTGTGGGGATCAGAGGAAGGAAAATATAATTATTTCTGTGATAGATTTTCTCATTGAAAAGGAAACATCAAACCGGACATTAACCCCTCATTCCAGCCTCCCTCCTTCTGCCCCTGCAGATGGTCACTGTGGTCAGGGGTGCTGGGCTCTCCCACAGAACATATAATGTCCTTAATGGATAGTGAACAAATTTTACCATCAGACATATGATTTGGAAATATAACCTCTCTCTATGCTTAGCGTTTAAACATTTGATGGAATACTTGGGACAATGGATTTAATTTTTAATGTCTAATTTACCCCTGTTTTCTGTGCTGGGCCTGCTCTGGTGAATCACACAGACCCCACAATGTGCTGACTCTCACGGTCCAGGGGCATCGGCGTCAGTAGCCACAGGGACAGAGAGGTTCTGGCACCAGGAGTGAGGGCTGCTGAGAAATGGCCCAGAACTGGACGGGACTTTGTCCTGCATGAGGGGAGGAAGCTGGACGTGTTCTGAGTCACAGGACAGAAGGTTACTGGACATGTGGGTTTACTGATTTTTCTTTATTAATTTTTGGAGACAGAAGAAAGGAGAGAGAGAGAGAGAGAGAGAGAAACATTGATGAGAGAGAATATTAACGGGCTACATCCTGTGTGCCTCCAACTTGGGATCGGGCCCACACACAACCTGGGCATGTGCGCTGACCGGGAATCAAACTGATGACCTCTTGGTGCACGGGTCCATGCTCAACCACTGAGCAACACTGGCGGGGCCTGGACAAGTGGGTTAAAGCTCTTTCTGTGACAACCCAGGAGGACATGCAGGGCATGATAGACACAGCTTCAGTCACCGTAGGAAACAGCTGAGTGATTATGACCAGGAGTTTGTTAGAACAGAAAAGTTAAAGGCTCTTCAAACAGGAATTAAAAGAAATAAGGAACGTGCCATTGCAAAGAGGTGGAAGGGGATTCTTGTTACCCACATGCACCTGCTCACAGTGTTCCTGTCTGTGTAATAACAACTTCAGTTTTAGGGGTTAGCACTTGGAGACCTGCGGGGTCATTACTCACATGGTCACACCATGCTTCACCCAAGCTGGTCCATTCACTGTGGCACAATTTATGAAATTTCTCAAAACTTTGAGGGTAGAGTGGACACCCCACCCTGCAGGATTCATGGTATTGTTGTGTCTGTGTGAGGAACTGTAATGTCATTGCCCAGACCCTTTGTCAGCCCATCGTTGTCATAAACTTCACCATCATCATCACCATCATCATCACCATCACCATCACCATCACCATCATCATCACCAACATCACCTGCATCATCTTCATCCTCATCACCGTCACTTTCTTACTTATAGTTGTTCTTCTCATTTTCTATAGAAATGTTGTTGTCCACTGAGAATTACTGTTACTGGGGATATAGAAGGCATCTTGCCCAGCCAGTGTTTCTCAGTGGTTGAGCATCGACCCATGCACCAGGAGATCGCCAATTCGATTCCTGGTCAGGGCAAATGCCCAGGTAGTGGGACCAATCCCCATGGAGGACATGCAGGAGGTGGCCAGTCGATGGTCTCTCTTATTGATATTTTGATTTCTCTCTCCCTCTCCCTTCCTCTCTCTAAGTCAATACAGAAAAAAAAAATAAAAAAACAGGCATATCCTTTTTTTCATGTCAGTGGGATATCAAAATAAACTTGTAGTTGACAAAGGCCTTCCAAAAACCTAATAACCTTGAAAACACACCTAGGACCTTGGACAAGGACCCCTGTCCAATTAGATCATCATTGTGATCACCACCACCATCATCATCACCATCACCATCACCATCACCATCACCATCACCATCACCATCACCATCATCATCACCAACATCACCTACATTATCTTCATCCTCGTCACCAATCATCAATATTGCTTATTGATATTCAGTCTTCTCATTTTCTCTAGACCTGGTTTTGTACTCACATAATGACCCTTTATCTCAATATCTCAATTTTTACTCATTTTATACAATTTTTAACTTGAATATGTAGACGTACGCTATTTTCTTTCTCATTACTGCTGAGTCCCTGCCAGGTCCCTGAGCTCTGTGCACACTGAGCTCCTCCCATTCCTCAGGGCCTGGTGACAATGAGGGACATTCAGTCAACACAGAGTACAGGTTTCCTCCTCGGGATTGGGAAGAGACAGAAACCAGCAAACCCTTGTGGTCCCAGGGGGCTGTGTGAGCACCCAGGGCACACCGCTGTGTGATCTCTGAGACAGGATCCTCCACTCTGAGTCATCACCGAGATCCTCCTGGGTTGAGGTGTGAATCATTTGTTGGTTATTTTCATTGCCTAATAGTATTGTACTGATGGATATTCCCTAGTTTGAGTATTTGTAAAATTAGAAAAACTTTTGGGTTGTTGTAACTCCTAACACAAATACAGATGCTAAAAATATTTGAATTCATTTTGTTTAAGAACGTAAAGATGTGTTCTTCAGGAGAAAACTTTCCTAGTAGACCACTGAGATACACGTTAAATATATAATTGATTTTATAAGAAAGTGCAATTCAATATGTGAAGAAAGAATAACAGGATATAGAGGGACTTGGAGGACAGGAGCCGATTCACTGACAATACGTCATCTGCACACACAGTGATACCTCCGAAATTGTCTGCAGTGAGAATATGAGAAGTTAGAGCCACGGAGAAAAGCAAGAACCATCCTGGATGCAGCTGAGAG
The DNA here is from genome assembly GCA_037176705.1 of Molossus alvarezi. Classification (NCBI taxonomy): domain Eukaryota; kingdom Metazoa; phylum Chordata; class Mammalia; order Chiroptera; family Molossidae; genus Molossus; species Molossus alvarezi. The sequence continues at coordinate 367,507 of JBAWUJ010000066.1, forward strand.
CTGAGAGGAAACCACTCCTCCCAAGGAAAACCCCTCCTTCCCCCCTTACTCTACACCTGCTCCTGGGCTGTTCTCTGTGGTCGGTGGGTCCTGAGCGCCCCCTGGTGTCCTGAGCGCGCCCTGCAGCCCCGCCCTCCTGTCCCCTCAGGAGGTTTGTGTCTGGGCTCACACTGACTCCCCCTCACTGTGTCTCGCACAGTAATACACGGCCGTGTCCTCGGTGGTCACGGTGCTGAGCTGCAGGGAGAACTGGTTCTTGGACGTGTCTCTGGAGATGGAGGCGCGGCTCTTGAGGGACGGGCTGTAGTTAGTGTTACCACTAGCACATATCTCCCCGATCCACTCCAGCCCCTTCCCTGGTTTCTGGCGGATCCAATCCCAGCAGTAACTACTGGTTGTGATGGACAATCCAGAGACAGCGCAGGTGAGGGAGAGGGTCTGCGAGGGCTTCACCAGTCCTGGGCCCGACTCCTGCAGCTGCACCTGGGACAGGACACCTGGGGACAAGGAGCATCAGGCCCTGTCAGTCACATGCAGTCACAACCACCCCACAGACCCCTTTCTGACCTCTGAGACCCTCACCTTGGGGGTCTGTCACCAGGCACAGGAGAAGACCCAGCAGTCTCATCTTCTTCTAGACCAGGGCTCTGCCTTCCCCAGAGACCTCAGCCCTGTGTGAGGAGAGAGCTGTGAGCCTCCCCAGCCCAGGGGAGGTTTTACCCTGGAGCTTGGGGAGAAATTTGCATGTGGGGCAGCCTGTTCCTTATAAGTGGAGGACTGAGGTCATTCTGCCTTGGTTTTTCTGGGGCCCATCTGTGGCATCTCTTCCCTTGGACTCACTCAGCATGTAAGTCAGGGAAAGGGGACCCCTGGATCATGACACACATTGGAATGAAGTCAATTTTGGCCTCAAGTTTCTGAGAATTAGAAATGGTGGAGTAGATGAGTAGGTTGTTTAGCCCTAGCTGGTTTGGCTTAGCTACTGGATGAGTAGGTTATACCTTTAAATCCCCATGTGTGTTTCAAGCATATTAAAAGGGATGATCATTTGTTCAGAGTTACTGTATTCAAATGCTGTATTATATTCACGATTAAAAATATTTATCATAATTTTATGCAAATACCTTCTACCATTGTGCAAAAGAAAAATAAAAAGAGTCATTGTCAGGACCTTGTACCTTAATTTTGGATGTTACATTGATCTGAAAAACTAACTCCCAAGCTGAGGCAGGTGTGAAATTCTTAATAATTAATGTTGGAAGCTTGTCACTGAGGCTACAGCTTCCTGTGTAAACTCGTCCACTCTGCACCCCACGACCTATTGCAGAGACCCCAAACTAGATACATCAGAAACCACCATGACTGGTTTTTCTCATTGGACAGAGTGTCCTCCCATGGATCAAGGGTGCAGGGTTGTATTCCTAGATGTGGGCGAGTACCTGGGTTGAGGTTTGATTCTCAACCCCAGTTGAGATCATGTGGGAGGCAACCAATTGATGTGTCTCCCTCACTCCTCCCTCTCTCTCTCCATACCTCCCTTCCACTCTGTCTAAAAGTGAATGAACAAATATCCTCAGATGAACATTTTTTAAAAAGGAAACAATCATAGTTTTTACTTGAGAAGACAAGAAATGAAATAAAAGCAGAGATTATGTGTGTGTACAACTCAGAATCATCCATGTGCTGAAATGATTATGACAGGTGATTTACCTGTTTTCTCTGTCAAGTATCATCAGTGATGACAGGGTTCAGAAGGTTAGTGAAGTGATTTCCTATCATAGATTTTCTCATAGGAAAGGAAACTTCTACCCTGACAGAAATCACTCCAATTTCCCTTTCTCTGTCCCTAGGGATGGTCACTGTGGTCAGAGATGCTGGCCTCTGCAAACCGATTATATAAGGTCCCAAATGTACGATGAACAAATTCTCCCATCAGACAAGTGATTTGGAAATTATTATCTCTTTGTTTTATTTTTCTTAATAAGAATTTTGATAGTTTCCTGGGACAAATAATTTAATTTAGCAAAATCTAATTCACCCATGTTTTCCATACTGGTCCTGTTTTGATAAACCACAAAGACCCCAGGATGTGCTGAGCCTCATGGTCCAGGGGCATCGGCTGCAGCAACCACAGGGACAGGGAGATCCTGGCACCAGGAGTGAGGGCTGCTGGGAAACTGCCCAGAACTTTACTAGACTTTGACCTGGGTGAGGGGAGAATGCTGGACACTTTCTGAGCCACAGGACAGAAATGTTCCTCATTTTCATGGGCAAAGTGTTACTGGACATGGCAGTTTAAACCTCTTTCAGAGACAACCCAGAAGGATGTGCACGTCATAATAGACACAGCTTCTGTCATCGTAAAAACACCTGAGTGATTATGACCAGGAGTTTGTTAGAGTAGAAACGTTAAAGGTTCTGCAGACAGGGATCAAGGGGAATGAGGAACGTGACATTACAAAGGGTGGGAAGGGGATTCTTGTTACCCACATTCACCTGCTCACAGGGTCTCTGTCTGTGTGGTAACAACATCACAGGTCCAGGGGTTAGCCCTTGGACACCTGTGGGTCATTACCCACATGGTCACACCATACTTTACCCAAGCTGCAAATTAATTGGGCCCCATTTATTAAATCCCTCAACACTTAGAGGGATTAGTGGATACTCTTCCCAGCAAGAGCCATGGTGCTGGTGTTTCTGTGTGAGGGGCCATCATGTCATTGACCAGGACCCTGTCTCAGTTTATCATCATCATCATCATTACCATCATCGTCGTTGTCACCATTTGTTTATTTAAAGTTGTTCTTATTTTCTGTAGACATGGTTGTTGTCTACAAAAAATTACCTCTTTTCTTATTTTTTAGTCATTTATTATATTTTGCAAGTGAAATTGGTAGTCAGACTTTATTTTGTTTTATTTATTTATTCTTTCATTGCTGACAAATGAAAGCTCATTCCTACCTCTTTTCTTTCAGCCCCAAATGGGGACCTAATGAGAAAGGTGATCCCCTCTTTTGATGTCATTGGAAGATTGAACTACACAAACCCCTGGAAGAATTCCTCCCCCTCCCCACCACCTCACCAGAATAAAAGCCCTGAGCCTGTGTCCTTTCCTGGGTATCACAGCTCCCCTGACTTGCTGAAGGCCTTTCCTGTGCTTCCCAGAGAGTCCAACTGTGTACATGATACACAGTCCATGTCCCCTGTGTGTGCTTGTCCTCAGCCTGGACATCTGCACAAGCTGTCGTGGTCCCTCTGCCTCTGCCTGTGTCAATTAGTCTTGGTGCTGTGAGCATGATGTGAAGTCAATGACCGGCTCCATCAGCAACTTTCACCTCTGTCTTTGAGGTCACATGTCTCTGGTGTCCAATATCGAGCACATGGGTGTCCAGCTGCTGGCTGGCTGGGACCCTGAGTGGTGGAGCTGAGCTGCACTGTCGAATCAGCAGAGCCTCTGGGTGGATGTAGCCTACGTGGGTCAGTGGATTCCATGGTTAGTTCTCATTTGTGAACAAGAGCGTCTGATAGAGACTCTCTGCCTTTTATTCATATGAGAAAGTGATCTTTTTAGACAACAGACATTTCTTTATTCTTAGTGTTTAATTGTTGACATCATTACAGGTGTCCCCATTCTCCCCAACTGCCCCACTCCACCAGCCTCCCCACTACTCCCATGGCCATCAGCTCATGTTGTCGGAGTCCAGGGCTGTGCTGTAGGTCCTTTGACTCCTCTCTTCACCTCCTTTTGTTCACTCATCTCCCCCCTCTGATCTGTGTCTGTTCTTTCCAGTGTCCACACCTCTGGTTCTATTTTGTTCCTCAGATTTTACATATAACTAAGATTATATGGTATTTGTCTTTGGCTTATTTCTGTTAGCATAATCCTCCCCAGGTCCCTCCATGCTGTCGCACAAGGTGGGGGGTGCTTATCCCTAAGAGCTGTTTAGTGCCCCCCTGGGTAAATGTACCTCCACTCGTCTACATGGGCACTTGGGCTGTTCACAGACCTTGGCTACTGCAAGCACCACAGGTATGAGTACTGGGTGCAGACATTCTTTCTGACTGGAGCTTAGAAATACATAAAATGTATTCCCAGTAGTGTGATCACTGCATTACATGGCAGTATCATTTTTCATTTATTGGGGAAACTCCACACTGTTCTCACAGTGGTTGCACCCGTCTGCATTCCCACCAGCAGGGCATAAGGGTTCTGTTCTCTCCACATCCTCACCAGCCCTTGATTTTTGTTGATTTACTCATGGGAACCATTCTGGCAGATGTAGGTGTATTTTAAGTGGCATCTCTCTGATGAATAGTGACCTTGAGCAATTTTCATATGTCTGTTGTCCATCTGTTTGTCTTCTTCAAAGAAGTGTCTATTCAGGGCCTCTTCCCATTTACTAATGGGATTGTTGGTCTGTGTAATCAGTTGTATAAGTTTTTTTTTTTTTTTTTTAAATACATTTCTTAATATAACCCCTTAACAGATGTACCATTGGCAAATAGACAATAAACTTTTCTAACTTAGATTCTTCACTGGAAAACAGAATCAAGAACCCAGAGAGGTTCCCTGAGGAAAACTGTGACATGAAGAGGAAATCACACAGAAAACCAGCTCAAAACTCCAACTGCTCCTTCTCCTGGATGGTCTTTGTGTTCAAGGCACTGAGCGCCTCCTGGTGGTCGCAGACTTTCCCACAGAGAGTTTTTGTCTAGGCTCACACTGAGCTCTCCTCACTGTGTCTCTTGCACAGTAATACATGGCCATGTCCTCAGACGTCAGGCCATTGATCTGCAGATAGGCCGTGCTGACAGAGGTGTCCCAGGAGGAGACAAATAGTTCTGAGAAGCCTTGAGCATACGTGGGTTTCCCATTATATGTGTTCATCCAGCCCATGTACTGTAGCTTCTGTCCTGGGGCCTGTCGAACCCAGTTTATACCATAGCTAGTGAAGGTGAATCCAGAAGCCTTGCAGGAGACCTTCAATGAGGCCCCAGGCTTCCTCACCTCATCCCCAGACTGCACCAGCTGCACCTGGGAGTGGACACCTGTGGAGAGAAGACAGGACTTGGTGGCATTCTCCTGACTGTCCCTGGTCCCCTCCTCAGCAGAGGCACTAAAGAGCCCTTACCTATAGCCACTGCCACCAGGAGGAGGGTTCTCCAGCCCCAGTCCATGGTGAGGGCCTGAGCAGTGGGCACTTCTGTTGGGAGGTCTGGCTGTGGGTGATGCTCAGGGAACAGACGTATTTATATTTAACCTGGTCAACCTCACCTAATTTGCATATTCTTGAGGTTAAACATTTCATAACTGAGGGCCTGACCTCACCAGAGTGATGATGGAGGGACAGGAACCATGGTCAGTGAGGCAGGGACCCTGTGCCCCTGCCATGTCTCTGATCTCTGTCCACACTGAGCCTCTTTCTCTCAGGAATAAGCCTCCACAGGACATGCTCCTCATTGTGAACCCACCTTTGAGTGACACATGGACCTCCTGACCAGCTCTGGGCATTGACATTTGAATGTCTTATTCCAGGATCAGTATGTCTCCAAAGTGCTCTACCTGTTGTGGTAATAAAGCCATCCCTGCCCCAAGTCCTTACAATTCTCAAACCCTAGAAATGCTCCTTTGAGTGTGGTTCTTATTCCTCATCAAGTTACAAACATGCTGTTGAAAAATATGATATTTATCGACAAATCAGTAGTTCCTGCTCATCGGTTGTGCTATATACAGTTTTTTCAGGAAGACCCTAATCTTCAGAGGAAATCCCTGCCCAATTCCCTCTGCACCTGCTCCTGGGGCAGCAGCCCTGTGTTCATGGATCGTGAGCGCCCCCTGCTGCCCAGCTTGGGCCCTGCAGGGGACGGTCCTGTCAGCGCTCTCAGGGCATTGACCTCTCAGTGTCTCTAGTCCAGTGGTAAAGGCTGTGCCCTGAATTCAAAATTTTCCCACAGGGACACTGTATTCATTTGACATCTCTGGACAGAAGAATTGTCCTTATGGAACCTCATGACTCTGCAGGGAGACCCCTGTCAAGGCTTTATGGAGCCACCAGGAAACCCTTTCCTGCAGCTGCCAGATGGACAGACTCAGATGACACTACCCTGAACCAGAGCGCTCGTGGCTTCTGGTGCCTCTTATGTCCTTAGGATTCTGAGGTTGAAGGTCCAGTGTGATTTTCCCTGCATGTGGCCAAATCCTACTACATGTCTACTGTTCAGTAAATCACACACACAAACACACACACACACACACACACACACACACACTTTCATTGCTATGATCCCAGTGTTGCCCTTCTTTCCTGAACATAGCTCGTGGGCGGTGACCACTGATGGATTCTGGGAGTGACTTCCTCTGGAAGCTGATAAAATGCCCCCACGATGCACAAACAGACTTTGAGAGCAAGTCCAGCATGTTGCTGTGCTCTTGCTGGTCCTGTGAACTCAGATGCGGGTTAGAATAGATCAGAGCAGGGAGCGTCAGAGTTCAGGCTCGGCCACAACCTTGACAGCAGGGCCTGTAGCTGAGAGTCCCCTGGAGACCCCACACCTGTACTAGGGGCCCCTGAGAGTGGGGAAGCTGAGGAGACAGCACAGTAGTCAGCTGTCAGGTGAGGCTCCTTTACCAGGTCACCTGGTGGGCGGGGCAGCAGTGGGAGGGGAGTGATTCCAGCTCCGTGAGGGACGCCCTGGCCTCCTGAGGACACCTAGTTTCAGAATCTCAGTTCCCCACATCCCACATGAGACAGATTCTCCTCAGTCCCCACAGCTACTCCCATCAGTCCCTGCAGGAACCACCATCTCCTCCTGCATCTGCATCTCTGGTTCAGCCTTATGGACATTCCTGCACTGAGAGTTGTCACAGGTGAGAATGCAGACACCTGGCTGTCACTCAGCTCTCATTCAAAGGAGGTCCTCTCGAGGTCATTTAGGAATGAGCTCCAGTGATGCCCCACGTGGACTACATGTCCGCAGCCCAGCAGCCCTCCAGGCACTGAGTTCCTGCTCAGATACAGGGACAGACAGGAGCAACTGCTGAGGTTCATTTGTCTGGGGAATGTCACTGGGGGATCCCATCTGGGAGAGGACTGAAGTCCCCACATCCTCGGGAGCAGCCCCAGGGGTCACACTTCACACCTGGAACAGCTCCGAATTCTTGGGCCGGGGTCACGGGCTCTTCCACGGGGTCAGGAGAGACGCATGTCTGGGGACCCACGCATGGAGGGAGAGGTGCACTGGTGGGGTTTATGGGATGAAATAAATGCAGCTCCCAGCTCCCTGGTGTGTCATCCATGGCCGGTGCCTCAGCTCCATCCACGGGGAGAAGACCTGCCTGAACCTCCTCTAATCCCTCGGGGTGTGAGCACCACCAGACCCAACCCCGAAGCTCCTGCGGTGGGCGCCCCTCCGGGTGCACAGAAGGGCCACGGCCATCGGCGCGGTGCGCAGGCTGCGGGGACCGTGAGCGCCACGCGGGCCTTTCTTCTCCCTTCGGACGGACCTGCTCTGCCCCTGCCGGCAGGTGAGCCTGGAGCTGCTGTCTGCGGCCCCGGGTCTGTGCTGTGGGTCCCGATCATGTCTCTGGAGAAGACCCAGGAGCCCATGAGAGGAAGAGGACACCCCAGACGACAACAGAAACCCGGGGCTTTACCTCCACCTGCACCTGGTACTGGGCTTAATGCTCTGATCTCTGGGTCCCGAGCGCCCCCTGGTGTCCTGAGCGCCCCCTGGTGTCCTGAGCGCCCCCTGGTGTCCTGAGCGCGCCCTGCAGCCCCGCCCTCCTGTCCCCTCAGGAGGTTTGTGTCTGGGCTCACACTGACTTCCCCTCACTGTGTCTCTACCACAGTAATACACGGCCGTGTCCTCTACTCTCAGGCTGTTCATCTGCAGATACAGTGTGTTTTTGCGTTGTCTGTGCGGATGGAGAAACGGCCCTTCACAGACTCCGCAGAGAATTTTACTTCCACCCACCACAAACCCTCCCCGGAGCCTGGCGGACCCAGTGCCTGGTGTTGCCACTGACGGCGAATCCAGAGACTGCACAGGAGACTTGCAGAGACCCACAGGTTGCACCAAGACTCCCCCAGAATCCTACAGCGACTCCTGACACTGGACACTGGCAAACATAAAGACGTCCTGGACAGGAAACCAACACACATCTAGGTTTTACATCTCTCACATCCACCCAACTATTCAGTGTCACTTGTTCTCTACAAATTACCTTTTAAAATAGCTTCAAGAAAAAACCAACTGAGCCCAAACCCCATGGTGAGTGCTGTGTTCAGTCCTGGTCAGGGAATGGGGACACCTGGCTATCCCAAGGCTGAGCTCCTGTCCCAGAGGTGCAGGGTGGGGGCCGGGCTGGTTTTCGTGAGCAGAGGGGGCGGTATTTGCTTGTCCTCCTACTACTGAGGGAGCTCTGGGGTTGGAGACCTGCAAAGAGGGCAGAGCCTCAGCGCAGGTGCCAGTGTCTAGGGGTAGAATCGTGGTCATAATAACATTTTAATAAGTACATCTATAATCAGAGGGAGTTTCGGGGCATGTTAGAGAAGAAAAGACTGTGGCAGCTGGAGGAGACACTGTATCATTACACAGTCATCCCTGGTGCTAGACTGTCCATCCACAGGAGCCTGGGTGTGTCTGCCTCAGTGTGTGGAGCTGACCACCCTCAGGGCCCTGCAGACAATGAGGGAACATTCAATCCCCACGGAGTGGAGCTTTCCCCTGGGAATGGGGAGAAGAAGACAGAGCACAGCAAACCCCTGTGGTCCTAGGGGGCTGTGTGAACACACAGGACACCCCTCTGTGTGATCTCTGAGACTGGATCCTCCACTCTGAGTCATCACTGAGATCCTCCTGTGCGGAGGGGTGTATCAGTTGATGGTCATTTTTATTGCTGAGTAGTACTCCATTGTTGGATGTTTTTTAGCTTATTGATTTGTATAATTAGAAGAACTTTTGGATTATTTGTATCTTTTAACTAAAAGATGCTATAAATATTTGCATACATTTTTATTAACATAAACATTCTTCTTCTGGAACAAACACTCCTAGTGGGACCACTGAGATATAGGTTAAGTATATATTTCATTTAATTAGAAAATGCAATTCACTTTGTAGGGATAGAAAAACAGGATATAGAGGGACCTGGAGGAGGACAGGAACTCAGTCACTGCTGACATGTCATCTGCACACCCAGTGTCACCTTCTCACTTGTCTGCAGTGAGAATATGAGAAGTTAGAGACACAGAGAAAAAGCGAGAATCGTCCTGGATGCAGCTGAGAGCTGAGAGGAAATCCCTTCTCCCAACAGGAAGCTCCTCTTTCCCCCCTAACTCTGCACCTGCTCCTGGGCTGTTCTCTGTGGTCCGAGGGTCCTGAGTGCCTTCTGGAGCCCCGCCCTCCTGTCCCCCTCAGGAGGTTTGTGTCTGGGCTCACACTGACTTTCCCTCACTTTGTCTCTCGCACGGTAATACACAGCTGTGTCTTCCGCATTCAGGCTGTTCATTCTTAAATAAACTTGGCTCCTGAAGTCGTGCTTGTTGATGCTGACTCAGGACTTCAGCAATGGGTTATAGTTTGTGCTTCCACTACCCCATATAACCCCAACCCACTCCAGACCCTTTCGGGAGCCTGGCGTACCCTCTGCACAGCATAAGTGGTTAAAGAGAATCCAGACACAGTGCAGGAGAGGGAGAGGGTCTGCGAGGGCTTCACCAGTCCTGGGCCCGACTCCTGCAGCTGCACCTGTGACAGGACACCTGGGGACAAGGAGCATCAGGACCTGTCAGTCACGTGCAGTTATAACCACCCCACAGACCCTGTCTGACCTCTGAGACCCTCACCTTGGGGGGCTGTCACCAGGCACAGGAGAAGACCCAGCAGTATCATCTTTTTCTAGACCAGGGCTCTGCCTTCCCCAGAGACCTCAGCCCTGTGTGAGGAGAGAGCTGTGAGCCTCCCAAGCCCAGGGGAGGATTTACCCTGAAGCTTGGGAAGAAATTTGCATGTGTGGCAGCCTGTTCCTTATAAGTGGAGGACTGAGGTTAGCCTTCCCTGGTTTTTCTGGGGCCCTGTGGGGGCATCTCTTACCTTGAATTCACTCCATATGTAGGTCAGGGATAGGGGATTCCCTGGTGCATGAGACCTACTGAAATCAACTTAATGGACATGCTCCTCTCTGATAAAGAGTGGAGGTGATGAGTAGATTATATTTTTAATTCTTCATGCATCTGCCAAATATATTTGAGATTATATTTGTGTGGTTAATTTTATGAACCTAACTGTAATTAATGCACAATTGTCAAATATTTTATATACAATTCTATGAACACAATTTTATATATACAAATACCATCAAACTTGGTTTTAAAATTGCAAACTAAGGGACATTTAGTCCCTGTATTTCATTTGTTCATGTATGTTGTTACATTATTCCAAGGAAATAATAACTAGAATGGGTCTTTGGGAGACTATTGTTCTTATTTATTCTGTTACGTTTAATTTTATTTATTTATTTATTTATTCTTTTGGTTAAAATGATATTTCATACAAGTTCTGAGTAACACTATACTAAGTACCTTTATTTAGGTTTCTCTTAGAAACAGTTTTCTTGCAACTTTTGTCATTTTCAAAAACTCAGCTGGGCTGGTACTCGTTAGCAGTTTGATAGGAGACCCTTGATCCCTGATGTTAAAATTTTGTAATGGCCTGGCCCATGTGTCTCAGTGATCGAGTTTCAACCTATGCAACAAGACATCTCCAGACTGATTCCTGGTCAGGGCACATGCCCAGGTTGTGGGCCCAATCCCAGTGGGGGACATGCAGGAGGTGGCCAATCAATGTTCTCTTCCATCAATGTTTCTATCTCTCTCCTTCTCACTACCTTTCTCTTTAGAATCAATAAAAATGTAAAAAGTAAAAAAAAAAAAAAAAATTATCATGTGTCCTGAGTCCTTTCTAAAATTAGTACCCATGTAAGTCCACAGCTTATTGCAGTGACCCCCCAAAAATTATGTCAGACACAATCACATGTCTACATGAAGAAATGATGGGAAATACAAAGAATGAGTAGCCATTAGTGACATTCAGACGCTTTTATATGTTGTGGTTGTAAAGGCAGTAGATTAGCTGACCAGTTTTCTCAGTCTAGTGTCATCAGTGATGTCGGGGTTCAAAAGGAGGGAAGTAAAGAGAGTTCCCAGCACACATGTGCTCGTAGGAAAGGGATCTTTAGTCCTGACAGGAACCCTCCCTCCTGTCCTCCTCTGCTCTGTCCCTGGGGATGGTCAGAGGTGCTGTCTCTCCCACACAATCTAGAACATCCTTAACGTACAGTGTGCACATTCTCCCATCATCTGGAAATGTATTAGATAGTATTGTCTTTAATTTACCTCAATGAATCTTTTGTGGAATTTTTTTTTTTTGAACAATGTTCAATTTATCACTGTTTGACTTAATCGGTCCCAATTTTGAAGCTTCATATAACAATTCACAAGAAAATTGTCACTCTCCTCTGCACTTGGGAGGGAAAATTCTGATATGAACAGAGTTGGCACTCAGCCCGGTAGAGAAGTGAAGGTTGGAATCCTTGATATCATTGCAATCTGTTTGCTGTGTCCTCTGACCTGGTGACCAACCTTCCATGGCATGCAGCCCTGATCTATAATTCAGTTGATTGAAATTTACATTGTAAATCTCACTACAGTATGTAGCTTAGAAAACTACCTTCACCCCTGAGAAATTATATCATGTAGATGCCAGGCAGACAAGGAAGGAACCTCAAAAAATATGAGGAAAATGATGAGCACAGCTGACAGAGAGAAGATCCCAGAGGATATTCCATGAGGATGAACGTGACCAGGAGGACAGACGAGAAGAGAGGTCGTGAGAGGGAGACATGAGGTGATGGACTGGAGCTGACGTCCAGGAAATTGAATGTCCCAGTGAGAGCCCTGCATGGAGCTGTGTGTGCAGGACTCACATGGGACAGAGAGAGAGCGAGGCACTGGCGAGTGTGGGGACCTGGAGTGAGCTCAGACCCAGGGCGTGTGGACACACTGACTCTCCCTCTGTGGACACTGTGTCCCAGCCACAGGGTGGAGAGGATGCCCGGGGTGATCAGTTATTCAAGGAGACAACTCGGTCCCATGGGAACCTAGTTACTCAACAAAGCTTCTTTTTCTTCTTCTCCTCCTCCTCCTTCTTCTTTCTCTTTTGTTAATCCCAATGATAATATTTTTTTCATTGATTTTTTGATAGAGTGGACGGGAGGGAAGGAAGAAGAGAGCAACATAGATATGAGAGAAACACATCGATATGTTGCCTCTCATACAACTCTGACCTTGGCTGGGGATCGAACGTGCAATCGAGGTACATGCCCTCGACAGGGAATTCATCCCTTGACCATTCGATCTGCATGTCGACAGTCTAACTGTTTAGCCAACGTGAACAGGGTAAGGGACCCTCTTGTTAGACTTAGCACATGTGGGTCAGAAGATTTGACGATAGACTGTCATTTGGGCAGAAGTGTGTCTAAAAGAGACTATCTGCCTTTTTTCCACTTGTGAATGTTTGCTCACTTTAAAAGAGACTTTTCTAACCCTCACACTTCAGATGTAAGAGCATATTCAGGAATCCAGAGAGGTTCCTTGAGGGAAACTGTGACATGAAGAGAAAACCACACAGGAAACCAGCCCAAACCCCCAACTGCACCTGGTCCTGGGAAGGTCCTTATGTTCGGGTACCCTGAGCGCCTCCTAGTGGTCAAATCCCCTTTTGCAGGGAGGTTCGTGTCTGGGCTCACACTGACTTCCCCTCACTGTGTGTCTTGCACAGTAATACAGGGCCGAATCCTCGGCTCTCAGGCTGTTCATTTGTAGATACAGCGTGTTCTTGGAGTTGTCTCTGGAGATGGTGAATCTGCCTTTCACAGAATCCGCATAGAATGCTTTACTCCCATCACTATAGATTCGACTTATCCACTGCAGCCCCTTCCCTGGAGCCTGGCGGACCCAGTGCATGTCGTAGCTACTAAAGGTAAATCCAGAGGCTGCACAGGAGAGTCTCAGAGACCCCCCAGGCTGCACCAAGGCTCCCCCAGACTCCACCATCTGCACCTCACACTGGACACCTGCAAACACAAAGACATCTTAGTCAGGAAACTGTCACACGTCCACTGTTTCTCTGTCTCACCCACACATACAACCTATGTCTCCTGTTCTCCATAAATTACCTCTTAAAATAGCAACAAGGAAAACCCAGCAGAGCCCAAACTCCATGGTGAGTCCTCTGTGTTCAGTTCTGATTAGAAAATGTGGTCACAGGGGGATCCCAGGGCTCTTGTCCCAGAGCTGCTGGGTCCGTCCTGGGCTGTATTTTATAGGCAGAAGGAGCCCTATTTGCATGTCCTCCTACTATATAGGGAGCTCTGGGGTTGGACACCTGCAGAGAGGGCAGTGCCTCAGAGCAGGTGCGAGTGTCCGGGGGGGGGGGATGTGATTATGATAACATTCAATAACTAAATTACAACCGTAGGGATATTTGGGACATGATCACCTGTCCACATCTGGGAACAAGGAGTCCATCATCTGGCCTAAGCACCTCCCTGCTGACCCCTCAACGTTCCTGAACCAACTACCGGTGGAGCAGGGCCTGCAGTAAGGGTGCAGACCCCTTGTAGGTAATGAGAACATGAATGAAAGTCTATATACTTGTTTTACCCAATATTAGGTCCAAAGAAAAGCAGACATGTGGAAAGAGACCACAGGCTGCAGATTTTGTAATAGTGAAAGTCATGGATACTGGATGTTGGTGGCTTTGGACCAGGGTGTCTCTGATGTCCTGGCCTTAAAGTAGACAAGAAAGACAAAGTGTTGAGGAGATGATTTTCTATCCCTGGGACTCAGAGACACTGAGGAGTCAGGGAGATTCATGGAGCTGATAGAGTGGCTGTGGGTTTCTCAGACCTTGAAGTCCATCTCCAGAGGGTCTGTCTGCATAGACAGTAATGAAAATCTTAAAGGAGGTGATGTAATGGAACAATCAGTTAAGTAACTGAGGCTCATGTTACATATGATCAGTGAAGGGGCTGTTGTCTGAGTCATGCTGGGAACCTTTGTATATTATGTGCAAAGGGGTTTTGTCCTATTCCAGTCATTTAGAAATCTGAGGTCTAAATATTATCCCGGGAAATCTAGACAGGTCATCCTAATATGAGAGTTTACATGAGGGAGATAGAGGGAGATTAGGCTCCAGGAGGACAAGGACACACTGTGACCTCTGAGGTCAGGGCCCCTATTCCTGGCTGTGGAGATGGAGGAAGAGGCCAGGGGACCAGGAATGCAGTTCTAGTCACTGGAAAAGACCAGGAAACAGGCTCCACTGTCTTATACTGTTCAGACAAAAGTAACAAAATGCCTGGGCTGGGAAGATGATAAACAACACATATTTGTGTCCCATTGACCTGGAGGCTAGGAATCCTCAGTCCAGGTGCCAGCAAGGTGCCTTCTGGGAACAGACAACCTCCTGGTTCCTGTATGACAGCCTCTTGCTGGGTCTGCACGTGGTGGAGGGACCAGCAGGACCTCTGGTCTCCATGAGGAAGGCACTGATCCCTGTCAGGAAAGCCCTGTTATGAACTAAGCATCTCATTAAAACCTCCCAGGACAGGGTTCTCACACTGTGTCCCGCACAGTCATGCACGGCCGTGTCCTCAGACTTCAGGACATTGGTCTGCAGATAGGCCGTGCTGACCGAGTTGTCCATGGAGAAGACAGATCACTCTGAGTGGCCTGGGCACACGTGGGCTTCCCAGTGTTTGTGTGAAACCAGCTCACACACTGCAGGCCTGACCTGGGGCCTGTAGCACCCGGTGCACATAGTAGCTGGTGAAGGTGGATCCAGAAGCCTTGCAGGAGACCTTCCCTGAGGCCCCAGGCTTCCTCACCTCAACCCCAGACTGCACCTGCTGCCCCTGGGAGTGGACACCTGTGCAGGGGATACAGGAGTGGGTGGAATTACTCCTGACTGTTCTGGTTCCCCTCCTCAGTCCAGGGACAGGGGAGCCCTTTCCTTTAGCCACAGCCACTAGGAGGAGACTTCTCCAGCTCCAGTCCATGCTGAGGGAATGAGCTGAGAGCACTGCTGTAGGATGGGTGTGGCTGTGGGTGATGCTCTCAGGGCACAGATGTATCCATATTTAACCTGGTCAACCTCATCTAATTTGCATATTCTTGAGGTGGAGTGTTTCATAGCTGAGGGCCTGACCCCACCAGAGAGATGATGGAGGGACAGGGACCATGCTCAGTTAGAGTCTGAGGGTCCACGTCCTGATCCTTGTAGGAGGACATGTGTCCCCTGCCAGGTCCCTGAGCTCTGTGCACACTGAGCCTCTCCCTCAGGAACCAGCCCCACAGGACATTCTTCTCACTGTGCACCCACCTTTGAGTGACACGGGGACCTCCTGGACCAACTCTGGGCTTTGATACCTGAATGTCTTATTCCAGGATCAGTGTCTCCAAAGTGCTCCACCTGGTGAGGTAATAAAGCTGTCCCTGTCACAGGTCCTTACAATTCAGAACTCCTAAAAATTGTTTTTTGAATCTGGTTCTTATTCCTTATAAAATTACAAACATGCTCTTGAAAAATATGATATTTTCAGACAAATCAGCAGTCCCTGCTCATCTGTTGTTCTACAAATAGTTTTTTCAGGAAGACCCTAATTCTCTGAGAAAATCCCTGCTCAGCTTTCTCTGCACCTGCTCCTGGGGCAGCAGCCCTGTGTTCCTGGGTCATGAGCTCCCCCAACTGCCCAGCGTGGGCCCTGCAGGGGAGGGTCCTGTCTGGCTCTCAGGTCATTGACCTCTCAGTGTCTCTAGTCCAGTGGTAATGTCTGTGCCCTGACTTCAGAATTTTTTCTCAGGGGCAATTTTGACATCTCTGGACAGAAGAATCGTCCTTATTAAACCCCATGGGTCTTCAGGAATACCCCAGTCAAGGCTTTATGAAGCCACCAAGGAGCCCTTTTTTGCAGCTGCCAGATGGACAGACTCAGGATACACTCCCCTGAACCAGAGCGCTCCTGGGCTCCTGGTACCTCTATGTCCTTAGGTTTCTGTGGTTCAAGGTCTCATGTGAGTATCCCTGCATGTGGCCCAAATCCCACTGCACATCTACTATTCAATAAATAACACACACAAATACACACACACACACACACACACACACACTCTGATGACTGTCTTTGCTATGAATCCAGAGTTGCCCTTTTCCCCTGAACCTAGTACATGTGCAGTGACTGAAGGTGTATTCTAAGCCTGGAGTGATCAAATGCACCCACGGTGCACAAGCAGACTTTGAGAGCAAGTCCTTCATGTTTCTGTGCTCTTGCAGGTCCTATGAAGCCAGATGCCCGTTAAAATGTATCAGACCTCCTGCAGGTAGGGCCGAGATGAGGCTGGGTCATACCCTTGACTGCAGGTTCCTGTAGCTTGGAGTCCCCGTAGAGACCAAACATTGGACTTAGGGACACGCTGAGATGGGTGAGGCTGAGGAGACAGCACCGTAGGCAGGAGGGAGGCAAGACTGCTCTGCCAGGTCACCTGGTGGGCAGGGAAACAGTGGGCAGGGGTGTGCGGTCAGCTCTGCGAGAGACAACCTGGCTTCCTCAGGACACCAGGTTTCAGGACAGGCTTGGTGTTCATTCACTTTTGTTGCTCCAACCTGATAGTTGTCTTTCCTCCTGATCACCTGGCATAACACATCCCACATGGAGACTCAGACCCCACAGCTACTCCCATTAGTCCCTGCAGGAGCCACCATCTCCTCCTGCATCTGCATCCCTGGTCCTGGACCCTGTGCATTCACAGGAGCCTGGGTGTGTCTGCCTCTGAGTGTGGAGCCGTCCACCCTCAGGGCCCTGTGGACAATGATGGATAGTCAGTCCCCACGGAGTGTAGCTTTCCCCTGAGAATGGGGAGAAAAGCACAGAGCCCAGAAAACCCCTGTGGTCCCAGGGGCTGTGTGAGCACCCAGGACACGCCCCTGTGTGATCTCTGAGACTAATCCTCCACTCTGAGTCATCACTGAGATCCTCCAGTGTTGAAGTTTGTATCGGTCGACTGTTATTTTCATTGCTGACTAGTATTCCATTAATGGATGTTCCCTAATTTGCTTATTTGTAAAACTAGAATGATTTTTGGGTTGTTTGTAGCTTTTAGCACAATGATGCTATAGATATTTGGATATATTTTTGTGATAAAATAAGGATTTCTTGTTTTAAACCATTCAGTCCAGGTGGGAACCCTGAGATACATGATAAGTATATATTTTATTTAATAAGGAACTGTGATTCACTATGTGAAGAAAGAATAACAGGACACAGAGGAACCTGGAGAAGGACAGGAGCCCAGACACTGCCGATGTGTCATCTGCACACACAGTGTCACCTCCTCACTTGTCTGCAGTGAGAATATGAGAAGTTAGAGCCACAGAGAAAAAGTGAGAATTGCTCAGGAAGCAGCTGAAAGGAAACCCTGCTCCCAACAGGAAGTCCCTCCTTCCCCTCACTCTGCACCTGCTCCTGGGCTTTTAAGTGTGGTCTGTGGGTCCTGTGCGCCCCCTGGTGTCCTGAGCGCTCCCTGCAGCCCCGCCCTCCTGTCCCCTCAGGAGGTTTGTGTCTGGGCTCACACTGACTTCCCCTCACTGTGTCCTGCACAGTAATACACGGCCGTGTCCTCGGTGGTCACGGAGCTCAGCTGCAGGGAGAACTGGTTCTTGGACGTGTCTCTGGAGATGGAGGTGCGGCTCTTGAGGGACGGGCTGTAGCAGGTGCTGCCATCATCACATATGCCCCCGATCCACTCCAGCCCCTTCCCTGGTTTCTGGCGGATCCAATCCCCGCAGAAATCACTGGTTGTGATGGAGAATCCAGAGACAGCACAGGAGAGGGAGAGGGTCTGTGAGGGCTTCACCAGTCCTGGGCCTGACTCCTGCAACTGCACCTGGGACAGGACACCTGGGGACAAGGAGCATCAGGACCTGTCAGTCACGTGCAGTCACAACCACCCCACAGACCCCTGTCTGACCACTGAGACCCTCACCTTGGGGGGCTGTCAGCAGGCACAGGAGAAGACCCAGCAGTCTCATTTTCTTCTACACCAGGGCTCTGCCTTCCCCAGAGATCTCAACCCTGTGTGAAGAGAGAGCTGTGAGCTTCCCCAGCCCGGGGGAGGATTTACCCTGGAGCTTGGGGGAAAATTTGCATGTGGGGCAGCCTGTTCCTTATAAGTGGAGGACTGAGGTCAGACTGCCCTGGTCCTTCTGGGGCTCCTGTGGGAGCATCTCTTTTCTTTAGCTCACTCAGCATTTACGTCAGGGACAGGGAATCCCTTGCTTCACGAGACATATTGAATGTGTTTAAAGGTTGGCTTCACCTTTCTGAGCACAGGAAAAAATAATGGACTAGAAAGATAGGTAACACTTTTCCCATGCATCTTTTCAACCTATTTAAAAGGACTAGCATTTGTTCAGCTAATTTCTGTATCCCGACTCTCAAATATACCCACTATTTCCAAATTGCATATCATAATATCATACAAATGATGTCTACCTTTGTGCGAAAATAAAAATAAAGGGCATATATAATCGATATTTTATTTCTTAATTATATTTATATATATATATATACATATTTATTGATTTTATTTTTTAGAGAGATTGAAAGGGAGAGGGGATATAGAAACACTGATCAGCTGCCTCCTGCACCCCCTTTCTGGGGATCAAACCCAAAACCCGGCATATGCCATGAATGGGAATTGAACTGAGGACCTCGTAGTACAGAAGAAGGCACTTAATTCTCAAAGCCAAACCAGCCAAGCTCTTATATTTAAATTTATGATGTTACTTTGGTCTCAGAAACTATCTCTCAATAACAGGCAATTGAGACATTCTTTTATTCTTATTTTATTCTCACCCGAGAAAATGTTTATATTTTTTGTTCAGTTAGAGTGGGAGGGAGAGAGAGAGAGAAACATCGACGTAAAAGGGACACATCGAGTGGTAGCCACTCGCATGATCCAACCAGGGCTGTGGACAAACTGCAACCGAGGTACATGCCCTTTATGGGAACTTAACCCTGGTCTCTGCACTGCAGGCCGACGCTCTAACCGCTGATCCAAATCGGTCAGGGCCATCTGAGACATTCTTAATTATTGTTGTTGAACATTTTGTAATGGGTCTACAGCTTCCTAAGCAAACTCTTTCATTATGCACCCCATGGCCTTTTGCAGAGACCCCAAACTAGTTACATCAGATATGATCATGGTTTGAGGTGGAGAAAAGACAAGAAATGTAAACAGATTATGCCTGTGTACAACTCAGAATCATTCATGTGCTGACATGACTATGGCAGGAGGTTGACCTGTTTTCTGTGTCTAGCGTTATCAGTGATGTCGGCGTTCAAAGGGAGGTTAGTGAAGAGAATTCCTATCACAGATTTTTCTCATAGGAAAGGAAGCTTCAATGCTGACAAGGCTCCTCAGTCCAGACTTTCTTTCTGTGCCACTGGGGATGTTCATCTGGTCAGAGGTGTTGGCCTATCCCACTGGACATATAATGTCTTTAATGTACAATGGACACATTTCCCCAACAGACATGTGATTTGGGAACCTATTGTCTCTTTGTGGGCTGTTCATTTTTTTTTTTCTTAATGGTATGTTAGTTGGGAAAATGTTTTTAATTATAACACTATTCAATTCATCACTATATGATTAAATGGAACCTTTTTTTAAGGACTTATATAACAACTCGCCAGAAAAGTGTCACTCTCCATTGTCCATGGGAGAGGAATCCCAGATATGAACAGAGTGGGCACTAAACCCAATGAAGAAATAATGGCTAGTATTTATATTAACATTAAAATCTGTTTTCTTTGTCCTCTGACAATGAGACGAAACTTCCATGTCATGAAGTCCTGATTCATTGCAAAGATTAAGTCACTTAATTTGACTTTACAATGGGATTTTCAATCTTTATGTAGCATAAAAATTAGACTGATGCCTGAGAAATTATATCATGTAGACAGAAGAGGTAGGAACCTCAAAGGACGTAAGGAAGATACTGAGGAGAGTGACAGAGTCAGGATCTTAGGGGTCATTTTATGAGGATGAAAGTGACCAGAAGGACGGAGGTGCAGAGAGGTCGTGAGAGGGAGACATGAGGAGATGAACTGGAGCTCACGTCGGGAAAGTGAATGTCCAGTGAGAGCCCTGCATGGAGCTGTGTGTGCAGGACTCACATGGGACAGTGAGAGAGCGAGGCCCTGGCGAGTGTGGGGACTTGGAGTGAGCTCAGACCCAGGACGTGTGGACACACTGACTCTCCCTCTGTGGACACTGCATTTCAGTCACAGGGTGGAGAGGATGCCTGGGTGCTCAGTCTTTAAGGAGACAATTTCATCTCATGGGAACCTAGAGAGATAATGGTCCCTGAGCCTGGACATGACTCATCTGGGAAAGGTAATGTTGTCGACACCATCGTCATCCTCAGAGAGATTAGGGGACACTGGGCCCAGGACAAAGAGGAGGATTTCTGGGATCCTGAACCCCAGGAAGTGCGGAGCGCCCTGAGCACCACAGGGAACTGTTCTTAGCTGCTTCCTGAGTGGTTCCTGCGCGATGTTCCCACTTCAGTGGGTTCTGAGTGCTCTCTGCTGGTGCTGAGGGGTTGCGGGGTCCAGAGCGCCCCCTGGTGTCCTGACCCATCCTGGTGGACCTAAGCATCTCCTGAGGCTCAGCACCTCTTGTCCCCGCATGGTGTTTGTGTCTGCATCATAGAGACGTCCTCGTCAGGAAAATGTCACATGTCCAGTGTTTATTTTACTCATGTATATTCACACAGTCTCTGCCTCTAGTTCTTCATAAATTACCTCTTAAGATAGCATCACGGCCAGCCCAGCTGAGCCCAGACTCCATGGTGAGTGATCTGTGATCAGTCCTGATCAGGAAAGTAGAACATATGAGACCTGGGGGTGGGATCCTGTCCCAGAGCTGCAAGGTCGGGCCTGGATTCATTTTCATGAGCTGGTGGGTCCCTGTTTGCATGTCCTCCTACTACAGAGGGAGCTCTGGGGTGGACGCTGGCATAAAATATGTGGTTTCAGAGTGCGGTGAGTTCAGGGGCATATGTCTGTGCAGAACTAGACCTGGTATCTGGGCCTCTCTCCTCACAACTAGACCAAACTGCTTCCCTTAATGACCTCCAGACAGGGCGACATGCCAAGTGAAGGTTTCAATAGTACCTGGGTGGACACTGGACCATGTTAAAATGTGATTATTGTTCAATACAGCAGAAAAAGTCAATGTAATAGGAAACTAAAAAAAAAAATACAGTTTTAATTATTATATCTTAGAAGGATACCTGTATGAACACAAGAAGGTGATCAACCATCACACCCAGAGGGAGATTAACATGTGGGAATTTCATGTTCAGGAGGCAGAAGTCCCTCTGACACTATTTCCTCTGCACAGTGGTTCAGAGGATAAACTAAGAACAGAGTGTGACCCTTGAGCCAGTGGACCGGTGTTGAGGGACAGTGGGTGTCTGTTGGGTCCCTTGGAAGCAGAAATGTGAACTACAGAGAAGCAGACAGGGCTCCCGGGTCCGAGTCCTTCGGGGAGGTTGGTACTTTATGTGCAGCAGCTGCACAGCCTCCTTTGTGGTGTTTGTTCTCTAGACTCTGCCGGACCTATTTCAGTCACTGGGGATGGAGAAAAACTTCAGTCACAATTAAGTGTGTTTAGGTTGAGTTGTGAGAATAACTAAGTTTAGGTTACCAAAATTTTGATATGAAAATTGTTGATGCCTGTTACTAATACAAAATAACAGATGTAAATAAAATATTATTTATTGAAAATATTATTTTTCTTTATCCTTTGATTACAGAATGAATAAGTCATTCAAATTACCTCCTCTTATTGCAGGTGATGGATCTGATTTTCTGTAAATTTGTAAGACTAGCAGTTCAGCTGTGTTCTCACCATCAGGATCTGTGTGCAGGTGGACATCTGACATGGTCCAAACCAGGGTTGCAGCAGACAGGTGCATTACTGGTTCCTCAGAAGTAAATTTCAGTCACTTTCCTTGTCTGCACCTGACCCTGGGGACTGCTGTCCCCACGTCCACACACAAGGAGTCACCTGGAGCATGACGTCTCCTGCTGTGGGTGTCACTGTGCAGAGCAGGGGAGAGATGTTCCCAGGTACATGGATGGGGACCAACAAGCCAGGGGTCACACTCCCAGGGCTCTTGTTCTTTATGTCCTGAGTTTTCTTCTCACAGAGCAAGTTCTCAGTGTCTCATATCACTTTCCTCAGGCATAGCCACACACGGTAATGTAGCCATTAATATACAGACAACTGGCTTGGAAATTCCCATCCTCTTCACTCAGCCATAGAAAGAAGGAAATCCTACCATTTGTGTCAATGTGGATGGACCTAGAGGGACATGTCCTGAGTGAAGAAAGTCAGAGAGAGACACACACCCTGAGGCTTCACTGATATGAGGAATCTACAGAACAATGTAAAGTAACAGGCAGAACAGAAACAGACTCATGGACTCGGGACAGACTGATGAGGCACAGGGAGGGCAGTTGGGGGCCTGGGAGAAAGGGGAGGGACTGAGGAGCACAGATTGGCAGTTAGTGGCAGTGACAGGATGGGAAGTGCAGCCCAGGGAACAGTCAGTCGTATCGTCATAACTGGTGTGGGGCCAGGTGGGCACTGGAACTACTGGTGCCTCACTTCATACATTATATGAGGTCTGACCACGCAGCTGTCCACCAGGAACTTGTATAAAATAATACAGACAGTCAACAGGAATTGAAAAAGAAATAATAAAAGGGAACTGACCCTCACTCCAGTGAGATTAAAGAAGGGTGTGGCGGGTGAAACCCAGGCAGGAAATGGCTGAATTCCAGGACTGTGCTCACAGTTCTGACATCCTTAGATTCATTACATGTTCCCACTGAGAACCTGGACCTGATTATTTGCTGAGGGTTCACATCTCAGTAACAAACTGAAGACTGTGAGCCAGGACTTACTTCAACAATCAGACTTGCTGAAGGGCCTTCCTTGTGCTTCCCAGAGATTCCAACTGTGTATGTGACATGCGTGCCATGCCCCCTGTGTGTGCTTGTCCTCAGCACTGCCCTGGCCTGGGGACAGCCCTGCCCAGAGCCCTTGGCAGCCCTGATCCCGAAAGGAGGACACTCGGACTTTCCCATAGGCTCACAGTCTCACCTGGGTTGGGCCCGCTCCCCTCCAGCCTGGTCCCACTGTCACCTGTCCTCAGCCTGCCAGTCCTGACTTCAAGCCCCTCAGTCTCCCCTTTCCACCGCCATGCCCCTCAAACTGACCTTCCTGCCACCACGCACCTCTGCCTGCCAGTCTCACCACCAAGACATTCAGCCTAACCGACCTGCCGCCAAGCCCTGCAGGGCCTGTGTCCTGCTTGTCCCTCAAGGCCTAGATCAGAGGGCTCCTGGACCAATGGGAGAGCAGATGTCACCAGGCAGCCTGGGAGTCATCACTGCCAAACAGAACAGGCGTTGCCACACTCACCATATCTGGGACGTCGCCAGCCCTGTGACACACACCCCTGTCCGCTCCTAACAAGGGCTCTGTGAGGTCCAAGCTCCGCCCGTCCCCTCTCACAGGAGGACAGTCCAGCTCAGACAGGTTCCGTCTGCCAGAGGACGGCCCGATTGAAGCCCGTCCACCGCTGCTGGTGCCGAAGGTCCCACCAGGTCTCACCCGCTCCTCACGTCCTTCATGGTCTCTACTGGCTATTTCTGGATTTCTCGCCTGACTGGACTCCTGACATGTCTAATTTACACTCGTCCTACTGTCCTGAGCTGGCGGCTGTGGGTCTTGGAGGAAGTGCTGTCTCCACACAGCTCAGGGTCCAGGGAGCACGTGTGTACCAGCGGTGCCGAGTACTGGTGCACTGCCCACCCCACGCCTGTGCACGTCGGTGATGTGGGTGGGGCCCCCCAGAGCTGTTGGACCAAGATGGTGGCGGCCTGGACACGAGGGAGTGACAGGCACAGGGAGAGGCCCCTGGCCACACCCCTTTCCTGGGAGGCAGCAGGTCTTGCCCGGGGTGCAGGTTCTCTGGTGCTACGCCTTCCCCTGCATATCTGATGAAAGGGGACCTTTCTGGTGGGCAAGGTCCACAGTGTTTCAGGAGAAGAGAGGAAGGTGCAGTGGGTTCAGCTTGCCCTGGTGCTCAGTCTGTCAAGGACACAATTGGGTCCCCTGGGAACCTAGTGAGATAATAGTCCCTGAGACGTGGGACTATTACCATCTGCGAAAGAGAATGTTGTCGACACCATCATCGCCCTCAGTAAGATGAGGGAACACAGGGTCCAAAATACAGAGGAGGGTGCCTCGGACCCTGAACCTCAGGAAGAGCGGGAACACCCTGAGCACCCAGGGAGCTGTTCTCACCCCTCCCTGCATGGTTTCTGTGCCATGTTCCTAGGTAGGTGGGTTCTGAGCGCCCCCTGCTGATCCTGAGGGGTCTGCAGGGTTCAGAGCGCCCCCTGGTGTCCTGACTCCTCCTGGTGAACCCGAGGGTCTCCTGCAGCTCAGCCCCTCCTGTCCCCCTGCAGGGAATTGGAGTCAGCATTATAGAGACTTCCTGGTCAGGAAAATGTCACATGTCCAGTGTTTATCTCACTCATACTCATTGACACACTCTGTGTCTCTAGTTCTCCATAAATTACCTCTTACAGTAGCAGCACAGACAACCCAGCTGAGCCCAAACTCCATGGCGAGTGGTCTGTGTTCAGTCTTGATTGGGGAATGAGAACATCTGGGAACCCGGGGCTGGGCTCTTATCTCACAGATTCACAATCGGGGTGGGCTGGTTTTCATGAGCTGCGGGGGCCCTGTTTGCACTTCCTCCTACTGCAGAGGGAGCTCTGGGGTTGGATGCTCACATAAATGACATGGTTTCACAGTGTGGTGTGTCCAAGGGAATGTGTCTGAGTAGAATTATCCCTGGTGTCTGAGCCTCTGTTCCTCTCAACCTGACCCCACTGCTTCCCTGAGTGACCTCCAGACCACGGGCCATGCCTAGTGAGGGTGTCAGTGCTACCTGGCAGGACACTGGACCTCGTTAACATGTGATCATGGTCCAATACAGCATAAAAGTCAATGTAATAGGGAACTAAAAGAGCGGTTAAGGTTTTAAATACCATATCTTAGATGGGTACCTGTATGAACACAGGAAGGTGATCAACCATAACACCCAGAGGGAGATTAACATGTGGGAAATTCATGTTCAGGAGGTGGACGTTCCCTCTGATACTATTTTCTTTGCACAGTGTTTCGTGGATAAACTAAGAACAAAGTGTAACCCTTGAGCCAGTGGACCAATGTTGAGGGACAGTGGGTATCTTTTGGGTCCCTTGGAAGGAGAAACGTGAACTACAGAGAAGCAGACAGGGCATCCAGGTCTGAGTCCTTCAGGGAGTTTGGAGCTGAATGTGCAGCAGCAGCACAGTCTCCTTTGTGGTATTTGTTCTCCAGACCCCACCGGACCTGTTTCAGTCACTGGGATGGAGAAGAACTTCAGTCATGATCAAGTGTGTTTTGGTTAATTTGTGAGAATAACTAAATTTAGGTTACAAAAATTTTGATATGAAAACTTTTGATGGTTGTTACTAATACAGAATAACAGATGTAAATAAAGTATTATTTATTGAAGATATTATTTTTTCTTTATCCTTTGATTACAAAATGAATAAGTAATTGAAATTACCTCCTTTTACTGCAGCCAAAGGATCTGTTTTTCTGTAAATTTGTAAGACTATCAGTTCAGTTGTGTTCTCACCATCAGCATCTGTTTTTATGTGGACGTCTGACGTGGTCCAAACCAGGGCGGCAGGAGACAGATACATTCATGGTTCCTCAGAAGTAAATTTCAGTCACTTTCCTTCTCTGCACATGACCCTGGGGAATGCTGTCTCCAAGTCCACACACAGGGAGTCACCTGGAGCATGACATCTCCTGCTGTGAGTGTCACTGGGAAGAGCAGGGGAGAGATGCTCCCAGGTACATGGATGGGGACCAACAAGCCAGGGGCCACGCTCCCAGGGCTCCTGTTCTTTATGTCCTGAGTTTCCTCTTCACGGAGCAAGTTCTCAGTGTCTCATATCACTTTCCTCAGACATAACCACACAGGGTAATCTAGTCATTAATATACAGACAACTGGCTTGGGAATTAGAATCCTCTTTACTCAGCCATAGAAAGAAGGAAGATGTCAGCCTGGACATCTGCACAAGCTGTCGTGGTCCCTCTGCCTCTGCCTAGTGTCAACTGCTCTCGGTGCTGTGAGCATGAAAGCAAGTCAATGACCATAACCACGTAGGGGCTTTTATCTCTAGCTTCAGGTCACAGCCATGAAGCCCAATGTCCACATTCTGTGTTTTGCTGCTGGCTGGTTGGGACCCTGAGCTGTGTGGAGCTGAGCTGTATTTTTGAGTCAATATGAACCCCTCCCTCCTCCTCCTCCTCCTCTTCCTCCTCCTCTTTCTGTTTCTCCTTCTTCTCATCCTTCTAGTTCTCCTTCTCCTTATTCTTCCTCCTCCTCCTTCTTATTCTTCTTCATTAATTCTCACCTGAGCGCATATATATGTATATATGTGTGTGTGTGTGTGTGTGTGTATATATATATTAGTGTGTGGAAGGGAGGGAGAAAAAAGAGAAACATTGATGTTAGATAAAAATATCAAATTGTTGCCTCTCCTACAACCCAAACCAGGGCCTGGAATTGAACCTGCAACTGAGGTTCGTGACCTGGACAGGAAATCTTACCCTTGACCATTCAGTCTTCAGGCCGGCAGTCTGACTGCTGAGAAAAACCAGACAGGGCAGCAGACCCTCTTGAGAGACTTAGGAGATGTGGGTCAAAGATTTGATGATAAATTGTCATTTGGGCACAAGTGTGTCTAAAAGGGACTTTGTTTTTTCTCCACTTCTGAAAGTTGTCTCACTTTACAACAGTTTTCTAACTCAAAGACTTCAGAGTAAGCACTGAATTGGAAACCCAGAGAGGTTCCCAGAGGGAAACGGTGATATGAGGAGGAAACCACACAGGAAACCAGCCCAAACCTCCAAATACACCTGCTCCTGGATGTTCCTGTGTTCAAGAACCTGAGCGCCCCCTGGTGGTCACGGCCTCTCCTGCAGGGAGGTTTGTGTCTGGGCTCACACTGACCTCCCCTCACTGTGTCTGTTGCACAGTAATACACGGCCGTGTCCTCGGCTCTCAGGCTGTTCATTTGCAGATACAGCGTGTTCTTGGAGTTGTCTCTGGAGATGGTGAATCGACCCTTCACAGCGTCCGCATAGTATGTGCTACCACCACTATTACTAATGCGTGAGACCCACTGCAGCCCCTTCCCTGGAGCCTGGCGGACCCAGTTCATCCATATACTACTGAAGGTGAATCCAGAGGCTGCACAGGAGAGTCTCAGAGACCCTCCAGGCTGCACCAGGGCTCCCCCAGACTCCACCAGCTGCACCTCACACTGGACACCTGCAAACACAAAGACGTCCTGGTCAGGAAACTGTCACACATCCACTATTTCTCTTTCATCCACTATTACACTCAGTGTCTCTTGTTCTCCACAAATTACCTCTTAAAATAGCCACAAGGAAAGCCCAGCTCAGCACAAACTCCATGGTGAGTGGTCAGTGTTCAGTCCTGATCAGGGAATGGGGTCACCTGGGAATCCAGGGTCTGGGCTCCTGTCCCACAGCTGCAGGGTGAGGGCTGGCCTTGTTTTAATGGGTTGACAGGGCCCTATTTGCATGTCCTCCTGCTATATAGGGCGCTCTGGAGTTGGAGACCTGAGAGAGGGAAGTGCCTCAGAGCAGGTGTGAGTGTCCTGGGGGAGAATCGTGGTCATGATAACATTTCAATGACTAAATTGGAGTCATAGGGTCATTTGGGTCATGTTCAAGTGTCTACATCTGGTAGCACTGAGCCCACGATCTGGCCTCTGCTCCTTCTCACTGGGCCCCATGGTTCCCCTGAACCACTTCCAGGGCAGAGGAATACCTGCCCAGTGAGGGTGCAGACCCCTTGTATGTAATGTGAACATGAATGGACTCTGTATTCTAGGGTTACTCACACATCAGGGATGTATCCACCTGTGGCCTCAGGGTCCTCACCACAGTGGAGAGGGTTGTGCATCATCTGTGAGATGGATCTCAAACAGCTGAAGTGAGGCAGGTTCCCCCAGAACTGTCACATACAACTGAAGTCTATGCTGGGCCCAGGAGCACTGTCCTGGATCCTCACAGCCCCTGTTCTGTCCACTCTGCCTCATGGCCTGTCACCACATCCAGCCCTGATGTACCTGGTCCTCCCCGCCTGAGTGTCAGTAGGTCAGGTGTAACTGTCCCTGCTGTAGCTGCCCTGTGGTCACACTGAGCCTCTGTCCTTGTCCCCTCCATGTGCACTCTTGGTTTCTAAGACTGTCCAACATGAGGATCAGTGCTCTGTGTGTGGCAGTTCGTTGGGAAGAGTCAGACCCAGAGCCCTGAGGGGCCATGATCTTCGATCTCCTGACCATCATCAGGCAAGTGGGAAACAATCAGAATCCCTGTGACCAGTAAGATGCGCAGACTTAAGGTGAATCACTCACCTATGAAACAGGCATTAGCCCTCTACATTCACAGTGAAGGCCATGGTGACCAGTTGAGTTGATTGCATGGCTTGATCCTTCTAACGTGTCTTATTAGAGTTAGTACAGTTTATTGTTAAAAGAGGTCAGCTGTGCCCTGGCTGGTTTGGCTCAGCGGTTAGTGTGTTGGCCCGGGGAACAGAGTCCTGGGTTTGGTTCCCGCTAAGGGCAAGTACCTCTATTGCAGTTTGTTTCGGCCCCAGTTGGTGTCTTGTGGGCCGTGGCCACTCGATTTGTCTCTCTCACATCGATGTTTCTGTCTCTCTCTTCTCCCCCTTTTCGATCCTGCTCTATCTGAAGATAAAGTTAAAAATGTCCTCGGGTGCGGATAAAAAAGAAAAGACAGCTGTGTGTTTCCATAGCGTTTAGATAAGTCGTGTCTTGTCTTCCTATAATAAACGTGTTTCCAGAGCATGGAGGTAAAGCCTGGACCGCAGATGTGCCCAGTACCCACCTCCTTTTGGGCGACTTGACTCAGTGGGCCCTGACTCCCCAGTGTCCTGAGAGGACGTTTTTCTTCAAAGCCCACAGAATAAGAGAGACTCCTCATCGCCTCCGCTCATCCAGCGTGGGTGTCGGGTCCCTTCCCGCAGGAGCTCTATGGACCCTGCTGTTCACAGGACGTCCCCTTTTTATTCTTTCCGTCCATGTACCCCACCTTCCTCTCATTGGCTGTGAACCCCCAGGGTGTCTGCTGAACCAGGGGGGAGCCCTGTGTCTCTCTCCTGTGGCGATGCCCCTACTGCAAATAATTTGAACAAAATCTTCCTTTAAAATTTAGCCACTGCCAGAGCACTTTCCTCCAGGATGGATGTGAGATGTTTAAGGTTATTCTGTGCAGGTTGCACATAAAGCCACTCAGGAGACCCAGGGACTGGACTGTGAAGACGACAGTGCCCCCTGGTGGTTGTTCTGAGCGGCACAGGCTGACGACGCTGGGTCTGCACCAGCTTCCTGAGACAAGGCAGGGGCGTCCGCCACAGAGAAGTCCTTTCTGGCATTTTGAAACTTAGGCACCTCAAATTTCGTGTCTTTCTTGTACACAGCTGTGTCTCCGTAAGGACACCCGGGCATGTCTCCTGACTGAGAATCAAACCAGCAACCTCTTGGTTCATGAGTCAATGCTCACTCACTGAGCCACAGCAACCGGGCATAACATACTTTTTCTGATTTAGACTTTTTTTTTTTTTTTACTTCTTATCTTGTTTAATTATTCTCAAAATAACTTATCGTTTTCTTGCATAGAAGTAGTCACGGGGCGCCCTTGTGTTTGTCCTGATCTTAGAAGAGTAGCTTTGAAATTCTCTCTGTGCAGCATGATTTCACTTGGCTTCTCAAATGTGGTCTTTGCTATCTTGAGGTACATCTCTTGTGTACATAATTGTTAAAAATTGTAATCATGAAGTCATTTTTTTATTAAAATCTTTTTTCTTCATCTATTTATATGACGGTATCATTTATTCTTTATTCTGTGAATGTGGTGGCACACATTTACTGGTTTACAAACATTGATTCATCCTTGCATTCTAGGTCGATAACCCACTTTTTTGTGCTCATTGATGCAATACCTCACACTTTAATGATACATTCAATATACTCTTAAGTTTCCTAGTGCATTGTGAGGATTTTTGCATCTGTGTTCATCACGGATGTTGATCTGTCATTTTTATGCCCTTACTGGGCTTTCATATGCTTGTCATGGTCACCTCAGTACATTTGTTTGAAATGTTGCCTCTTCTTTTAATTTTGGAAGAATTCAACAGGATTGATTAAAAAGTTACAAATTTGTGCCAGGCCAGTGTGTCTCAGTGGATACAGCATCATCCCACGGACCTAGAGGCCCTGGTTTGATTCCTGATGAGAGCACATGCTGGGGTCGTGGGCTCAATTTCCAGTAGAGGGCGTGCAAGAGTCAGCTGAGTGATGTGTATCTCTCACATGCATGTTTCTATTTCTTTCTCTTATTCTTACTTTAAAACAAACAAACAAACAAACAAACAAACAAATACATTCTTGTTCTTGCTGATTTTAGTTAGAGGTTAGAATGTTGGCTTGAGTAGTGATGTGTCACAGGTTGATTCTTGGTCCAAAGCACGTTCCTGGGGTGAAGGTTCAATCCCTACCCTAGTCAAGTTTGTGTTCTAGGAAACCACCTGGCATGTCTCCCTCACATCGATGTTTATCTCTCTCTATATATATAGCTCTCCCTTTTTCCCTTCAACTCCACCTCAAATAAACACAAAAATAACCTCAGATGAGGATTAACATTAAGAACAAAAAAGTTATTAATTCTTTGAAATTTTCGTAAAATTCACTTTTAAGTTTATTTCGTCGTGGGCTTCTGTTTGTTGGTCAGTTTTCACTACTATCTCAATAATATTTTAAATAATTCATAGCAATGTTACAAAGATCAAATTTCTAATATGAGCACCTACCAGGTGGACAGAGAAATACAACTTTTAATATTCCCAGGGTATGGTCAGTGTGGAAATTACAGTTGGGTCTAGACCACATATATATTTTATATGACATCCAAGAGAATTAAATAAATCTGAATTATTCTATACAGAATTCATACCGTGTCTTAGTCCTGAGGATGCACCTCCCTTACTTCCAGCTCCAGCAGCACAAGAAACAGGTCCCAACTGCTGTTCCCTGAGATATCCGTGGTTTGTGCTGAAGACACAGCTGTCCATGAATTTCACACCCTGGATTAGCTTGAAGGTGACACAGGCAGGGCCATTGCTGGGAAACATAGGTGTCGTCTGACAGAACATTTTGGCTCAGGAAATTCCGGATAATTTTCTTGGCTCTCTTGAAATGCATAGAGATTTAAGAAATCTCCGCCTTTCCTGGACAGACTCAGACTGAGTGCTGACGTGTACTGAGGCTCATAAACTCCACGGTTTTAATTCTCCGAATAAAAATGCTGCCTCTGGTGCATGTGAGAATGATGCTATCAATAAGACAAAACTTTTAAAATAGAGAATCATCAGTGATTGACACAGAATCACAGGTCTACTGAGATTCTTGGATAAAATGTTATAGGGAGAGGAATCCAAGAGTCTCAGAGGAAACACTCTTCACCACCACCTGCACCTGCTGCTGGGGCTGCAACCCAGAGTCGGTGGGTCCTGAGCGCCCCCTGGTGTCCCAAGAGCACCCTGCATCGTCACCCTCCTGTCTACCTCAGAAGGTTTGTGTCTAGGCTCACACTGACTTTCCATCACTCTGTCTCACACAGTAATACACGGCCTTGTCCACCACTCTCAGACTGTTCATGTGCATATATAGGGTGTTCTTGGCATTGTCTCGGGTGATGGTCCATCGGCCCTTGACTGAATTGGCATAGTTTGTGGTACTACTGTCAGAATTAATTTCACAAACCCACTGCAACCCCTTGACTGAAGCCTGGCAGAACCTGACCATCCAGTACTTACTAAAGGATAATCCAGAGGATACAGAGGAGAGTCTCAGAGACCCCCAGGCTGCGCCACACCTCCCCCAGACCCCACCAGCTGCACCTCACAGTGCACACCTGAAAACACAAAGATATCCTGGTCAGGAAACTGTCACACATCCACTGTTTCTCTCTCTCATTTACTCTCACACTCAGTGTTTCTTGTTCTCCATAAATTACCTCTTAAAATAGCCCAGCTGAGCACAAAATCCATGGTGAGTGCTCTGTGTTCAATTCTGATCAGGTAATGTGGACACCTGCAAATCTTGGGGCTGGGGTCCAGTCCCAGAGCTGCAGGTTTAGTGCTGGGCTGGTTTTAATGGTCAGAAGGGCCCCTATTTGCATGTCCTCTTACTATATGGGGATCTCTGAGGTTGGAGACCTGCAGAGAGGACAGTGCTTCAGAGCAGGTGTGAGTGTCTTGGAAGAAAATCGTGGTCGTGATTACAGTTCTATAACCAAATGAGAATAATGAGGTTGGGGCATGTCCTGTGTCCACCTATGGTAAGCTTGAGCCCAGCATCTAGCCTGTGCTCCTTCTCCCCGGCCCCTTGACTCACCTGAACCAACTCCAGGGCAGAGCAGGACCTGTCATTGAGGGTGCAGACCCGTTGTAAGTCATGAGAGCATGAATGGACATTTATATTCTGGAGCTACCCACATGTCAGGGCTGGAGACAAGCAGACACGTGGAAAGAGACCACAGACTGCAAATATTGTTAGAGTGGACATCGTGTATATGGTTTGTAGGTGGCCTTACCCTGAGTGTCTCTGGCATCTTGACCTTCAAGGAGACAAAGAAGACAGAGTGTTGAGAAAATTTGTTTTTATCCCTGGGACTCAGAGACCCTAAGAAGTTAGGGAGCAATTCACGAAGTTTATGGAGAGGCTCATCTACAGAGGATCTGTCTGCACAGACAGTAATAAAAACCTTAAAGAAGGTGATAATAACAGAACAATTACTTAGATAAATTAAACCAGAATACCTGTGATCAGCAAGAGGGCTTATATGTAAGGTAAATTACTCATCTATGACATCAAGACCTTTGCAGTTTAAATTCACAATAAAGGCCATGGTGATGTGAGTTGAATTTATCAAAGCACCTGGTCCTTGTCACCCATGTTATTACAACTCTGATGTTTATTGTAAAAAGGGACAGCTGTGGGTTTCCACAGCGTTTAGATAACAGCGTGCCGTGTCCTCATGTAACAAAAGTGTTTACAGAGCATGGAGGTAAAGCCTGGACAGTACACCTGCCCAGAACCCAGCTCCTCCTGGGGGACGTGAGCTCAGTGTGTCCTGAGCTCCCCAGGGTCCTGAGAGCACATTTTCCTTCAAAGCCCACAGAGGACCAGAGACTCCTCATCGCCTCCCCTCATCCAGCCTGGGTGTCGGGTC
Organism: Molossus alvarezi; assembly: GCA_037176705.1. NCBI lineage: Eukaryota > Metazoa > Chordata > Mammalia > Chiroptera > Molossidae > Molossus > Molossus alvarezi. The sequence goes on from JBAWUJ010000066.1 coordinate 401,125, forward strand.
CCTTCTCGCAGGAGCTCTATGGACCCTGTTGTCCACAGGACGTCTCCTCCTCGTTCTTTTCTTCTACATACCCTCCCTCTGCTCCTAGGCTGTCAACCCCCGAGGTCTCTGCTGCACCACAGAAGAACGCTGTGTCCCTCTTTTGTGGTGATGCCCCCATTGCAAGAACCTTGAATAAAACCGTCCTTTAAAATTTAGAACTGTCCGAGAACCTTCCACCTAAATAAAAGTGGGATATTTAAGGTTTTTCAGTGCGGATTGCACATAAGCCCACTCAGAATACGCCCTGGGACAGGCTTGAGGAGACGACAGTGCCTCCTGGTGGTTGTTCTGAGCCACACAGGCCGAGGCATCTATTTATATGATGGTACTGTATCGATTATCTTTTACTGTGTGAATGAGGTGTAGCATCTTTAATGATTTACATATGGAAAACCATTCTTGCATTCTGTGTTCATATCCCAATGTATCATGGTTAATGATCCTTTTAATGTGCTGTTCAGTTTTCATGTATATTGTTGAATATTTTTGCACTTAAGTTCATCAAGGATATTGACTTGACATTTTTTATATCCCCATTTGGCTTTCATATTAATGTAATGGGAACCTCAGTAAATTAATTTAGAAGTGTTGCCTCTTCTTTTAATCTTGGACAAATTTCAGAGGCATTGATTTAAAATTCATAAATTCTTGCCAGGCCATGTAGTTCAGTGGGTGGGGCATCATCCCATGGACTGAGAGGTCCTGGTTGACTCCTGGTCAGAAACATACCAGGGTTCTGGGCTAAATCCCCAGTAGACAGCGTGTTCTTGGAGTTGTCTCTGGAGATGCTGAATTGGCCCTTCACATCCTCCGCATAGTATGTCTTACTACTCTCAGAATTAATATCTCCTACTCACTCCAGAACCTTCCCTGGAGCCTGGTGGACCGAGTCCATCCAGGAGTTATTGAGGCTGCACAGGAGAATCTCAGAGAACCCCCAGGATTCACCAAGGCTCCCCCAGACTCCACCAGCTGCACCTCACATTGGACACCTGCAAACACAAAGACGTCCTGGTCAGAAAACTGTCACATGTCCATTGTTTCTCTCTCTGATCCACTTTCACACACAGTATCTCTTGTTATCCACAAATTACATCTTAAAATAACAACAAGGAAAATACAGCTGAGCACACACTTCATGGTGAGTGCTCTGTGTTTTGTCCTGGTTAGGAAATGGGGTCACCTGGGGATCCTGAGGCTGGGCTCCTCTCCAAGAGCTGCAGGGTTTGGGCAGGGCTGGTTTTTATGAGCAGAGGGGGGCCCTATATGCACGTTTTCCTACTATATAGGGAGCTCTGGGATTGGATACCTACAGATTTGGTGGTGCCTCAGTGCAGGTGGGAGTGTCCTGGGAAAGAATATTAGTCATGACAAAATTTCAATAATGAAATAAAGTCTTAATAGGTAGGAGCATGTCCAAGGTTCCACATGTGGTAACAGTGAGCTCAGATACCGGGGTGAGCACGTAAACACTGTTTCCTAATTCTCCCTGAAACTACTTTAAGGCAGAGTGGCACCTGCGCAGTGAGGGTGCAGACCCCTTGGATATAATGAGAGCACGAATGAACCTCTGTATTCTGGAGTTTCCAAAAAATCAGGCCTGGGGAAAATCTGACATGTGCAAAGAGACCACAGGCTGCAGATCTTGTAAGAGTGGATGTCATGCACACGGTGTGTTGGTGCCCTTGGCCCTGACTGTCTCTGGCTTTCTGACCTTCAAGAAGACAAAGAAGACTGAGTGTTGTGTAGATGCTTTTCTATCTCTTGGACTCAGATATACTGAGCAGTTGGAGAGATTCATGGAGCTGATGGAGAGCTTGTGGGTTTCCAACACCCAGAACTCCATCTACAGAGGATCTATTTCCATAGACAGTAATGTAAACCTTAAAGAAGTTGTTATAATAGAACAATTGGTGAGATAAATGTTAGTCCAAATACCTGTGATTAGCGAGAAGGCTCATATTTATGGTTATTCTCTCATTTATGAAACAGAGAGTTTTGCACTTTAAATTCACAATGAATGCCATGGTGATATGAGTTGAACTGATCACTGAGCTTGGTCCTTCTCAAGTGTGTTATCACAACTGTGAGAGTTTATTGTCCAAAGGAAGCACTTGATGATTCCACAGTGGTTGGATAACAGTGTCGTGTCCTCATGTAGTAAACGTGTTTACAGACCTTGGAGATAAATCCTGGACAGTAGATGTGCCTGGAACCCACCTCCTGTGTGATGGGAGCCTAGTGGGTCCTGAGCTCCCCAGGGTCCTGAGAGCACGTTTTTCTTCAAAGCCCACAAAGGACCAGAGACTCCTCATCACCTCCCCTCATGTAGCCTGGGTGTCGGTTCCCTCCCCGCAGGAGCTCTATGGACCCTGCTGTTCACAGGAAGTCCCCTCCTTGTTCTTTTCATCCATGGACCCCACCCTCCGCTCCTTGGCTGTGAACCCCTCGGGGTCTCTGTTGCGCATAGGGGAGCTCAGTGTTCTTCTCTGGTGGTGATGCCCTTAATGCAAGAGCACAGAACAAAATTTCCTTTCAAGTGTATAGACTTCTAAAAACATTTTTTTTTTATAACAGAGAAAACAAACTGGAGGGGGCTTTAAGTAGGTCTGAAGGTTGTGGGTTATTTTTAACCTGTAAGAGGCATTAGAATCAATAATCTACAGTTAGGAAACAGACTGAGGAACGCGCTCTATTCCAACAGGAGCACCTTCCAGCAGAAGTAAAGGGGTCAGAGTGCAGAGCACCAGGCCCAGGGATGAGGTCTGAGTCTCAGAAGGTTGTTTCTGGACTTGTGCTCATGGAGGTCGCTGAGATAAATGTAACAAGAGCTTCCGGGTGTGGATTTCTCTCTCACTTCCGTTTTAACTTCTTGGATACAAATGCCAGTCCCTGGATGAAGTAGTGGCCCTGTAGCTGTGTTGTAGGAGAACATGACTAACTTGTCATGGCTGCAGTTCTGCAGATGGAGAACTTTGCTCCTAAGAGTCTCCACACCTGACTGACAGGTGGATTTGGGACTTTTTTTTTTTTCATTATACACAAAAAGTTTATTTTAGAAATTGCATACCTTTAGAAAAACAACATAGCAATTTTAAGCTCTTATCCTGACTGGATAATATTCACCATGTGAATGGTGCTATGTTGTGGCCGAATTAATTATGTGTGGATACCAAGTCCATGAAATATGCCCGGCATTCATACTAGTTCAAACATGAATGTAATTTTTAAAAGAAAAAAATAAGTTTATTTTAAAAACACACAAAAGTATCTTGATCTTGTAAACAGAAGTCCTGAAACTACAGATCCATTGCAGAGACTATTTCAAAAAATAAAAAAGTGGGTATTAGCGTTCTAACTCAGAACAGTGAGAGATCCAGTGGGATTATATTTCTAGACACTCCCATCCAGATCATGAGGTATTTGCATTTCAGGATAAATATAAACCAGTTACTTGGTGAGGGAAATTTTGTGCGTTCTGACCCAGCTAGAGCTAAATCCAGAGAAATATTGTCATGTTCTAAAAAGTGTCAAGAAGAAGAAAATGCCTATCAGTTAGTAAATTGCAACGACCTTCTGAGAACAGTTGCTGGGTGCGTTCACAATCAGTTGTCTCGATTTGAAAAATAAGATGTAAAATGACAGAAGAACAGAGTTAATCAGCAGGAAGCATTCATGCAGGTGAGCAACACCCGAGGCAGTGGTGGGCTCACCTAATGCTGGTCAGGTCGGGTATGATCCCCAAAGGGACGCTCCCTTCAATGGAGCCACTCGGTGGGAGATGCGCCCCTGGAGGCGGGCACTGCGGGTCCAGAAAGGCTAAGGCGGCAGGGGTGATGGGAGAGGCTCCTGTCCATCTGCAGAAAGCGGCTGCTCCCTTCCTGAGCGAGTGAGTGACAGGGGCGCTGCGGGCCTGAGCTGCTGCAGGACGTCATTTCCGGGGCGCTGGTTCTGGAATGGTGTCAGGAGGGCGGGGCTCGGGTCTGGGCCGCCCGCCCACCTTTCTGCCAAAACGCGTTCTGAAAGGAAAAGCACAGAGAGGCTGTGGAACAGGCACGGGGGTGACAGAGAGCCGGTGAGAAGTGCTCAGGACGGAGCCACCTGAGGTCGGAAAGCACTTTGACACCCGACCCTTCTCCAAGGATCAAGAGACCCAGAGACGCGGCGAGTCCCGTGTTTACAGAACCGAGGGAGTCACACTGTGAGGAGCAGTGAGTTCAGACCCGCACGGTCTGCGTTTCCCACTTTATCCACCTGATTCCACATCAAGGTAAAAAGATCCTTCTGTACAAATCCAAGGAGGAGGTGGAGGTGGCAGCCGGCTGCACAGAGGGTGCACGACGACTTACCACGGAGGCTGGTGGGGGGCACAGGGCCGGGGGGGGGTCCTCAAGAAGAGACCTGTTGAAGGCCGGGGCTCTAGTCCGGGGTTGACGTCCGGTACTGAACCTGGCCCGAGGCCGTCGCTGCAGGTCAGGAAGCCGGGGTAGGTGGGCGAGTGCACGATGCAGCGCACGATGGTGCTGCAGCCCAGGGGCAGCAGGGTCCGGCGCTCGGCGGTGCGCGAGTCCCGGCAGCACAGGCTGGTGGTCCTCTCGTGGGGCAGCAGCACGGAGTCCTCTGTGTGATGGGAGACGGCCTGTGTCCGGTGCACCTGCCGCCCGCTCAAGCCAGCGCCCGTGTACTGACCAGCCTTCGTGCTGTTGATAGTTCCCAAAGTTTAGCTACAGAGTCTTTTCCACCTAAAAGAATGTATTTAGAATTTTTGGGAAAACTTCAGGGCTGTCATGTGATTTCTCAAAGGTCGTGATGCATTGATTTGAGACACTGTCCCACAACTTGCAGCCCTTCTTGTTGCCGGTCACATACATGTTGGCACTGGGGATGTAGTTTACAGAACATATGGCATCGGTGTGCTGATCTTGAGGATTGCAAGAGACAAAACATTGAAATGTGTTGATATCATAAAGCTAAAGAGTAGGATGCTGACTCCCAACAGGTATAAAGTCTCTGGAAGGTAAAAAAGAGATGGAGCGTAACATATCAGCTTCCTGAATGTACCTGAAGGCCCTTTTTGCAGATGGTTTGGAATAGTCAAATACCTTCAGAGTGTAATCACTTGAACGAGGGTCAAGGATCTGTTCCATTGGGTAGAAAGAAAGACACATGACTTCATCCACATGGTCATAAGGAGTCCGAATCACTGGGTTGTTTTCCACATTCTGTTGTGCAGTCTCACTCATCATAGCCTCTATTGGCATGGCACTTTTGGACAACATTCCTTCTGTCGAGTATCTCTATGGTGGCGTCAGCAGACCCAGTAGCTATTAGCTGCCTATCTCTACTGTAGGTAGCTATTGGGAAAGGTTTTTTATGGGACATGAAATAGCAGGTTTCATACTCTGAAGCCTCTGGGGACATGGTCTGGACATCTGCATCAAACTCCAGGTTAATCCTTGTGCCTGGGACACCTTGTCAGAATGGATAATTGCACACAGAACTGCAGTATCATCGTTTCCCATTCCTAGTTTGATGAGGTGCAGGAGCTGCTCTGAGGGAGCACAGACAGACTGAGGCTTGATTCCACTGATGAGGCCATTAGCAATGCTGATGCAGCCATCACAGAGCAGCTGGCTAGTGATGAACCTGTAGAGCTGATGGCGGTCCTTCACCCACTTTGGATCTGTGCATCTTGGAGAAGAGGAAACAATGTCTCTGCCAGGTGTGAGTCCAGCTCTCTCGATCTCCAGCGCTTCTAGAAAATCGGGATTTTCTAATGGTGACATTCAGGTGGATGTTGGACTTGAGGCCCTTCTCTCGGGGTCAGCATTCGAGGATGTTGGTTTGTGCTGAATGCAGTGGCTGTGGGTGGATGAGAACCGGTGGAGGGTGTGGTGGCTGTGGTCCTGTGAGTCACACTCACAACCTGAGAATATTACGTGGCAAATAGGACTTTGTCATATTTGATTCATGTGGAGATCCTGAGATACATGCATTTTAGTAGATGACCCGGGTGGGTCCTCCTATGAGAAGTGTTTACATCAGAGGAAGGCAGAGGGAGATTAGGCTGCAGGAGGACAAGTATGCACTGTGACCTCTGAGGTCAGGAGATCTTTTTCTGGCTGTGGAGATGAAGGAAGAGGCCAATGGACCAGAAATGCAGTTATGGTCGCTGGAAAGATTAGAAAATAGACTATCCTGTGGGTCGATGGAGAAGCTGACAACACACAGACTCAGAGATGAACAGGCCGTCACCAGGGTCCTGAGGAGATGCCTGGTCATCAGGACCTGCATGCAAGTCAGACTCCATCAGGGAACCTCACAGCTGCAGGACGGCTGTTCTAGAAGGAACACATTCTACCTTTGCACACTCTGGATGGGAAATTAAGGCCCTTCAGCTGCATAAAGAACAGCGTGTATCCTGGCCGTTTTGACTCATTGGTTGAGCTTTGACCCATGCACCAAAGGTAACTAATTGAATTCCTGGCTCAGGGCACATGCTCAGATTGTGGGCCTGATCCCCATTGGGGAGCATAAAAGAGGTGGCAAATAAATATCCTTTCTCATCCATTTTTTTTTCTCTCTCTCAAATCAATAAAATAAAAAATAATTAAAAAAAGAATATAGTGTGTTGATTCATCCAAAATGACAGAGGAATCCCAGTGTGACTGAGCAGTGAGCTCCTGGGTGTTCATGCACATAATAAACCCAGGACTATGGGGAGGTGTTGCACGGCCCTGTTCATTGCGGCCGTGTTCAGTGTAGTGAGACGTGAAAACATCTGTGTCCATCAGCAGGCAAGTGAACAAACCTCTGTGATATTCTCAGGATGGAATATTACTCAGCCTTAAATCACAGGGAAACCCTGCACAAACCCAGCCTGGATGACACTAGAGGACACTGTGCTCTGTGAAATAAAGCCATCAGGGAAAGATAGAAAGTGTCTGATTCCACCTACACTGGGGACTGAATTAAGTTTCCTTCCAGCAGAATGTGGAGGAGCCCAGGCCTGGGTGTGGTGAAGGCTCTGGCAGGAGATGGGATAGTGGAGGGTCAGCCACCCTGGAGTCCTGTGCTGACGGAGAACAAAGACGTAGGCAGCTGGAGGAGACACTGTGTCAGGACACAGTCATCCCTGTTCCTGGACCCTCTGCATCCACCGGAGCCTGGGTGTGTCTGCCTCAGTGTGTGGAGCCGACCACCCTCAGGGCCCTGTGGACAATGAGGGAACATTTAGTCCCCAAGGAGTGGAGCTTTGCCTGGGAATGGGGAGAAGGAGACAGAACCCAGCAAACCGCTGTGGTCCGAGGGGCTGTGTGAACACACAGGACATGCCCCTGTGTGATCTCTGAGACTGAATCCTCCACTCTGAGTCATCACTGAGATACTCATATCTGAGTTGTGTATCAGTTTGTGGTTATTTTCAGTGCTGAGTAGTATTCCATTGACTGATGTTCCATACTTTGCTTATTTGAAAAATTAGAAGAACATTTGGGTTGTTTGTAGCTCCTAATTCAAAGACGCTGTGGATAATTGGGTACATGTTTGTATGAAGAAAAAGATTCATATTTCTGGAGCAAACACTCCTAGTGGAACCACAATAATGCATGTTAAGTATACAATTAAATTAATAACAGTATGCAATTCACTTTGTGAGGAAAGACTAACAGGGCACAGAGAAACCTGGTGGAGGAGAGAAGCCCAGTCACTACTGATATGTCATCTGCACACACAGTGTCACCTCCTCACTTGTCTGCAGTGAGAATATGAGAAGTTAGAGCCACAGAGAAAAAGTGAGAACTGTCCTGGATGCAGCTGAGAGCTGAGAGGAAATCCCTGCTCCCAAAAGGAAGCCCCTCTTTTCCCCTCACTCTGCACCTGCTCCTGGGCTGTTCTCTGTGGTCGGTGGGTCCTGAGCTCCCCCTGGGGTCCTCATCTCGTCCTACAGTTCAGCTCTACTGTCCCCCTCAAGAGGTTTGTGTCTGGGCTCACAATGTCTTCCTTGCACTGTGTCTCTCTCGCACAGTAATACACGGCCGTGTCCTCGGCTCTCAGGCTGTTCATTTGCAGATAGAGCATGTTCTTGGAGTTGTCTCTGGAGATGGTGAATCGGCCCCTCACCGAGTCTGTATAGTATGTGCTCACCCCATTGTTACTAATAGCAGAAATCCTCTCCAACCTCTTCCCTGGAGCCTGGAGGACCCAGTCCATGTTATAGCTACTGAAAGTGAATCCAGAGGCTGCACAGGAGAGTCTCAGAGACCCCCCAGGATTCACCAGGGCTCCCCCAGTCTCCACCAGCTGCACCTCACACTGGACACCTGCAAACACAAAGATGTCCTGGTCAGGAAACTGTCACAGGTCCAATGTTTCTCTCTCTCATCCACTCTCCCACCAGTGTCTCTTGTTCTCCACAAATTACCTCTTAAAATAGCAACAAGGAAAACCCAACTGAGCACAAACTCCATGTTGAGTGGTCTGTGTTCAGTCCAGATCAGGAAATGGATCTCGAATCTGTGGATCTCGTCACCTGTGGATTTCAGGTCTGTGCTCCTGTCCCAGAGCTGAAGGATCGAGTTAGGGCTGAATTTTATGAGCAGACAGGGCCCTATTTGCATGCCCTCCTACTATATAGGGAGCTCTGGGGTTGGAGACCTGAGAGAGGGCAGTCCCTCAGAGCAGGTGTGAGTGTTCTGGGGGAGAATCGTGGTCATAATAACATTTCACTAACTAAGTAAGTATCAAAGGTACATCTGAGGCATGTTAACCTGTCCACATCTCGTTACAAAGAGTCCATCACTGGCCTGTGCTCTTCCCCACTGGCCCCCTCGACTCCCCTGAACCAGCACTATGGGGAATGGTACCTGCCCATGAGGGAGCAGACGCCTTGTATGTAATGAGAGCATGAATGCAGCACTGGGTCCTGGTGTTACACAACATTAGGTCTGGAGACATGCAGACACATGGAAAGAGACTGCAGCCTGCAGATCTTGTAAGAGTGGACATTGTGTACACGGTGTGTAGGTGGCCTTGGCCCTGAGTGTCCCTGGTGTCTGGTCCTTCAAGGAGACAAAGAAGAGAGTGTGTTGAGAAGATGCTTCTCTACCCAGGGACTCAGGGACACTGAGAAGTCAGGGAGATTCATGGAGCTGATGGAGAGACTGTGGGTTTCCACCACCTAGAAGACTATCTTCATAGGGTCTCTCAGCATAGACAGTAATGAAAATTTTAAAGGGGGTGAAATGATAGAACAATTAGTGAAGTAATTGTGGATCATGATACATATGATCAGTGAGGGGGGCTGTTGTCTGAGTCATGCTGCGAACTTTTGTATGTGATGTGCAAATGAGCTCTGTGTTATTTGAGTCTTTTAGCCATCTTGACATCCCAATATTGTCCAGGGTGATCTAGACAGGTCCTCCTATGAGAAGTGTTTAAATCAGAGGAAGGCAGAGAGAGATTAGGCTGCAGGTGGACAAGAACACGCTGTGACCTCTGAGGTCAGGGACCTATTCCTGGCTGTGGAGATGGAGGAAGAGGTCACAGGACCAGGAATTGAGTTCTAAACTCTGGAAAACACCAAGAAACAGGATCCCTTGTCTGAGATTTTTCAGGCAGCTGTAACAAAATGCCTGGGCTGGGAAAATGATAAACAACACACATTTGTGTCCCACAGATCTGGAGGCTGGGAGTCCTCAGTCCAGCTGTCAGCAAGGTGCCTCCTGGAGAGGGACGGCCTCCTGGTTCCTGTCTGACTGCCTCTTGCTGGGGCTGCATGTGGTGGAGGGACCAGAAAACTCTCTGTGCTCCATCAGGAAGGCACTGATACCATCGGGAGAGACCTTCATGACCTAAGGATCTCCCTGTGATCCCACCTCCCAACACCATCCTCTTTGGGGATAAGAATGTCAACATGTGAATTTGGGGAGCACAGGTGTTCAGACCACAGCACCATCCTGGAGCCTTTGCAGGAGGGTGGTCTTGCCTCCCCCTGACCTCAGTCCAGTGAGGTGGATTCATGCTCTGACCTCCAGACTGTAGGGAATGACCATGTGCAGACTGAAGCCCAGGTCTGTGGTGATGTGACTTGGTTGTCCTAGGAATGCACAGGCTGGTCGTGGTCTCCCATTATCAAGGGTGTTCCCGCACTGCTCCTGCTCTGTGATGACCTCAGTGCTGGCCCAGGGACAGGGACACTGCAGGGCTGGAAATCCGAGGAGGAGTCTGCTTGGTGTGTTCATTGGCAGGGAGACCTGTGAGATGCTGTGATAACTGAGCCTGTGCTTGAACCTGCTCCCCTGCCAACCCACAGCTTCCCACCCGGTGAGCTGACTGTGATGCCTTAATATCCTGGGTGTGGGGCTCGGCCAGAGACAGGGGCACGAAAATTCATCCCTGGCTGTTTTATTTGTCCTGTTCCCCAAGCCCAGTGCCATTTTCTGAAAAGAGGGAACATCCTAGAACCTGTGAGGAAGACACTCCTGTCCAGACCCCCAAGTTGGACATCAACCAGGTGTTCCCAGGTGATCCCTCAGTGAACATCCCTCATTCAGAAAACAGGAGGCTCCAATGTTCCCTGGAAAATAACAATGAAGTACAGGTCCTTTCAGGAACACCTTCCCTGCCAGTTTCTTGCAGTGCATTTGACCCCTGTGACCTAACCCTGGATCACTCAGTGATGTCGGGGATCAGAGCGAGGTTCATGAAGAGAAATATTTCATAGATTTTCTCATAGGAAAGGGAACTTTAAACCTGACAGAAACCCCCCACTCACAGACTCCCTCTGCCCCTGGGGATGGTCACTGTGGTCAGACGTGCTGGGCTCTCCCACAGAACACGTAACGTCTTCAGTGTGTAGTTAACACATTCTCCCATCAGAGACATTATTCAGAAATGTATTCTCTGTGTAGGCCTGCCATTTAAATTCCTAAATGCAATATTTGGTGGGAAAAATGTAGTTAATGGAGCAAAACCTAATTCAACTCTGTTTTTTGTACTGGGTCTGTTTTGGTGAATCACACAGACCTCAGAATGTGCTGAGCTTCACAGTCCAGGGGCAGTGGCTGCAGCAGCCACAGGGACAGAGGTTCTGGCACCAGGAGTGAGGGCTGCTGGGAAACTGCCCAGAATAGGACGGCACTTTGACCTGAGTGAGGGGAGGAAGCTGGACGTGTTCAGGGTCACAAGACAGAGATGTGCCTGATATTCATAGACAGAGTGTTACTGGACATGTGGATTTAAACCTCCTCCCATGATGACCCAGGAGGACGTGAAGGGCCTGATAGACACAGCTTCTGTCATTGTATGAAATATTTCACTGATTTTGACAAGGGCTTTGTTAGAATAGAAATGTTTAAGGTTCTGCAGGCAGGGATCAAGGGAAATACGGAACCTGTCATAGCAAAGGGGGAGGGGAGCGGGATTCCTGTTACCCACATGCACCTGCTAACAGTGTCTCTGTCTGTGAGGTAACAACTTCCCAGGTCCAGGGGTTAGCACTTGGGCACCTGTAGGTCATTACTCACATGGTCACAACAAGCATCACCCAAGCTGCAAATTCATTGGGCAGCATTTATGAAATCTCTAAACACTTAGAGGGAAGAGTGGACACCCTCCCTGCAGGAGCCATGGTGATGGTGTGTCTGTGTGAGGGGCCCTCGTGTCATTGACTTGGACCCTGTCTCAGTCCATCGTCATCATCATCACCATCATCATCATCATTTGTTTATTTAAATTTTTTCTTATTTTTTTGTAGACATTGTTGTTGTCCAAAAAATTACCTCTTTTCTCATTTTTCATCATTTATAATATTTTCCAAGTAAAATTGGTAGTCTGACTGTATTTTATTTTTACTGCTGAAAGATGAATGCCCATTTCTGCCTCTTCTACATCTGCCTCGAACTGGGACCAAATGAGAAAGGTGATCCCCACTTTAGATGTCATTGGGAGATTGAACCGCACAAGCCACTGGAAGAATCCCTCCCCCTCCCCACCACCTCACCAGAATAAAAGCCCTGAGCCTATCTTCTTTTCTGGTTTATTACAGCTCCCCCGACTTACTGAAGGGCCTTTCCCGTGCTTCCCAAAGATTCCAACTGTGTCCGTGATACACGTTCCATGTCCCCTGTGTGTGCTTGTCCTCAGCCTGGACACCTGCACAAGCTGTCAGGAATCTCTGCCTTTGCCTGGTGTCAACGTCTCGGGGTGCTGTGAGCATGATGCCAAGTCAATGACCTTCACCCCCACAATTCCTTCTTCTGTAGCTTTGGGGTCACACACCACTGGTGACCACTGTCCACACACATGTGTCCTACTGCTGGTGAATGGGACCCTGAGCTGTGGGAGCTGAGCTGCAGTGTTGGGTCAGCAGACCCTCTGGTTGGATTCAGTTGAAGTGGGTCAGTAGATTTCATGATTAACTGTCACCTGTAGACAAGAGTCTTTGACAGAGAATCGCTGCCTTGTTCCTATAAGAAAGTTGTCTTTCTTGCTAAGAGACATTTCTTTATTTTTTATTGTTGACACTATTACAGGGTCCCCCATTCTCCCCACTCTGCCCACATTCAGCCAGCCCCCCACCCTCCCCTGGCCCTACCACTCTGCCTTTGTCCAAGGGCTCAGCATATATGTTCCCTGGATCCTCTCTTCACCTTCTTGTATCCACTCTTCCCTAATCCAGACCCTATCCTCTGTCAGTCTGTTCTATGTTCCATTTTACTCCTCAGTATATTTTGTCCATTAGATTCTGTATATAAAGAAGATCACAGGATATCTGTATTTCTCTAATTGACTAATTTTGCTTAGCATAATAATCTACAGGTCCATGGGTATTGTTGCAAAGAGTAAAAGTTTCTTCTTTTTTATAGCTACATAGCATTTTATTATGTAAATGCACCACTGTTTATTATCCATTGATCTATATGTGCAGCTGGGCTGTTTCTAGATCTTGGATATTGTAAAAAATGTTGCTATAAACATAGGGGTGCACATATTCTTTCTGATTCGTTCTTAGTGATAATTAGAATATATTCCCAGAAGTGGGATCGCTGGGTCAAAAAGCAGTTCCATTTTTAATTTTTTGAGAAGCCTCCACACTGTTCCCCACAGCGGCTGCATCACTCTGCATCCTACCCACAGGCACCAGGGCTCCTTTCCCCACATCCTCACAGCACTTGTTGTCCGTTGGTTTATTGACGGGAGCCATTCTGGCAGCTGTAGTTGTAGTGTGATTGGCATCTCTCTGATGGTTACTGATGCTGAGCATTGTTTGCTATGTCTCCTGGCCTCTGTGTGTCCTCTTTGGAGAAGTGTCTATTCAGGGCATTGTCCCATTTTCTAAGAGATTTCTTTGTCTTCTTGCTTTTTAGTTGTACACAGTTTTCATATGCTTTGGAATTCAATCCCTTATCAAATGTACCATTGGCAAATGGACAACAGACTTTTCTAACTCTGAGATACCAGAAGAAAACACTGAATCAAGTATCCAGAGAGGTTCCCTGAGGGAAACTGTGACATGAGAAGGAAACCACACAGGAAACCTGACCAAACTTTCAATTGCACCTGCTCCTTGTGTTCAGGACCCTGATCCCCTGCTGGTGTTTGAGTGTCCCCTGGTGTTCAGAGCGTGAACTGCAGCCCCACCCACCTGTCCACTCAGGAAGTTTGTGTCTGGGCTCACACTGACTTCCCCTCACTGTGTCCTGCACAGTAATACACGGCCGTGTCCTCTGTGGTCACGGAGCTCAGCTGCAGGGAGAACTAATTCTTGGACGTGTCTCTAGAGATGGAGGTGTGGCTCTTGAGGGACGGGCTGTAGTTAGTGTCTCCATCATACCGTATGCGCCCCATCCACTCCAGCCCCTTCCCTGGTTTCTGGCGAATCCAGCTCCAGTAGTAACCACTGGTTGTGATGGAGAATCCAGAGACAGTACAGGTGAGGGAGAGGGTCTGCGAGGGCTTCACTAGTCCTGGGCCCGGCTCCTGCAGCTGCACCTGGGACAGGACACCTGGGGACAAGGATCATCAGGCCCTGTCAGTCACGTGCAGTCACAACCACCCCACAGACCCCTGTCTGACCTCTGAGACCCTCACCTTGGGGGGTTGTCACCAGGCCCAGGAGAAGACCCAGCAGTCTCATCTTCTTCTGGACCAGGGCTCTGCCTTCCCCAGAGACCTCAGCCCTGTGTGAGGAGTGAGCTGTGAGCCTCCCCAACCCAGGGGAGAATTTACCCTGCAGCTTGGGGAGAAATTTGCATGTGGGGCAGCCTGTTCCTTATAAGTGGAGGACTGAGGTCAGGCTGCCCTGGTCTTTTTGGGTCGCCTGTGAGGACATTCCTTCCCTTGAACTGACTCAGCATGTGAGTCAGGGAAATAGGATCTCCAAATTCAGAAGTCATTGCAACATGGGAAAATGTCAGCCTCACGATTCTCAAGGAAAGAAAACGTGATAGACTAGCTTCGTAGCCTACACGTTTCACTCCCCATGCACTTTTAACCCAATTTAAAAGGGATAATAAATTGTTTAGATAATTTCTAAACCCCAACATTCTGGTATATTCACTATTTCCTAGATTTTCTGTCATAATGTCATACAAATAATGTCTAGTTTTGTGCAAAAATAAAAATAAAGGACATCCATGCTCAATATCTTATATATCAATTTTATTTAAATATGTTTTTATTGATTTTTTAGAGATAACAGAAATACAGTACTGGTAGAAACTTCTATGTGAGAAACATCCATCTGCTGCCTCCTGCACGCCCCCTACTGGGGACGGAGCCCACCACCCAGCCATGTGCCCTGACCAGGAATCAAACTTGCTCCTTTCAGACCATGGGGCAATACTCAGTTCTCTGAGCCACAGAACATAGGCACTAATATCTTAATTTATGACTTTGCTTTCATCTGAGAAACTACCTTCCAAGCACAGGCAGCTCAGACATTCTTAACTATTGATGTTGGAAATTTTCTGTGGCTCCAGCTTCCTGTGCAACCTCTTTCATTATGCACCCCATGGCCTATTGCAGAGACCCCGAACTAGTCACACGAGACATAATCATGATTTTACATGGAGAAAAGACAAGAAATATAAAAAGATTATGCCTGTGTACAACACATAATCATTCATAGGCTGAGATGATTATCACAGGAGATTGTCCTGTTTTCTGTCTAGTGTTATCAGTGATGTCAGGGATCAGAAGGAGGTTAGTGAAGCGAATTACTTTATAGATTTTCTTATAGGAAAGGGAAATTCAATCCTGACAGACATATTCCACTCACAGACTCCTTCTACCCCTGGGGATGGTCACTGCGCTCAGAGGTGCTGGGCTCTCCCACGGAACACATAACATCTTCAGTGTGTAGTTAACACATTCTCCCATCAGAGACATTATTAAGAAATGTATTCTGTGTGTAGGCCTGCCATTTCAATTCCTAAATGCAATAGTTGGTGGGACAAATGTAGTTAATTGTGTAAAATCTAAATCACCTCTGTTTTCTTTACTGGGCCTGTTTTGGTGAATCACACAGACCCCAGGATGTGCTGAGCCTCAAGGTCCAGGGCATCAGCTGCAGCAGCCACAAGGACAGAGGTCCTGGCACCAGGAGTGAGGGCTGCTGGGAAACTGCCCAGAACTAGACAGGATTGACCTGCGTGCGGGGAGAACGCTGGACCTGTTCTGAGTCACAGGACACAAATGCACCTGATTTTTATGTATAGAGTGTTACTGAAAATGTGGGTTTAAACCTCTTCCCATGATGACCCAGGAGGATGTGCAGGGCGTGATAGATACAGTTTATGTCATCATAGGAAACACCTGGGTGATTATGAGCAGGAGTTTCTTAGAGTGGAAATGTTAAAAGTTCTGCAGGCAGAAATCAAGGAAATAAGGAACGTGTCATTGCAAAGGGGTGGAAGGGATTCTTGTTACCCCCATGCACCTGCTCACAGTGTCTCTCTCTGTGAGGTAACAACGTCCCAGGTACAGGGGTTAGCACTTGGACACTTGTGGGTCATTACTGACATGGTCACATTATGTTTTATCTGAAATTAACAATTTATTTGGGTCCCATTTATAAAATCCCTCAGTACTTACAGGAAAGAGGGCACACCCATCTTTGCAAGAACCATAATGATGGTGTGTCTGTGTGAGAGGCCCTCATGCTATTGACCAGGACCCTGTCGTTGTCCATTGACATCATCATCACCATCACCACCATCATCATCATCATATCATCATCATCATCATCATCATCATCATCATCATCATCATCTTTTGCTTACTCATTGTTGTTATTCTTATTTTCTATAGACTTGTTTGTTGTCCACAGAGAATTACATTGGGGATAAAAAGAAGGCATTATGCCCGGCCAGTGTGACTCACTGCTTGCGCATTGACCCATGCATCAAGAGGTCACCAGTTTGATTCCCAGTCAGGTCAACTGCCTAGGTTGTGGGCCAGATCCAGAGTGGAGTGAATGCAGGAGGCGACCTATCTATGTTCTCTCTCATTGATGTTTCTATCTCTCTCTCCCTCTCATTTTCTCTCTTTCTAAAACCAATAATGAAAAAATATTAAAAAGATAATGTGTGAATATTTGAGGGTCTATATTACATGTACCCTTAGCAGGAAGTAAGGACACATTATAACCCCACCCCGTTGGAGGGCTGCTCCAGTCCAGCTCCCCAGTCGGATGATCCTCCTTTCCCTGAGGAAGCTCCTCTTCTGTGGAGGCAGAATGCGAACCCCCATCCTTCAGAACAAGGATATGACTTGGCAGGTGGACAGGCTCCACCCTTGACCTTGAACTAATGCCTGTGTGTAATTCTGTATTATTTTCCTGTTCGTGTGTTCACGTGATCATCACTCACATATTCTAAGACCCAGAACTGCTCTCTGCTCACAATGGTAAGTAGCCCATTGTTTTTGCTCATATTTTATGGGTGTTACATGGACGAAGTAGCCAGGCTCTGCTTGTGATGCTTGACTCTGACATGTTAAACTTCATTCCTCTCTCTTCTCCTGCACTCGTGGGAACTATAAGAGAAATTGGGATTGTCCCTTCTGTCCTGCAGGTGGGACATGGGAACCTCACAGCAGCCCCTGACAGCCGTACCCTCCCTGCCCCCCCACTGAGTCACAATAAAACCTGAACCAGAGTCCTTACCTGGTGTGATCCAATCATCTCTGACTTGCTGAAAAGCCTGACCTACTCTCAGCAGACAGCACCATGAAGTAATGGACCTTTTCATTGTCCCTCTGTGTGTGACACCATCAGCCTGGACGCCCATTATTACAAACTATGGACCTTGGCATGGTGTCAGCTGTGCTTGGTGCTGTGAGCATGATGCCCCATCAATGACCGTAACCACCACGAATCTTCTTCTCTAACTTTAGGGTCACACACCTCTTGTGCCCACTGAAAAGCATGCATGTGTCCTGCGGCTGGCAGGCTGTAAACCTGAGCTGTGGGTACTGAGCTGCACTGTTGAGTCAGTAGAGCCTCTTGTTAGATTTCACAGATGTGGGTCAGAAAATTTGATAGTTAATTGTCATTTGGGCACAAGAACTTCTGATAAAGAATCTCAGCCTTTCATTCCAGTGAGGGTGCAGACCCCTTCTATGTAATGTGAACATGAATGGACTCTTGTGGGTCATTACTGACATGGTCACACTATGTTTCATCTGAAGTTAACAATTTATTTGGGTCCCATTTATAAAATCCCTCAGTACTTACAGGAAAGAGGGCACACCCATCTTTGCAAGAACCATAATGATGGTGTATTCTAGGTTTACTCACACATCAGGGCCATATCCACCTGTGGCCTCAGAGTCCTCAAGACAGTGGGGAGGGTTGTGCATCATCTCTGAGGTGGTTCTCAAACAGCTGAGGTGAGGCAGGTTCCCCCATAAATCTCACGTACAACTGACTCTGTGCTGGGGCCAGAAACACTGTCCTGGATCCTCACAGTCCCTGTTCTGTCCACTCTGCCTCAAAGGCCTGTGGCCACACACAGCCCTGATGTGGCTGGTCCTCACCACTTGAGTGTCAGGTGTAACTGTCCCTGCTGAAGATGCCCTGTGGTCACACTTAGCATCTGTCCTTGTCCCCTCCATGTGCACACTGCATCCCTGAGACTGTCCAACACTGGGAATCAGGGTTTTGTGTGTGGCTGTTTGTTGGGAAGACCCAGACCCAGAGGACTGAGGGGCCATGGCCTTCGATCTCCTGGCCTTCATCAGGCAAGTGGAAACGAGTCACACGAATCAGTGTGATCAGTGAGAATGCGCAGATTTAAGGTAAATCCCTCATCTATGAAACAGGCATTAGCCCTTTAAATTCACAGTGAATGTTGTGGTGGTGAGTTGAATTGATCACACGGTTTGGTCCTTCTAATGTGTGTTACTAGAGTTATGACAGTTCATTGTTAAAAGAGGACAGCTCTGTGTTTCCACAGCACTCAGATAACGGTGTGTCATGTCCTCATGTAACAAATGTGTTTTTCAATATTGCTGAGTCCCTGCCAAGTCCCTGAGCTCTGTGCACACTGACTTCCTTCCATCCCTCAGGGCCTGGTGGCAATGAGGGAACACTGAGTACCCACGGAGGGGAGCTTTTCACCTGTCAGTAAGGAGAGTGAGCCAGAACCAAGCAAACCCCTGTGGTCCTAGGGGGCTGTGTGAGCACCCAGGACACCCCCTGTGTGATTTATGAGACTAAATTTTCTACTCGGAGTCGTCCTGTATAAGGTGTGGATCAGATAATGATTATTGTCATTGCTGAGTAGTATTCCATTGATGGATGTTCCTTAGTTGCTTATTTGTAAAATAAGAATGATTTTTGGGTTTTTCATAGCTTCTAGCACAATGATGCTGTGAATATTTGGATATATTTTTGCGTTAACACAAATATTCCTTGTTTTGGCCCAGACACTCCTGGTGACACCTCCGAGATACATGCAAAGAATATATTTCATTTAATAAGAAACTGAACGACTTTGTGAGAAAAGAACAACAGGGCACAGAGGGACATGGAGGAGGAGAGGAGCCCAGTCACTGCTGATGTGTCATCTGCACACACAGTGTCACCTCCTCACTTGTCCACAGTGAGAATATGAGAAGATAGAGCCACAGAGAAAAAGCTAAAAAAACATCCTGGATGCAGCTGAGAGCTGAGAGAAAACCCCTGCTCCCAACAGGCAGCCCCTCCTTCCCCCTCACTCTGCACCTGCCCCTGGGCTGTTCTCTGTGGTCTGAGGGCCCCCTGGTGTCCTGAGCACCCTGTGCAGTCCCGCCCTCCTGTCCCCTCAGGAGGTTTGTGTCTGGGCTCACACTGACTTCCCCTCACTGTGTCTCTCACACAGTAATACACGGCCGTGTCCTCGGTGGTCAGGCTGTTCAGTGTCATATAAACTTGGCTCTTGGAGGTGTCCCTGGTGATGCTCAGTCGGGATTTCAGCGATGGGTTATAGTATGTGCTTCCACCGCCCCATATAGTACAGACCCACTCCAGCCCCTTTCCTGGAGCCTGGCGGACCCAGTGCACAGCATAGTTCGTCAAAGAAAATCCAGAAACAGTGCAGGTGAGGGAGAGGGTCTGCGAGGGCTTCACCAGTCCGGGGCCCGACTCCTGCAGCTGCACCTGGGACAGGGCACCTGGGGACAAGGAGCATCAGGCCCTGTCAGTCACATGCAGTCACAACCACCCCAAAGACCCCTGTCTGACCTCTGAGACCCTCACCTTGGGGGGCTGTCACCAGGCACAGGAGAAGACCCAGCAGTCTCATCTTCTTCTAGACCAGGGCTCTGCCTTCCCCAGAGACCTCAGCCCTGTGTGAGGAGAGAGCTGTGAGCCTCCCAGCCCAGGGGAGGATTTACCCTGGAGCTTGGGGAGAAATTTGCATGTGGGCCAGACTGTTCCTTATAAGTGTGGGACTGAGGTCAGGCTGCCCTGTTCCTTCCTGGCCCCTCTGGGGGCATCTCTTTCCTTAAACTCACTCATCATGTAAGTCAGGGATGGCAGATCACTTGGTTCATGAGACCTATGCAGTCAGCTTATTACCCATGCTCATCTCTTGTAAATGGTAGACTGGGTGAGAAGATTATCTTTTTAAAATTTTGTGTGTCTTATCTGTAGATTTATTGGAATTATATCAGTCTAGGTAGATTCTTAAATTCAATTCTGTAATATATACACAACTGTCAAAAAGTTTTATAAACAATTGTGTTTTTATACACATGATTTCATATATGCAATGTCTACCTTCTCAGAAAATTACAAAATAACATATTTATTTATGGTGTTATGGTGATCCAAGGAACTAAATTCCAAGAAGATGTTAATGGGAAATCCTTGATTCTTTTCTATATTTAGTTTTCTTTGGATAAAATTGTATTCGTTATTAGTTCTTAATAAAACGATATGATATGCGATTTTTAGGTTATTGCTACATCCATTTTTCTTACAGTCTCTACCACACATCTTTCAGCAGCTAATCAGGGTCAGGTTAGTACTTGGATGGGAGACCCTTGATTCTTCATATTGAGAATCCCTTCTCAAACTTTTCCTTCTGCAAGCCCATGGCTTATTTCAGAGACCTCAATCTCATTATATCACAGATAAGCACATTTACATATGGAGAAATGATTGAAAATAGAAAGTAATTATGTATTAGTAAAATTCAGGTCATTTTATATTTTCTCCCCCTTCCTCTGCCCCTGGGGATGGTCACTGTGGTCAGAGGTGCTGGGCCTTCCCACTTACCATGTAACATCCGTAACATCCTTAGTGCACACATTCTCCCATCAGACACACAACTTGGAAATCTGTAGTCTCTTTGTAGGCTACTCTTTCATTCCCTTAATGGAATGTTTGTTGGGAAAATGTTTTTACTTTTAACAATGTTCATTTAATAACTCTACAATTTCACAGACCTATTTTTGATGATTTACATAACACCTCACCAGAAAATTGTCACACTTAATGCCCATAGGAGGGGAAACCCAGATATGAACAGTGGGCACTAAACCCATGGAAGAAATGATGGTTGGAATATATAATATCACTGAAATCTGTTTACTGTGTCCGCTGACCCAAACCAACGGTCCATGGCATGAAGCCCTGATTCATTTCAGAGTTCCATTCACTTTACTGGACTTTACAATGTGAACTTCCTACAGTATGTAGCATAGACTAGCCCCTAAGAAATTATATTGTGTAGACGTTAGGCAGATGAGAAAGGAATGTCACAGAATGTGAGGAAGATGTTCAGCAGAGACGACAGAGACAGGATCCCAGAGGGTATTTCATGAGGATGAAATTGACCAGGAGGACGAAGGTGCAGAGAGGCCGTGAGAGGGAGACATGAGGAGATGAACTGGAGCTGACGTCGGGAAAGTGAATGTCCCAGTGAGAGCCCTGCATGGAGCTGTGTGTGCAGGACTCACATGGGACAGTGAGAGAGCGAGGCCCTGGCGAGGGTGGGGACCCGGGGATGGACTCTCAGTGTGTAGATAGTGACACCTGGGTGGGCGGAGGTGGGTTTTAAACCATGTTCTCCAGAGCAGGTGCTCAGATGACCATCACTCAGAGGATGCTGGGAACAGAATTTGGGGTGACGGTGCGCCCCAGTGGTGACTCTGAGCCATGCAGGCTGCAGGACCCTAGGGACTGGACCAGCTGCCTCTCCACCCACCAAGACCACGGTAGGGAAAAGCTCACCTTTAGGGTCAGGCTTCTCCTCTCTGAAGAGGAGAGAGACACGGGGACTCGGACAATGAGGATCTTTTGTATCATCTGCATCATCCTCATTAGTGACACACATGGGAGTATCTGTTCAATTTGGTATTTTTAGCATTTTTGTAGAAAGTGCTGGAATGATAGTTTCAGAAAGTGTGAATGTGTAGGAAGAATCAGCTGAACATACTGTTTTTAAATAAGCATAGTCATTGCTGGTGGTTAGTTGATTGGAGGGTCATCCTGTACATGGAAAGGTTGCGGGTTTAATCCTTGGTCAGGGCACACATCTACATTGTGGTTGTGATCCTCCATTGTAGAGAATGTGGGAGGCAACCACGGATGTTTCTCTTTCCCGTGCTTTCTCTGAAATCAATAAACATATCATGAGTGAAGATTAAATAAATACAATAAATAAGTAAGTATTATAGGTATGATGTTTATTGAAAGACACATTCTCTGCAAACACACACACACACTCACTGATGGTTTTCATCATAATGAATCTTCAATTTCACTTCTCCCCTGTACCTAACACATGGGCAGTGCCCCTCTGACCTTTACATAGTGCGTGACCTTTTTTCCCAAACAGAACAAACCAAACATGATTAACTTGTAGACAGGCTGTGACTATATCCGTGTTTTCTGTTCTCTCAGCACCTGGAACATGGCACCTGTACCTACCTCCTTTCCAGCAGGTGTGGGTGCACAGGAACTGTGGGGTCACCGAGAACAAGACAAGATCCTAAGGGCCAGGCTGTCAGCTGGAATTCACGTGGGACTCAGGAATTAGATTGTCAAACCCTGAATTTAATCCCCTCTGAATTCTCTGTGAAAACCTTAAAGGGAATGAGAGGCAGACCTGAGGGTCATGAACCACCTGCAGCTGAGAGGTGGAAACTCAGGAAGTCCAGGGAGATGGAGACACTGACAACACCCAGACGCAGAGATGGACAGGCCATAACAGGCTCCTGAGGAGACACCTGGTCATCAGGACCTGCAAGTCCAACCCCACAGGAAATCTCCTCACAGCTGCAGGACAGCTGTTCTAAAAGGAAACTCACTGAAATAGAACAGACCGAGCATTTGTGGGCATGTGGAGAGGGGAACTCTTGCACTCTCTTGGTGGGAAAGTGAGATCCTGCAGCCACATGGAAAACACCATGTTGGCTCCTCCGAAATGAGTGTAGACACCCGTGTGATTGAGCAATGAGCTCCTAGGTGTTTATGCGAATAATAAACCCAGGACTCTGGAGAGGTGTTGCACTGCCCTGTTCACTGCAGCTGTGTTCAGTGTAGTGAGACATGGAAACATCTCTGTCCATCAGTGGGTGAGTGGACAAACCTGTGTGATATTCTCACGATGATATTACACACCCTTAAATCACAGGGAAACCCTGCACAAACCCAGCCTGGATGACAGACACCAGAGGACACTGTGCTCTGTGAAACAAAGCCGTCAGGGAAAGGCAGATAGTTTCTGATTCCACCTACACAGTGTGGACTAAATGAGGTTTCCTTCCAGCAGAGTGTGGATGAGCCCAGGCCTGGGTGTGGTGAAGTGTCTGGCAGGAGACAGGATAGTGGAGGGTCGGCCGCCCTGGAGTCCTGTGCTGACGGAGAACAAAGACGGAGGCAGCTGGAGGAGACACTGTGTCAGGACACAATCAGCCCTGGTCCTGGACCCTGTGCATCCACAGGAGCCTGGGTGTGTCTGCCTCAGTGTGTGGAGCCATCCACCCTCAGGGCCTCATGGACAATGAGGGAACATTCAGTCCCCACGGAGCATAGCCTTCCTCTCGGAATGGGGAGGAGGAGACAGAGCCCAGCAAACCCCTGTGGTCCTAGGGGGCTGTGTGAGCACCCAGGACACACCTGTGTGATCTCTAAGACTGGATCCTCCATTCTGAGTCATCACGGAGATCCTCCTGTGTGAGGTGTGTATCTGTTGATGGTTATTTTCATTGCTGAGTAGTATTCCATTGATGGATGTTTTCTAGTTTGCTTATTTGTAAAATCAGAAAAACGTTTGTATTGTTATAGCTCCTAACACAAATAAAGTTGCTAAAACTGTATGCATGAACAATTGACATGGACAGCAAAGCTGGAGACAAGACAGAACAATAAGAGAAGGGGAAAATCAGTGGGATGAAAAGGAGAAATATCTGTAACAAAAATAAATTAATTAATTATTTAAAAGATTCTAAAAGTGTTTTGATTCACATTTTTATGCATATAAATATCTGTTCTTCTGAAGCAAACATTTCTAGTGGTACCACTGAGATACATGTTAAGTGTCTTTTTAATTTAATAAGGATTTGCAGTTCATTTTGTGAAGACAGTATACCAGAATATGGAGGGGACTAGGGTAGGAGAGACCTCCAGGCACTGCCGACAGGCCATCTGGAAACACAGAGTGTTTCCTCCTCACTTGTCTGCAGTGAGAATATGAGGAGTTAGAGCCACAGAGAAAAAGCAAAAACTTTCTTGGATGCAGCTGAGAGCTGAGAGGAAACCCCTGCCCCAACAGGAAGCCCCTCCTTCCCCCACACTCTGCACCTGCTCCTGGGCTGTTCTCTGTGGTCAGTGTGTCCTGAGCGCCCCCTGGTGTCCTGAGAGAGCCCTGCAACCCTGCCCTTCTGTCTCCCTGGGGAGATTTGTGTCTGGGGTCACACTGACTTCCCCTCACTGTGTGTGTCTCTAGTACAGTAATACACGGCTGTATCCTCAGTTCTCAGGCTGTTCAGTGTCATATAAATTTGGCTCTTGGAGGTGTCCCTGGTGATGCTGAGTCGGGATTTCAGCTATGGGTTATAGTTTGTGCTTCCATCACTCCATATAGTGCCTACCCACTCCAACCCCCTTCCTGGAGCCTGGCGGACCCAGTGCACATGGTAGCTCGTCAAAGAGAAGCCAGAAACAGTGCAGGTGAGGGAGAGGGACAAGGAGCATCAGGCCCTGTCAGTCACCTGCAGTCACAACCACCCCACAAACCTTGTCTGATTTCTGAGACCCTCACCTTGGGGGGCTGTCACAAGGCACAGGAGAAGACCCAGCAGTCTCATCTTCTTCTAGACCAGGGTTCTGTCTTCCCCAGAGACCTCAGCCCTGTGTGAGGAGAGAGCTGTGAGTCTCCCCAGCCCAGGGGAGGATTTACCCTGGAGCTTGGGGAGAGATTTGTATGTGGGGCAGCCTGTCCTTATAAGTGGAGGACTGAGGTCATTCTGCCCTGGTTGTTCTGAGGCCCCTCTGTGGCATCTCTTCCCTTGGACTCACTCAGCATGTAGGTCAGGGAAAGCGGACCCCTGGATCATGACACACATTGGAATGAAGTCAATTTTGGGCTCAACTTTCTGAGAATTAGAAATGGTGGAGTAGATGAGTAGGTTGTTTAGCCCTGGCTGGTTTGGCTTAGCTACTGGATGAGTAGGTTATACCTTTAAATCCCCATGTGTGTTTCAAGCATATTAAAAGGGATTATCATTTGTTCAGAGTTACTGTATTCAAATGCTGTATTATATTCACGATTAAAAATATTTATCATAATTTCATGCAAATACCTTCTACCATTGTGCAAAAGAAAAATAAAAAGAGTCATTGTCAGGACCTTGTACCTTAATTTGGGATGTTACATTGATCTGAAAAACTAACTCCCAAGCTGAGGCAGGTGTGAAATTCTTAATAATTAATGTTGGAAGCTTGTCACTGAGACTACAGCTTCCTGTGTAAACTCATCCACTCTGCACCCCACCACCTATTGCAGAGACCCCAAACTAGATACATCAGAAACCACCATGACTGGTTTTGCTCATTGGACAGAGTGTCCTCCCATGGATCAAGGGTGCAGGGTTCAATTCCTAGACGTGGGCGAGTACCTGGGTTGAGGTTTGATTCTCAGCCCCAGTTGAGATCATGTGGGAGGCAACCAGTTGATGTGTCTCCCTCACTCCTCCCTCTCTCTCTCCATCCCTCCCTTCCACTCTGTCTAAAAGTGAGTGAACAAATATCCTCAGATGAAAATTTTTTAAAAAGGAAACAATCATAGTTTTTACTTGAGAAGACAAGAAATGAAATAAAAGCAGAGATTAGGCATGTGTACAACTCAGAATCATCCATGTGCTGAAATGATTATGACAGGTGATTTACCTGTTTTCTCTGTCAAGTATCATCAGTGATGACAGGGTTCAGAAGGTTAGTGAAGTGATTTCCTATCATAGATTTTCTCATAGGAAAGGAAACTTCTACCCTGACAGAAACCACTCCAATCTCCCTCCTTCTGTCCCTAGGGATAGTCACTGTGGTCAGAGATGCTGGCCTCTGCAAACAGATTATATAAGGTCCCAAATGTACGATGAACAAATTCTCCCATCAGACAAGTGATTTGGAAATTATTATCTCTTTGTTTTATTTTTCTTAATAACAATTTTGATAGTTTCCTGGGACAAATAATTTAATTTAGCAAAATCTAATTCACCCATGTTTTCTGTACTGGTCCTGTTGTGGTAAACCACAAAGACCCCAGCATGTGCTGAGCCTCATGGTCCAGGGGCATCGGCTGCAGCAACCACAGGGACAGGGAGATCCTGGCACCAGGAGTGAGGGCTGCTGGGAAACTGCCCAGAACTGGACGGGACTTTGACCTGGGTGAGGGGAGAATGCTGGACACTTTCTGAGCCACAGGACAGAAATGTTCCTCATTTTCATGGACAAAGTGTTACTGGACATGGCAGTTTAAACCTCTTTCAGAGACAACCCAGAAGGATGTGCAGGTCATAATAGACACAGCTTCTGTCATCGTAAAAACACCTGAGTGATTATGACCAGGAGTTTGTTAGAGTAGAAACGTTAATGGTTCTGCAGACAGGGATCAAGGGAAATAAGGAACGTGACATTACAAAGGGTGGGAAGGGGATTCCTGTTACCCACATTCACCTGCTCACAGGATCTCTGTCTGTGTAGTAACAACGTCATAGGTCCAGGGGTTAGCCCCTGGACACCTGTGGGTCATTACCCATATGGTCACACCATACTTTACCCATGCTGCAAATTAATTGGGCCCCATTTATTAAATCCCTCAACACTTAGAGGGATTAATGGACACTCTTCCCAGCAAGAGCCATGGTGCTGGTGTTTCTGTGTGAGGGGCCATCATGTCATTGACCAGGACCCTGTCTCAGTTTATCATCATCATCATTACCATCATCATCGTTGTCACCATTTGTTTATTTAAAGTTGTTCTTATTTTCTGTAGACATGGTTGTTGTCTACAAAAACTTACCTCTTTTCTTATTTTTTAGTCATTTATTATATTTTGCAAGTGAAATTTGTAGTCAGACTCTATTTTGTTTTATTTATTTATTCTTTCATTGTTGACAAACGAAAGCTCATTCCTACCTCTTTTCTTTCTGCCCCAAATGGGGACCTAATGAGAAAGGTGATCCCCTCTTTAGATGTCATTGGGAGATTGAACTGCACAGACACCTGGAAGAATTCCTCCCCCTCCCCACCACCTCACCAGAATAAAAGCCCTGAGCCTGTGTCCTTTCCTGGTCTATCACAGCTACCCTGACTTGCTGAAGGCCTTTCCTGTGCTTCCCAGCAATTCCAACTGTGTACATGATACACATTCCAGGCTCCCCTGTGTGTGCTTGTCCTCAGCCAGGACATCTGCACAAGCTGTCGTGGTCCCTCTGCCTCTGCCTGGTGTCAATTGGTCTTGGTGCTGTGAGCAGGATGTGAAGTCAATGACCAGCTCCATCAGCAACTTTCACCTCTATCTTTGGGGTCACATGCCTCTGGTGTCCAATGTCGAGCACATGTGTGTCCAACTGCTGGCTGGCTGGGACCCTGAGAGGTGGAGCTGAGCTGCACTGTTGAATCAGCAGAGCCCCTGAGTGGATGTAGCCTACGTGGGTCAGTGGATTCCATGGTTAGTTCTCATTTGTGAACAAGAGCGTCTGATAGAGACTCTCTGCCTTTTATTCATATGAGAAAGTGATCTTTCTAGACAACAGACATTTCTTTATTCTTAGTGTTTAATTGTTGACATCATTACAGGCGTCCCCATTCTCCCCAACAGCTGCCCTCCACCAGCCTCCCCACTACTCCCCTGGCCATCAGCTCATGTTGTCGGAGTCCATGGGCTGTGCTGTAGGTCCTTTGACTCCTCTCTTCACCTCCTTTTGTTCACTCGTCTACCCCCTCTGATCTATGTCTGTTCTTTCCAGTGTCCACACCTTTGGTTCTATTTTGTTCCTCAGATTTCACATATAACTAAGATTATATGGTATTTGTCTTTGGCTTATTTCTGTTAGCATAATCCTCCCCAGGTCCCTCCATGCTGTCGCACAAGGTGGGGGGTGCTTCTTCCTAAGTGCTGTGTAGTGTCCCCCTGGGTAAATGTACCTCAGGTTTTATCCACTCATCTACATGGGCACTTGGGCTGTTCACAGATCTTGGCTACTACAAGCACCACTGGTGTGAGTACAGGGCGCAGACATTCTTTCTGACTGGAGCTTAGAAATACCTAAAATGTATTCCCAGAAGTGTGATCACTGCGTTACATGGCAGTATCATTTTTAATTTATTGGGGAAACTCCACACTGTTCCCATAGTGGTTGCACCCGTCTGCATTTCCACCAGCAGGGCATGAGGGTTATGTTCTCTCCACATCCTCACCAGCCCTTGATTTTTGTTGATTTACTCATGGGAGCCATTCTGTCAGATATAGGTGTATTTTAAGTGGCATCTCTCTTATGAATAGTGACCTTGAGCAATTTTCATATGTCTGTTGTCCATCTGTTTGTCTTCTTCAAAGAAGTGTCTATTCAAGGCCTCTTCCCATTCACTAATGGGATTGTTGGTCTGTGTAATCAGTTTTATAAGTTTTTTTTTTTTTAATACATTTCTTAATATAACCCTTTAACAGATGTACCATTGGCAAATAGGCAATAAACGTTTCTAACTTAGAGAATTCACTGGAAAGCACAGAATCAGGAATCCAGAGAGGTTCCCTGAGGAAAACTGTGACACGAAGAAGAAATCACACAGAAAACCAGCTCAAAACTCCAACTGCTCCTTCTCCTGGATGGTCTTTGTGTTCAAGGCACTGAGCGCCTCCTGGTGGTCGCAGACTTTCCCACAGAGAGTTTTTGTCTAGGCTCACACTGAGCTCTCCTCACTGTGTCTCTTACACAGTAATACACGGCCATGTCCTCAGACGTCAGGCCATTGATCTGCAGATAGGCCGTGCTGACAGAGGTGTCCCAGGAGAAGACAAATCGTTCTGAGAAGCCTTGAGCATACGTGGGTTTCTCATTATATGTGTTCATCCAGCCCATGTACTGTAGCTTCTGTCCTGGGGCCTGTCGAACCCAGTTTATACCATAGCTGGTGAAGGTGAATCCAGAAGCCTTGCAGGAGACCTTCACTGAGGCCCCAGGCTTCCTCACTTCATCCCCAGACTGCACCAGCTGCACCTGGGAGTGGACACCTGTGGAGAGAAGACAGGACTTGGTTGCATGCTCCTGACTGTCCCTGGTCCCCTCCTCAGCCGAGGCACTAAAGAGCCCTTACCTGTAGCCACTGCCACCAGGAGAAGGGTTATCCAGCCCCAGTGCATGGTGAGGGCCTGAGCAGTGGGCACTTCTGTTGGGAGGTCTGGCTGTGGGTGATGCTCAGGGAACAGATGTATTTATGTTTAACCTGGTCAACCTCACCTAATTTGCATATTCTTGAGGTGAAACATTTCATAACTGAGGACCTGACCTCACCAGAGTGATGATGGAGGGACAGGAACCATGGTCAGTGAGGCAGGGAACTTGTGCCCCTGCCATGTCTCTGATTTCTGTCCACACTGAGCCCCTTTCTCTCAGGAACAAGCCTCCACAGGACATGCTCCTCATTGTGAACCCACCTTTGAGGTTGAATTCCTGACCAGCTCTGGGCGTTGACACTTGAATGTCTTATTCCAGGATCAGTATGTCTTCAAATTGCTCCACCTGTTGTGGTAATAAAACCATCCCTGTCCCAAGTCCTTACAATTCTCAAACCCTAGAAATGCTCCTTTGAGTGTGGTTCTTATTCATCAAGTTACAAACATGCTGTTGAAAAATATGATATTTACAGACAAATCAGTAGTTCCTGCTCATCGGTTGTGCTATATACAGTTTTTTTAGGAAGACCCTAATTTTCAGAGGAAATCCCTGCCCAATTCCCTCTGTACCTACTCCTGGGGCAGCAGCCCTGTGTTCATGGGTCATGAGCGCCCCCTGCTGCCCAGCCTGGGCCATGCAGGGGACGGTCCTGTCAGGGCTCTCAGGGCATTGACCTCTCAGTGTCTCTGGTCCAGTGGTAAAGGCTGTGCCCTGAATTCAAAATTTTCCCACAGGGACACTGTATTCACTTGACATCTCTGGACAGAATAACAGTCCTTATGAAACCTCATGACTCTGTAGGGAGACCCCTGTCAAGGCTTTATGGAGCCACCAGGAAACCCTTTCCTGCAGCTGCCAGATGGACAGACTCAGATGACACTCCCCTGAACCAGAGCGCTCATGGCTTCTGGTGCCTCTTATGTCCGTAGGTTTCTGAGGTTGAAGGTCCAGTGTGATTTTCCCTGCATGTGGCCCAAATCCTACTACATGTCTACTGTTCAGTAAATCACACGCGCGCACACACACACACACACACACACACACTTTCATTGCTATGAACCCAGTGTTGCCCTTCTTTCCTGAACATAGCTCGTGGGCGGTGACCACTGACGGATTCTGGGAGTGACTTCCTCTGGAAGCTGATAAAATGCCCCCACGATGCACAAACAGACTTTGAGAGCAAGTCCAGCATGTTGCTGTGCTCTTGCTGGTCCTGTGAACTCAGATGCGGGTTAGAATAGATCAGAGCAGGGAGCGTCAGAGTTCAGGCTCGGCCACAACCTTGACAGCAGGGCCTGTAGCTGAGAGTCCCCTGGAGACCCCACACCTGTACTAGGGGCCCCTGAGAGTGGGGAAGCTGAGGAGACAGCACAGTAGTCAGCTGTCAGGTGAGGCTCCTTTCCCAGGTCACCTGGTGGGCGGGGCAGCAGTGGGAGGGGAGTGATTCCAGCTCCGTGAGGGACGCCCTGGCCTCCTGAGGACACCTAGTTTCAGAATCTCAGTTCCCCACATCCCACATGAGACAGATTCTCCTCAGTCCCCACAGCTACTCCCATCAGTCCCTGCAGGAACCACCATCTCCTCCTGCATCTGCATCTCTGGTTCAGCCTTATGGACATTCCTGCACTGAGAGTTGTCACAGGTGAGAATGCAGACACCTGGCTGTCACTCAGCTCTCATTCAAAGGAGGTCCTCTCGAGGTCATTTAGGAATGAGCTCCAGTGATGCCCCACGTGGACTACATGTCCGCAGCCCAGCAGCCCTCCAGGCACTGAGTTCCTGCTCAGATACAGGGACAGACAGGAGCAACTGCTGAGGTTCATTTGTCTGGGGAATGTCACTGGGGGATCCCATCTGGGAGAGGACTGAAGTCCCCACATCCTCGGGAGCAGCCCCAGGGGTCACACTTCACACCTGGAACAGCTCCGAATTCTTGGGCCGGGGTCACGGGCTCTTCCACGGGGTCAGGAGAGACGCATGTCTGGGGACCCACGCATGGAGGGAGAGGTGCACTGGTGGGGTTTATGGGATGAAATAAATGCAGCTCCCAGCTCCCTGGTGTGTCATCCATGGCCGGTGCCTCAGCTCCATCCACGGGGAGAAGACCTGCCTGAACCTCCTCTAATCCCTCGGGGTGTGAGCACCACCAGACCCAACCCCGAAGCTCCTGCGGTGGGCGCCCCTCCGGGTGCACAGAAGGGCCACGGCCATCGGCGCGGTGCGCAGGCTGCGGGGACCGTGAGCGCCACGCGGGCCTTTCTTCTCCCTTCGGACGGACCTGCTCTGCCCCTGCCGGCAGGTGAGCCTGGAGCTGCTGTCTGCGGCCCCGGGGTCTGTGCTGTGGGTCCCGGTCATGACTCTGGAGAAGACCCAGGAGCCCATGAGAGGAAGAGGACACCCCAGACGACAACAGAAACCCGGGGCTTTACCTCCACCTGCACCTGGTACTGGGCTTAATGCTCTGATCTCTGGGTCCTGAGCGCCCCCTGGTGTCCTGAGCGCCCCCTGGTGTCCTGAGCGCCCCCTGGTGTCCTGAGCGCGCCCTGCAGCCCCGCCCTCCTGTCCCCTCAGGAGGTGTGTGTCTGGGCTCACACTGACTTCCCCTCACTGTGTGTGTCTCTACCACAGTAATACACGGCCGTGTCCTCGACTCTCAGGCTGTTCATCTGCAGATACAGTGTGTTTTTGCGTTGTCTGTGCGGATGGAGAAACGGCCCTTCACAGACTCCGCAGAGAATTTTACTTCCACCCACCACAAACCCTCCCCGGAGCCTGGCGGACCCAGTGCCTGGTGTTGCCACTGACGGCGAATCCAGAGACTGCACAGGAGACTTGCAGAGACCCACAGGCTGCACCAAGACTCCCCCAGAATCCTGACACTGGACACTGGCAAACATAAAGACGTCCTGGACAGGAAACCAACACACATCTAGGTTTTACATCTCTCACATCCACCCAACTATTCAGTGTCACTTGTTCTCTACAAATTACCTTTTAAAATAGCTTCAAGAAAAAACCAACTGAGCCCAAACCCCATGGTGAGTGCTGTGTTCAGTCCTGGTCAGGGAATGGGGACACCTGGCTATCCCAAGGCTGAGCTCCTGTCCCAGAGATGCAGGGTGGGGGCCGGGCTGGTTTTCGTGAGCAGAGGGGGCGGTATTTGCTTGTCCTCCTACTACTGAGGGAGCTCTGGGGTTGGAGACCTGCAAAGAGGGCAGAGCCTCAGCGCAGGTGCCAGTGTCTAGGGGTAGAATCGTGGTCATAATAACATTTTAATAAGTACATCTATAATCATAGGGAGTTTCGGGGCATGTTAGAGAAGAAAAGACTGTGGCAGCTGGAGGAGACACTGTATCATTACACAGTCATCCCTGGTGCTAGACTGTCCATCCACAGGAGCCTGGGTGTGTCTGCCTCAGTGTGTGGAGCTGACCACCCTCAGGGCCCTGCAGACAATGAGGGAACATTCAATCCCCACGGAGTGGAGCTTTCCCCTGGGAATGGGGAGAAGAAGACAGAGCACAGCAAACCCCTGTGGTCCTAGGGGGCTGTGTGAACACACAGGACACCCCTCTGTGTGATCTCTGAGACTGGATCCTCCACTCTGAGTCATCACTGAGATCCTCCTGTGCGGAGGGGTGTATCAGTTGATGGTCATTTTTATTGCTGAGTAGTACTCCATTGTTGGATGTTTTTTAGCTTATTGATTTGTATAATTAGAAGAACTTTTGGATTATTTGTATCTTTTAACTAAAAGATGCTATAAATATTTGCATACATTTTTATTAACATAAACATTCTTCTTCTGGAACAAACACTCCTAGTGGGACCACTGAGATATAGGTTAAGTATATATTTCATTTAATTAGAATATGCAATTCACTTTGTAAGGATAGAAAAACAGGACATAGAGGGACCTGGAGGAGGACAAGAACTCAGTCACTGCTGACATGTCATCTGCACACCCAGTGTCACCTTCTCACTTGTCTGCAGTGAGAATATGAGAAGTTAGAGACACAGAGAAAAAGCGAGAATCGTCCTGGATGCAGCTGAGAGCTGAGAGGAAATCCCTTCTCCCAACAGGAAGCTCCTCTTTCCCCCCTAACTCTGCACCTGCTCCTGGGCTGTTCTCTGTGGTCCGAGGGTCCTGAGTGCCTTCTGGAGCCCCGCCCTCCTGTCCCCCTCAGGAGGTTTGTGTCTGGGCTCACACTGACTTTCCCTCACTTTGTCTCTCGCACGGTAATACACAGCTGTGTCTTCCGCATTCAGGCTGTTCATTCTTAAATAAACTTGGCTCCTGAAGTCGTGCTTGTTGATGCTGACTCAGGACTTCAGCAATGGGTTATAGTTTGTGCTTCCACTACCCCATATAACCCCAACCCACTCCAGACCCTTTCGGGAGCCTGGCGTACCCTCTGCACAGCATAAGTGGTTAAAGAGAATCCAGACACAGTGCAGGAGAGGGAGAGGGTCTGCGAGGGCTTCACCAGTCCTGGGCCCGACTCCTGCAGCTGCACCTGTGACAGGACACCTGGGGACAAGGAGCATCAGGACCTGTTAGTCACGTGCAGTTATAACCACCCCACAGACCCTGTCTGACCTCTGAGACCCTCACCTTGGGGGGCTGTCACCAGGCACAGGAGAAGACCCAGCAGTATCATCTTTTTCTAGACCAGGGCTCTGCCTTCCCCAGAGACCTCAGCCCTGTGTGAGGAGAGAGCTGTGAGCCTCCCAAGCCCAGGGGAGGATTTACCCTGAAGCTTGGGAAGAAATTTGCATGTGTGGCAGCCTGTTCCTTATAAGTGGAGGACTGAGGTTAGCCTTCCCTGGTTTTTCTGGGGCCCTGTGGGGGCATCTCTTACCTTGAATTCACTCCATATGTAGGTCAGGGATATGGGATTCCCTGGTGCATGAGACCTACTGAAATCAACTTAATGGACATGCTCCTCTCTGATAAAGAGTGGAGGTGATGAGTAGATTATATTTTTAATTCTTCATGCATCTGCCAAATATATTTGAGATTATATTTGTGTGGTTAATTTTATGAACCTAACTGTAATTAATGCACAATTGTCAAATATTTTATATACAATTCTATGAACACAATTTTATATATACAAATACCATCAAACTTGGTTTTAAAATTGCAAACTAAGGGACATTTAGTCCCTGTATTTCATTTGTTCATGTATGTTGTTACATTATTCCAAGGAAATAATAACTAGAATGGGTCTTTGGGAGACTATTGTTCTTATTTATTCTGTTACGTTTAATTTTATTTATTTATTTATTTATTCTTTTGGTTAAAATGATATTTCATACAAGTTCTGAGTAACACTATACTAAGTACCTTTATTTAGGTTTCTCTTAGAAACAGTTTTCTTGCAACTTTTGTCATTTTCAAAAACTCAGCTGGGCTGGTACTCGTTAGCAGTTTGATAGGAGACCCTTGATCCCTGATGTTAAAATTTTGTAATGGCCTGGCCCATGTGTCTCAGTGATCGAGTTTCAACCTATGCAACAAGACATCTCCAGACTGATTCCTGGTCAGGGCACATGCCCAGGTTGTGGGCCCAATCCCAGTGGGGGACATGCAGGAGGTGGCCAATCAATGTTCTCTTCCATCAATGTTTCTATCTCTCTCCTTCTCACTACCTTTCTCTTTAGAATCAATAAAAATGTAAAAAGTAAAAAAAAAAAAATTTTCATGTGTCCTGAGTCCTTTCTAAAATTAGTACCCATGTAAGTCCACAGCTTATTGCAGTGACCCCCCAAAAATTATGTCAGACACAATCACATGTCTACATGAAGAAATGATGGGAAATACAAAGAATGAGTAGCCATTAGTGACATTCAGACGCTTTTATATGTTGTGGTTGTAAAGGCAGTAGATTAGCTGACCAGTTTTCTCAGTCTAGTGTCATCAGTGATGTCGGGGTTCAAAAGGAGGGAAGTAAAGAGAATTCCCAGCACACATGTGCTCGTAGGAAAGGGATCTTTAGTCCTGACAGGAACCCTCCCTCCTGTCCTCCTCTGCTCTGTCCCTGGGGATGGTCAGAGGTGCTGTCTCTCCCACACAATCTAGAACATCCTTAACGTACAGTGTGCACATTCTCCCATCATCTGGAAATGTATTAGATAGTATTGTCTTTAATTTACCTCAATGAATCTTTTGTGGAATTTTTTTTTTTTGAACAATGTTCAATTTATCACTGTTTGACTTAATCGGTCCCAATTTTGAAGCTTCATATAACAATTCACAAGAAAATTGTCACTCTCCTCTGCACTTGGGAGGGAAAATTCTGATATGAACAGAGTTGGCACTCAGCCCGGTAGAGAAGTGAAGGTTGGAATCCTTGATATCATTGCAATCTGTTTGCTGTGTCCTCTGACCTGGTGACCAACCTTCCATGGCATGCAGCCCTGATCTATAATTCAGTTGATTGAAATTTACATTGTAAATCTCACTACAGTATGTAGCTTAGAAAACTACCTTCACCCCTGAGAAATTATATCATGTAGATGCCAGGCAGACAAGGAAGGAACCTCAAAAAATATGAGGAAAATGATGAGCACAGCTGACAGAGAGAAGATCCCAGAGGATATTCCATGAGGATGAACGTGACCAGGAGGACAGACGAGAAGAGAGGTCGTGAGAGGGAGACATGAGGTGATGGACTGGAGCTGACGTCCAGGAAATTGAATGTCCCAGTGAGAGCCCTGCATGGAGCTGTGTGTGCAGGACTCACATGGGACAGAGAGAGAGCGAGGCACTGGCGAGTGTGGGGACCTGGAGTGAGCTCAGACCCAGGGCGTGTGGACACACTGACTCTCCCTCTGTGGACACTGTGTCCCAGCCACAGGGTGGAGAGGATGCCCGGGGTGATCAGTTATTCAAGGAGACAACTCGGTCCCATGGGAACCTAGTTACTCAACAAAGCTTCTTTTTCTTCTCCTCCTCCTCCTCCTTCTTCTTTCTCTTTTGTTAATCCCAATGATAATATTTTTTTCATTGATTTTTTGATAGAGTGGACAGGAGGGAAGGAAGAAGAGAGCAACATAGATATGAGAGAAACACATCGATATGTTGCCTCTCATACAACTCTGACCTTGGCTGGGGATCGAACGTGCAATCGAGGTACATGCCCTCGACAGGGAACTCATCCCTTGACCATTCGATCTGCATGTCGACAGTGTAACTGTTTAGCCAACGTGAACAGGGTAAGGGACCCTCTTGTTAGACTTAGCACATGTGGGTCAGAAGATTTGACGATAGACTGTCATTTGGGCAGAAGTGTGTCTAAAAGAGACTATCTGCCTTTTTTCCACTTGTGAATGTTTTCTCACTTTAAAAGAGACTTTTCTAACCCTCACACTTCAGATGTAAGAGCATATTCAGGAATCCAGAGAGGTTCCCTGAGGGAAACTGTGACATGAAGAGAAAACCACACAGGAAACCAGCCCAAACCCCCAACTGCACCTGGTCCTGGGAAGGTCCTTATGTTCGGGTACCCTGAGCGCCTCCTAGTGGTCAAATCCCCTTTTGCAGGGAGGTTCGTGTCTGGGCTCACACTGACTTCCCCTCACTGTGTGTCTTGCACAGTAATACAGGGCTGAGTCCTCGGCTCTCAGGCTGTTCATTTGCAGATACAGCGTGTTCTTGGAGTTGTCTCTGGAGATGGTGAATCTGCCTTTCACAGAATCCGCATAGAATGCTTTACTCCCATCACTATAGATTCGACTTATCCACTGCAGCCCCTTCCCTGGAGCCTGGCGGACCCAGTGCATGTCGTAGCTACTAAAGGTAAATCCAGAGGCTGCACAGGAGAGTCTCAGAGACCCCCCAGGCTGCACCAAGGCTCCCCCAGACTCCACCATCTGCACCTCACACTGGACACCTGCAAACACAAAGACATCTTAGTCAGGAAACTGTCACACGTCCACTGTTTCTCTGTCTCACCCACACATACAACCTATGTCTCCTGTTCTCCATAAATTACCTCTTAAAATAGCAACAAGGAAAACCCAGCAGAGCCCAAACTCCATGGTGAGTCCTCTGTGTTCAGTTCTGATTAGAAAATGTGGTCACAGGGGGATCCCAGGGCTCTTGTCCCAGAGCTGCTGGGTCCGTCCTGGGCTGTATTTTATAGGCAGAAGGAGCCCTATTTGCATGTCCTCCTACTATATAGGGAGCTCTGGGGTTGGAGACCTGCAGAGAGGGCAGTGCCTCAGAGCAGGTGCGAGTGTCCGGGGGGGGGGGGATGTGATTATGATAACATTCAATAACTAAATTACAACCGTAGGGATATTTGGGGCATGATCACCTGTCCACATCTGGGAACAAGGAGTCCATCATCTGGCCTAAGCACCTCCCTGCTGACCCCTCAACGTTCCTGAACCAACTACCGGTGGAGCAGGGCCTGCAGTAAGGGTGCAGACCCCTTGTAGGTAATGAGAACATGAATGAAAGTCTATATACTTGTTTTACCCAATATTAGGTCCAAAGAAAAGCAGACATGTGGAAAGAGACCACAGGCTGCAGATTTTGTAATAGTGAAAGTCATGGATACTGGATGTTGGTGGCTTTGGACCAGGGTGTCTCTGATGTCCTGGCCTTAAAGTAGACAAGAAAGACAAAGTGTTGAGGAGATGATTTTCTATCCCTGGGACTCAGAGACACTGAGGAGTCAGGGAGATTCATGGAGCTGATAGAGTGGCTGTGGGTTTCTCAGACCTTGAAGTCCATCTCCAGAGGGTCTGTCTGCATAGACAGTAATGAAAATCTTAAAGGAGGTGATGTAATGGAACAATCAGTTAAGTAACTGAGGCTCATGTTACATATGATCAGTGAAGGGGCTGTTGTCTGAGTCATGCTGGGAACCTTAGTATATTATGTGCAAAGGGGTTTTGTCCTATTCCAGTCATTTAGAAATCTGAGGTCTAAATATTATCCCGGGAAATCTAGACAGGTCATCCTAATATGAGAGTTTACATGAGGGAGATAGAGGGAGATTAGGCTCCAGGAGGACAAGGACACACTGTGACCTCTGAGGTCAGGGCCCCTATTCCTGGCTGTGGAGATGGAGGAAGAGGCCAGGGGACCAGGAATGCAGTTCTAGTCACTGGAAAAGACCAGGAAACAGGCTCCACTGTCTTATACTGTTCAGACAAAAGTAACAAAATGCCTGGGCTGGGAAGATGATAAACAACACATATTTGTGTCCCATTGACCTGGAGGCTAGGAATCCTCAGTCCAGGTGCCAGCAAGGTGCCTTCTGGGAACAGACAACCTCCTGGTTCCTGTATGACAGCCTCTTGCTGGGTCTGCACGTGGTGGAGGGACCAGCAGGACCTCTGGTCTCCATGAGGAAGGCACTGATCCCTGTCAGGAAAGCCCTGTTATGAACTAAGCATCTCATTAAAACCTCCCAGGACAGGGTTCTCACACTGTGTCCCGCACAGTCATGCACGGCCGTGTCCTCAGACTTCAGGACATTGGTCTGCAGATAGGCCGTGCTGACCGAGTTGTCCATGGAGAAGACAGATCACTCTGAGTGGCCTGGGCACACGTGGGCTTCCCAGTGTTTGTGTGAAACCAGCTCACACACTGCAGGCCTGACCTGGGGCCTGTAGCACCCGGTGCACATAGTAGCTGGTGAAGGTGGATCCAGAAGCCTTGCAGGAGACCTTCCCTGAGGCCCCAGGCTTCCTCACCTCAACCCCAGACTGCACCTGCTGCCCCTGGGAGTGGACACCTGTGCAGGGGATACAGGAGTGGGTGGAATTACTCCTGACTGTTCTGGTTCCCCTCCTCAGTCCAGGGACAGGGGAGCCCTTTCCTTTAGCCACAGCCACTAGGAGGAGACTTCTCCAGCTCCAGTCCATGCTGAGGGAATGAGCTGAGAGCACTGCTGTAGGATGGGTGTGGCTGTGGGTGATGCTCTCAGGGCACAGATGTATCCATATTTAACCTGGTCAACCTCATCTAATTTGCATATTCTTGAGGTGGAGTGTTTCATAGCTGAGGGCCTGACCCCACCAGAGAGATGATGGAGGGACAGGGACCATGCTCAGTTAGAGTCTGAGGGTCCACGTCCTGATCCTTGTAGGAGGACATGTGTCCCCTGCCAGGTCCCTGAGCTCTGTGCACACTGAGCCTCTCCCTCAGGAACCAGCCCCACAGGACATTCTTCTCACTGTGCACCCACCTTTGAGTGACACGGGGACCTCCTGGACCAACTCTGGGCTTTGATACCTGAATGTCTTATTCCAGGATCAGTGTCTCCAAAGTGCTCCACCTGGTGAGGTAATAAAGCTGTCCCTGTCACAGGTCCTTACAATTCAGAACTCCTAAAAATTGTTTTTTGAATCTGGTTCTTATTCCTTATAAAATTACAAACATGCTCTTGAAAAATATGATATTTTCAGACAAATCAGCAGTCCCTGCTCATCTGTTGTTCTACAAATAGTTTTTTCAGGAAGACCCTAATTCTCTGAGAAAATCCCTGCTCAGCTTTCTCTGCACCTGCTCCTGGGGCAGCAGCCCTGTGTTCCTGGGTCATGAGCTCCCCCAACTGCCCAGCGTGGGCCCTGCAGGGGAGGGTCCTGTCTGGCTCTCAGGTCATTGACCTCTCAGTGTCTCTAGTCCAGTGGTAATGTCTGTGCCCTGACTTCAGAATTTTTTCTCAGGGGCAATTTTGACATCTCTGGACAGAAGAATCGTCCTTATTAAACCCCATGGGTCTTCAGGAATACCCCAGTCAAGGCTTTATGAAGCCACCAAGGAGCCCTTTTTTGCAGCTGCCAGATGGACAGACTCAGGATACACTCCCCTGAACCAGAGCGCTCCTGGGCTCCTGGTACCTCTATGTCCTTAGGTTTCTGTGGTTCAAGGTCTCATGTGAGTATCCCTGCATGTGGCCCAAATCCCACTGCACATCTACTATTCAATAAATAACACACACAAATACACACACACACACACACACACACACACACACACACACACACTCTGATGACTGTCTTTGCTATGAATCCAGAGTTGCCCTTTTCCCCTGAACCTAGTACATGTGCAGTGACTGAAGGTGTATTCTAAGCCTGGAGTGATCAAATGCACCCACGGTGCACAAGCAGACTTTGAGAGCAAGTCCTTCATG
This sequence comes from Molossus alvarezi, assembly GCA_037176705.1. Classification (NCBI taxonomy): domain Eukaryota; kingdom Metazoa; phylum Chordata; class Mammalia; order Chiroptera; family Molossidae; genus Molossus; species Molossus alvarezi. The sequence continues at coordinate 441,714 of JBAWUJ010000066.1, forward strand.
TTTCTGTGCTCTTGCAGGTCCTATGAAGCCAGATGCCCGTTAAAATGTATCAGACCTCCTGCAGGTAGGGCCGAGATGAGGCTGGGTCATACCCTTGACTGCAGGTTCCTGTAGCTTGGAGTCCCCGTAGAGACCAAACATTGGACTTAGGGACACGCTGAGATGGGTGAGGCTGAGGAGACAGCACCGTAGGCAGGAGGGAGGCAAGACTGCTCTGCCAGGTCACCTGGTGGGCAGGGAAACAGTGGGCAGGGGTGTGCGGTCTGCTCTGTGAGAGACAACCTGGCTTCCTCAGGACAACAGGTTTCAGGACAGGCTTGGTGTTCATTCACTTTTGTTGCTCCAACCTGATAGTTGTCTTTCCTCCTGATCACCTGGCATAACACATCCCACATGGAGACTCAGACCCCACAGCTACTCCCATTAGTCCCTGCAGGAGCCACCATCTCCTCCTGCATCTGCATCCCTGGTCCTGGACCCTGTGCATTCACAGGAGCCTGGGTGTGTCTGCCTCTGAGTGTGGAGCCGTCCACCCTCAGGGCCCTGTGGACAATGATGGATAGTCAGTCCCCACGGAGTGTAGCTTTCCCCTGAGAATGGGGAGAAAAGCACAGAGCCCAGAAAACCCCTGTGGTCCCAGGGGCTGTGTGAGCACCCAGGACACGCCCCTGTGTGATCTCTGAGACTAATCCTCCACTCTGAGTCATCACTGAGATCCTCCAGTGTTGAAGTTTGTATCGGTCGACTGTTATTTTCATTGCTGACTAGTATTCCATTAATGGATGTTCCCTAATTTGCTTATTTGTAAAACTAGAATGATTTTTGGGTTGTTTGTAGCTTTTAGCACAATGATGCTATAGATATTTGGATATATTTTTGTGATAAAATAAGGATTTCTTGTTTTAAACCATTCAGTCCAGGTGGGAACCCTGAGATACATGATAAGTATATATTTTATTTAATAAGGAACTGTGATTCACTATGTGAAGAAAGAATAACAGGACACAGAGGAACCTGGAGAAGGACAGGAGCCCAGACACTGCCGATGTGTCATCTGCACACACAGTGTCACCTCCTAACTTGTCTGCAGTGAGAATATGAGAAGTTAGAGCCACAGAGAAAAAGTGAGAATTGCTCAGGAAGCAGCTGAAAGGAAACCCTGCTCCCAACAGGAAGTCCCTCCTTCCCCTCACTCTGCACCTGCTCCTGGGCTTTTAAGTGTGGTCTGTGGGTCCTGTGCGCCCCCTGGTGTCCTGAGCGCTCCCTGCAGCCCCGCCCTCTTGTCCCCTCAGGAGGTTTGTGTCTGGGCTCACACTGACTTCCCCTCACTGTGTCCTGCACAGTAATACACGGCCGTGTCCTCGGTGGTCACGGAGCTCAGCTGCAGGGAGAACTGGTTCTTGGACGTGTCTCTGGAGATGGAGGTGCGGCTCTTGAGGGACGGGCTGTAGTTAGTGCTGCCATCATCACATATGTCCCCGATCCACTCCAGCCCCTTCCCTGGTTTCTGACGGATCCAATCCCCGCAGAAATCACTGGTGATGGAGGCTCCAGAGACAGCACAGGTGAGGGAGAGGGTCTGTGAGGGCTTCACCAGTCCTGGGCCTGACTCCTGCAACTGCACCTGGGACAGGACACCTGGGGACAAGGAGCATCAGGACCTGTCAGTCACGTGCAGTCACAACCACCCCACAGACCCCTGTCTGACCACTGAGACCCTCACCTTGGGGGGCTGTCACCAGGCACAGGAGAAGACCCAGCAGTCTCATCTTCTTCTAGACCAGGGCTCTGCCTTCCCCAGAGATCTCAACCCTGTGTGAAGAGAGAGCTGTGAGCTTCCCCACCCCGGGGGAGGATTTACCCTGGAGCTTGGGGGAAAATTTGCATGTGGGGCAGCCTGTTCCTTATAAGTGGAGGACTGAGGTCAGACTGCCCTGGTCCTTCTGGGGCTCCTGTGGGAGCATCTCTTTTCTTTAGCTCACTCAGCATTTACGTCAGGGACAGGGAATCCCTTGCTTCACGAGACATATTGAATGTGTTTAAAGGTTGGCTTCACCTTTCTGAGCACAGGAAAAAATAATGGACTAGAAAGATAGGTAACACTTTTCCCATGCATCCTTTCAACCTATTTAAAAGGACTAGCATTTGTTCAGCTAATTTCTGTATCCCGACTCTCAAATATACCCACTATTCCCAAATTGCATATCATAATATCATACAAATGATGTCTACCTTTGTGCGAAAATAAAAATAAAGGACACCTATGATCGATATTTTATTTCTTAATTATATTTATATATACATATTTATTGATTTTATTTTTTAGAGAGATTGAAAGGGAGAGGGGATATAAAAACTTTGATCAGCTGCCTCCTGCACCCCCTTTCTGGGGATCAAACCCAAAACCCGGTATATGCCATGAATGGGAATTGAACTGAGGACCTCGTAGTACAGAAGAAGGTGCTTAATTCTCAAAGTCAAACCAGCCATGCTCTTATATTTAAATTTATTATGTTACTTTGATCTCAGACACTATCTCTCAATAACAGGCAATTGAGACATTCTTTTATTCTTATTTTATACTCACCCTAGAATTTTTTTTTTTCAGATAGAGTGGGAGGGAGAGAGAGAGAGAAACATCGACGTAAAAGGGACACATCGAGTGGTAGCCACTCGCATGATCCAACCAGGGCTGGGGACAAACTACAACCGAGTTATGTGCCCTTTATGGGAACTGAACCCTGGTCTCTGCACTGCAGGCTGACGCTCTAACCGCTGATCCAAACCAGTCAGGGCCAACTGAGACATTCTTAATTATTGTTGTTGAACATTTTGTAATGGGTCTACAGCTTCCTAAGCAAACTCTTCCATTATGCACCCCATGGCCTATTGCAGAGACCCCAAACTAGTTACCTCAGACATGATCATGGTTTGAGGTGGAGAAAAGACAAGAAATGTAAACAGATTATGCCTGCGTACAACTCAGAATCATTCATGTTCTGACATAACTATGGCAGGAGGTTGACCTGTTTTCTCTGTCTAGCGTTATAAGTGATGTCGGCATTCAGAGGGAGGTTGTGAAGAAAATTCCTATCATAGATTTTTCTCATAGGAAAAAAAAAGCTTCAATGCTGACAGGGCTCCTCAGTCCAGACTTTCTGTCTGTGCCCCTGGGGATGGTTTTCGTGGTCAGAGGTGACATCCTCTCCCACAGGACATGTAATGTTTTTAATGTATAATGAACATATTTTCCCAACAGACATGTGATTTGGGAACCTATTGTTTCTTTGTAGGCTGTTGATTTATTTTTTCTCTTAATGGTGCTCCTTGGTCTGAGTACTTTAGTGGATTTGGGGTTAAATGTGCAGCAGCTGCACGGCCTCCTTTGTGAGGCTTGTTCTCTAGATTCTGCTGGGACCAATTTCAGTCACGGGGCATGGAGAAGAACCTGTCATGACCAGGGCGGTTTGGGTAAAGATGAAGGTATAGATTTGTGAGTAATTACTTTGGGTCATATAAATGTTGGTGTTAGAATCCTGCTGTCTGCGTGTGAGTCTTATAAACGCTGCCACCAAGTCTGTACCCAATGGGAGGCAACAGGGACAGAGACCTGACTCAGAGCATCACTGGGGAAATGCTACCTGGGTGCATGAACCGGGGTTTGACCAAGACTGAGGACACACACGTCCAGGTGCTTGTTTCATCAGGTTCTGACTCTCCTTGTTGTTTAGCCAGTTCACGTTTTCTCTCCTCTGAAACACAAACACATTTACTGGAGTCAGGAAGAAAGTTTTCTGAGAGTGTGCAGGGGCACAAGTCATGTGTGCGTTGATTTGGTACCTTATGTCTTTCCAAATTTCACTTTCCAGTTCTATCAGTTTTATTGTGTAGTTTTTAGGGTTTCCTATATACAAGGTTATGCCATATGTATAGAGATAATGTGAACCATTTTTTTTTTTTTTTACTTTCTGATTTAGATGTTTTAAAATATTTATTCTTGTCTAATTATTCTGAAAAAAAAAAAAAATGTCCTGTTCTGTGGAACAGAAGTAGTCACAGGGGTCCCGTGTGTTGGTCCTGAGGTTGGAAGAGTAGCTGTGACATTCTCTCTGTGCAGCATGACGTCACGTGTTGGCCTCTCCAATGTGGCCTTTGCTGTCTCGATGCACATCTCTTCTGAGCCTAGTTGGTTAAGGATGTAATCATGACGCCATTCTCAGTCGTTAGGCGATTCTTGCTGCATCTGTGCACATGACGGTGTCATCCGTCCTCCCTTCTGTGCACGAGGTGCGCAGGGACCGGCTCACACACACTGACCCGTCCTTGCATCCAGGGCTGCGTCCCGCTGGGTCACGTGAACGATCCTTTCAACGCGCTGTTAGATTCCTAGCACATTGTGAGGACGTCTGCATCTGTGTTCATCAGGGATACTGATTTGTTGTTTTTATGTTCTTAAAGGCCCCACACGCCGCCTGCCCCTTGACCTCGCTGGCTACACTGGGAGGGGAGAAGCCTGAGGCCCAAGTGCTCCCCGGCGTACCCGCAGCCGCTGGCTGGGCTCTCAGAGCTGAAAGGAGCGGCTCTGAGGAGAAGGCTCCTCACCTCAGGCCCTCTCGCAAAGGCCGACGGGATAGCAGTTCCACCGGGAGCCGAACAGCCGGGTTCCGGGCTGCTCAGAAACTACATATCCCAGGAGGCACTGCGCAGGGTAGACCGTGAGCCTTAGCGGTTGTGCTCCAGGGGCACGTGCTTTGCCTCCAACCCATTAGCCATTGTGGGGACGGAAGACAGAGCGACACGGGAATTGAGCTGCCAATGGAGAGCGCGGGAGGGGCAGGTGGGCAAGGCCTGTGGTTTCCTTGGATACCGAGGACTCGACCTTGCTGGAGAGGGCGGAGCTTTCCAGTGAGACCCCGGAAGTCAGGACCCACAGGGAGACTGAGGAGCATAAATACGTGTCTGCGGAGGGAGGGGACACTGTGGTTGTCGGGGTGAGAACGACAGGCGGCCTCGGGGACCCTCAGGGGAGCTGGGGTCTGACCTTCACGGACGAGGACAGGAGCCGGGAGGGTCCCTGCAGGGGACACACAGCCAGACCGGGGCGGGCTCCCTCCGACGGGATGTGCAGGACCGAGCCCGGGGCCGCTCGTCCCGGCTCCGCGCCCGCAGGCCCCTCGGACGTCCCTGTGCTCGTCGTCGGCCCCTAAGTGAGGGCGACGGCCCCGCCCGGCCTGAGCCCGAAGGGCCGGAAGGACCAGTGAGACCGTGGACGGGACCCGAGCACAGGCCGCAGGGCCGCAGGGTAAAGTGCTCCTTTCATTTCAGGGGGACACTGAGTCCCCGTCCCCGAGACCAACCCAGAGGTCAGGGCTTGTGCGGACAGCAGCGCTGACCTCTGTCCCCACGACCCCGGATCAGGACTCAGATGAGCCCCAGAAGGACCGTCACTGAGGTGCGACGGGGAGGACACGGGCCGACGGTGCTCCTGGCGCTGCCTCCGGTGTGTCTGTGTCCCCTGCTCCTGGCTCTGCCCCTGAAGGTGAGGGGCGTTCACTGCGGGGCTCTGGGGGCCTCTTCTACCTTCTGTGATTCTGGGGTCATTTAAATCATGAAAAAGAAAAAAAAACATTCTCCTTTCCGGCTGATGTTTCCCTTTCGGGGCCACATCCTCTTCCTACTAATGATCCTCTAAGTTCTCAGCAAAGACACTGCGGACAGTGACGTTGAATGAAATGCGAGTGCGGACCCTGAACGCCTTCCAAGAAGCTGAAGCCCGTGGCCTCGGGCGGGACCAGACTCCCTGGGAGCTGCGCCCTGACGGGGCTGGTTCCTGATGAGGGGCCGCGGTCTTCACCGCCGAGGCCCAGGGCTCCCAGCTGCCCGTCACCTTCTATAAATGTAGTATCTTCTTGTTATTTCTCCTCCTTTCTGTCCTAGTCCGTCTTCCTTCTTCCTCCTCCTAGTGAAGACCCACAGTAGGTGCGAGCTTTTAGGTTCACCAGGTTCCCCCCGAATACGAGTTCTGTGCGTGGCTTTGTTCCATGTGGTCCTAATTATTCAGACTGACCTTCAAACTGTCTTTTAAAATGACAGCCAGTGGGAATAACTTGGAAAAAGACATTGGTTTAAGCACGGTGAGAATGCACTCAAATTTGTTGAGTACGTGCCATATATTTCTGGATTCAATGAGAATTTCTACTAGATAATTTTGTTTCTAGGGTAATTTCTGAGACAAACCGAGTAAATGGAATTGGCAACAAATCTTTAATTGTCTATATGATATAATGATTATTCTACTATTTTGAATACAATAAATCTAAAGATTATTAAAAAATTAGTTTTCTGATCATATGAGTTTCCAAGTCGATAAAATTATTTATAATTAACATTCATGTAATATATTAAAAAGTTATTGAGCCCTGGCTGGTGTGGCTCAGTTGGTTGGAGCAACATCAATGCACCAAAGGGTTGTGAGTTCGAATCCAGTCAAGGCACATACCTCAGAAACGATGATTTCCAAGGCAGCCAATTGTTATTTCTCCCTCTATCTATGTCTTTCTCTCTCTCTATCTTCCTCCCTCCCTCTTTATACCTTCACTGAAAAAACATATCCTTGGGTGGGGATTAAGAAAAGTTATTACCCTGCTGGTGTGGCTCCAGTGGACTGAGTGTCCACCTATGGACTGAGAGGTCCCAGTTCCATTCTGGTCAGAGAACATACCTGGGTTTCCTGCTCTATCTCCTGTAGGGGGTGTGCAGGAGGCCGATTTGTGTGTCTCTCCCACATCGATGTTTCTATCTCTTTCTCCCTTCCTCCCTTTCTAAAAAACAAACAAACAAAAAACCAATAATTTTAAGAAAGTCATTGATACTTTAAAAAGTCTAATGCTTTATGTATCAAATCAGTCCCCATGTCGATAATGACTAATAAAAATACTACCTTCCATCTGTATCACATTATAGTTTCAGAGCATGTGCACATATATCCTCACAAAAGACTGTTTAGCAGAGCAAGTATTATTATCCTCACATTATAGATGAGAAAACGAGTTAAGAAAGTTTAAGGTTAAAGAGTTAAAAGGTCTGGTCCTGTTACCACTCTACCAAAAACTCCTATCTTTCTGACACCTTTGAAGAAAAACAAATTATTCACCAAATGAATGGAGAATCATATATAAATTTCCCGCTTTATTTCAGTGCACTTGTAAGATATTTTTATGTCTTCAATTATTAAAAAGCTGTTCCTGTGGCCATGAACATGCTCTGCTGGTTGGCGTGTGAGTTATTACAAACTTCCAGCTGTCAGTTCAGCAACATACATTAAGTACCTTGAGAATATGTATATCTGTGACCTGGAAATTGTGCCTTTTAGCATTTAATGTAAGCATAAAGTCAGTGATGGTAAAAAAAAAAAAAAAAAAGTTATGTTCAAGGAATTTTGTTTTACAGGGCTATTTATGATAGTAAAGAATTGAAGCACCTCAAAATGTTATAAATAAAAGGGTGTTAATATAAATTAGTATACATCTTGATTAATATGCAACAATTAAAAGTCATCTTTTGAAGACTATTCACAGATATGGGACTTTTTCCACAATATCACTGTACAATGAAACCTCTGGTTCCGCTCCTGGGTGCGTCCCCTTCACTCACATTCTGTTACCACACTCACAGCCCCTCTGACACTTCTCATCACCACATGGGGGCTTCTCTCCATCACAAGCAATTCTCTGTGACACCATCTGGGTGTCCAACAATTTAACTCACTGGTGACCCTTTCTACCTGGAGAAAGTGTCAGATCCCACAGGTGAAGGGGTGAGTCTCTTAAAACTGCTTGCGCCCACTTCAGATGCCGATCAAAAACCGCAGGTCTCTTGGTTACCACATCTTCTGTCTGATTTGGCTACAAAGTGGAGATTCCCATGACCCTCTCCTCAGGTTGGATGAATTTACTAGACTGGCTCACAGAACGCAGGGAAACATTTAACCTACACTAACCAGTTTATTTGAGGATATGATAAAGAATGCAGAGAAACAGCCAGATGAAGAGATGTGCAGCACTATGTCTTGGTGGGTCTGGAGAGCAGAAGCTTCTGTTCCTGTGGAGATGGGGTGTGTCACCCTCTTGCATGGAGTGCGTGCTCCCCATCTGCACAGGGACACAAGAGGCTCCTGCTCTCAGAAATCTTAAGTGGTAAGGGTAGAATACCAAAATGTATGTCTAGTATGACCCCTATTCTTTAATGGTAATAGTAATTTTAACATCAAGTTTTATTTTAAAATATATTTCATAAAAATAGTTCTAGAGGAAAATATGTGACTTGATAACAGTAATTTTTTTGGCCATTTTTCAAACTGACACAGTTTTATTAATTTATGTTTGCTACAGTGTTTCTTCTTTTTTCCCCATTGACACCCTGCTCCCCAACACCCTGACCCTGTCTGCAGCTTTGTTGTTCATGTCCATCAGTTATGCGTACATTTATATAAGTACTGTGGTTACTTGATAACTGTTATTATCTATATGTAGTGAGACAATAAATTATTTTTTCAGTTTTTGTGTGTGTTTTCAATAGAAAACATATTACATTTATTTGTTTGTTTATTTATTTATTTATTTATTTATTTAAATTCTTACCCGAGCACATTGTTGCATGTATCCTCAAACAGAGCAAGAGGGAGGCAGGGTGGAAGAGAGAGAGAGAGAGAGAGAGAGAGAGAGAGAGAGAGAGAGAGAGAGAGAGAGAGAAACATCAATGTGAGAGAGACACATCAAGTTTTTGCCACCAACACAACCTTAACTGGGCTGGGGACAAACTGCAATCGAGGTGCCTGCACTTAGCAGGAACCAAACCCAGATTCTCTGTTTCATGGGCAGACTCTCTAACCACTGAACCAAAACAGCCAGGGACATATTACATTTATAATTTAAAGTATATGAAGAATTTGTTAGCATCTGTTGCTTCCTGCGAATGACTTATTATGTAAATGTGCATGAATATTTTATATTTCATAAATGGACAGCAGAGGAATGAGAGTGTTTACCAAAGAATGGAACCTCACTGAAGGATTATGGAATTCAGGTTAAGTGAGGTGAGCCCAAGGTCTTTGCTAACTATCTTAATTATAACTTTTAAAATAAATATACCTTATTACTTCTAATGATATCTTAATGAACCCTACAATTTATATTATTAATTTACTGTTGTATTAAGCATTCAATGAACATGTAGGTAGTGCCATTTGAAATTTACATTATTTTTTCCATGCAGATGATGTACAGGAGAAAGTTGTTACTTAATGTGGTCAAATATTCCCACTTTAAATGCCTTCATAAGAAAGATGTCGGTGGGCAGGACCAGAGGGAAAGTGAGGGTGTGAGAGAGTGAGCGAGTGTGTGATAACGTGTCAGTGGACGCGGAAGTGGACCACCAAACCCCAGCAGTGCAGAGACACAGATCAGAAGGATCTTGTGCTGTGGAAGGGAGCAGCCAGCTACCACAGTAAATAGCTCTTCAAGGTGCTTCTCCCTGCACTGCTCGGAAGTCCCACCATTTTGGAAGATCTTGGGTCCTCCCTGGGAGGAAGCAGTGGGAGTAACAAGTACCCAGCAATCTGAGCCCACCAGCACATCTGGCACCATCTGACCAGGGGTCACTCTGTGTCAGCACAGACCAGTGTGCAGAAATGGAGCTCCCGAGGTGCTGGTTGCAGAAGCCACAGACAGCCCAGAGCCCAGCACTGTCTCCCATAGTATCAGCCTGATTAGTGTCAAGATATAACCCCAGCAACAGAGGCTGGGGAGCAGACATCCATCCCCAGGCAACAGAAGCACAGACCAGCAGCTGAGAACTATCCCCAAAAACTACAACAAAAGCTGAGAAGAAGTTGATCCCCATGGGGCAGCAGCACTCCCCAACCACCAGCGTCAGGACCTGGGGCTCCACAGAGGCCTGTGTGGTCCAGTAGCTCACAAGAGCATTGGGAAGCCTGAGCCCCAGAAAGACTGGTGTGATCCAGCTGCCTGTCTTCCAGAACTGCAGGGTGTGGGGAACCAGAGAGGCCTGGGTGACCCAGCACAAACTATGTGATCCAGTTACCTATGGAACCTGCGGGTGCTGCAGCACCAGAGAGGCCTGTGTGACCCATCAAGGACTGTGCATTCTAGTCACTGATGGGGCCTGTGGAGCTCTGAAGCACCAGAGAGGCCTGTGCAACCCAGCAAGGACTGTGAGATCGATTTACCCATGGAACCTGAGTGGTGCTGGAACACCAGGAATGCCTGGGCAACCCAGCTGTGCACAGATGATCTCCCTGTACCAAAAGGGAATTACAACTAAAATAAACACAAATCCTTGGAAAAGAGCAACATAAAAAAGCAGGACAGAACCATATAAGCAGGGACACTGGTAGAATCTGCAGAAGCATGAGAGGCTGGCGGGCTGGGAGCCCACAGACAGCAGCAGTCTTAGCTGTGAGCAGTGCCCTTGGGGAATAATGACCATGCCCGCTCCACAGTGCAGACAGCCGGGACAGAGTGCTAAAATAGCCACAGCCACTCTCCTGGGGGCTACGTCAGAAGGAGGGCACACGGTGCTGGAACTCTGTGGGGAAACCCAGGATTTGGAGGGCAGTCAGAGTTTTTGCTGAGTTGCAGCCACCAAGTACGGTGGCCAGTGTGCTCTTTCAAAAAGCTGTGGGACAAAGCAGCAGCCCCTTCTTAGGTGAGGCAAAGAAATAAAAATTGAGGCTTATTAACAACCAGTTAATGCCCTGGTGATGTGAGTTGAATTGATCACGTGGTCTGGTCCTTCTCAAGTATATTATTACAACTCTGAGAGTTTATTGTGAAAAGAGACAGCTCTATCTTTCCGTAGCATTTAGATAATGGTGTATTGTGTTCTCGTGTAATAAATGTGTTTACAGAGCATGGAGATAAAACCTGGGCAGTAGACGTGCCCGGAACCCACCTCTTCCTGGGGGACGTGAGCTCAGAGGGTCATAAGCTCTCCAGGGTCTTGAGAGCATGATTTCCTTCGAAGCACACAGAGGACCAGAGACTCTTCATCCCCCTCCCCTCATCCAGCATGGGTGTCGGGTCCCTACCCGCAGAAGCTCTATGGACCCCTGGTGGAGGGTGAGGTCGCTGTGGTCCTCTGAGTCATGCTCACAGCCTGGGGATGTTATGGCAAATGGGATTTCGTCATATTTGATTCATGTTGAGATCCTGAGATACAAGCATTTCAGTAGATGACCCGGGTGGGTCCTCCTATGAGAAGTGTTTTTTAAAGGCAGGCAGAGGTAGATTAGGCTCAAGGACGACAAGAACACGCTGTGACCTCTGTGATCAGGGCACATGTTTTTGGCTGTAAAGATGTAGGAAGAAGCCACGGGACCAGAAATGCAGTTCTAGTTTCTGGAAAAGACTACGAAACAGGTTTTCCTGTGTGACAATGGAGAAATTGGCAACACACAGACTCAGACATGTAGAAGCTTCAACAGGGTTCTGAGGAGATGCCTGGTCATCAGGACCTGCACATCAAACCCCACAGGAAATCTGCACACCCCTGCAGGTCACCTCTTCTTGAAGGAAACACGCTGTAGGAGAACAGACCGGTGTTGGTGAGCATGCGGAGAGAGGAACCCTTGTACTCTATGGGTGGAAAGCTAAGGTCCTGCAGCCACATGGAAAACAGCGTGTTGGTTTCTTGAAAATGAGAGCAAAATTCTGTGAGACTGAGCAAAGAGCTCCTAGGTGTTCATGTGAATAATAAACTCAGGACTCTGGAGAGGTGTTGCACGGCCCTGTTCATTGCAGCCGTGTTCAGTGTAGTGAAGACGTGGAAATATCTCTGTCCATCAGTGGGTGAGTGTACAAACCTGTGTGATATTCTCATGATGGAATATACTCACCCTTAAATCACAGAAAAACCCTGCAAAAACCCAACCTTGATGACACTAGAGGACACTGTGCTCTGTGAAATAAAGCCATCAGGGAAAGACAGATACTGTCTGATTCCACCTACACTGGGGACTGAATGACTTTTCCTTTCAGCAGAGTGTGGAGGAGCCCAGGCCTGGGTGTGGTGACGGGATAGTGGAGGGTCGGCTGCCCTGGAGGCCTGCGCTGACAGAGAACAAAGACGGAGGCAGCTTGGAGGAGACACTGTGTCAGGACACAATCAGCCCTGGTTCTGGATTCTGTGCATCCACAAGAGCCTGGGTGTGGCGGCCTCAGTGTGTGGAGTTGTCCAGCCTCAGGGCCCTGTGAATGATGATGGACATTCAGTCCCCATGGAGAATGGGGAAAAGGAGACAGAGCCCTGTAAACCCCTGCAGTCCTGGGGGCTGTGTGAACACCAAGGACATGCCCCTGTGTGATCTCTGAGACTTGATCCTCCACTCTGAGTTATCACTGAGATCCTCCTGGGCTGAGGTATGGATCAGTGGATGGTTGTTTTTATTGCTGAGTAGTAGTCCATTGATAGGTGTTTCCTACTTTGCTTATTGGTAAAATTAAAATGACTTTTGGATGATTTGCAGCTTCTAACACAAAAATACTATAAATATTTACACATATTTTTGTTTGAATAAATTGATTACTTCTTGTCCATCAAACAATTCCAGTGGAGCCCATCAGATATATGTTAAGTGTGTTTTTAATTAAATAAGAAATGGCGATTCACTTTGAGAAGAAGAAATAACAGGACACAGAGGGATCTGGAGAAGAACAGCCCAGTCGCTGCCGATATGTCATCTGTACACTGTGTCACCTCCTCACTTGTCTTCAGTGAGAATTTGAGAAGTTAGAGACACAAAGAAAAAGGGGGATCATCCTGGATGCAGCTGAAAGCTGAGAAAAAATCCTGCACCAAACAGAAAGACCCCCCTTCCCCTTCACTCTGCCCCTGGGCCTGGGCTGTTCTCAGTGGTCAGTGTTCTCTGAGCGCCCCCTGGTGTTTTGAGCGCCCCCTGCAGCCCCGCCCTCTTGTCCTCAGGAGGTTTGTCTGGGCTCACACTGACTTCCCTTTACTGTGTGTCTTGCACAGTAATACACGGCCGTGTCCTCGGGGGTCACGGAGCTCAGCTGCAGGAAGAACTGGTTCTTGGACGTGTCTCTTGAGATAGTGGTACGGCTCTTGAGGGACGGGTTGTAGTAAGTGCTACTATCTCTACCATGTATGATCCCAATCCATTCCAGCCCCTTCCCTGGTTTCTGGCGGACCCAGCCCCAGTAGTAACCACTGCTGATGGAGTAACCAGAGACAGTGCAGGTGAGGGAGAGAGTCTGCGAGGGCTTCACCAGTCCTGGGCCCGATTCCTGCAGCTGCACCTGGGACAGGACACCTGTGGACAAGGAGCATCAGGCCTTGTAAGTCACGTGCAGTCACAACCACCCCACAGACCCTTGTCTGACCTCTGAGACCCTCACCTTGGAGGGCTGTCACCAGGCACAGGAGAAGACTCAGCAGTCTCATCTTCTACTAGACCAGGGCTCTGCCTTCCCGAGAGAACTCAGCCCTGTGTGAGGAGAGAGCTGTGAGCCTCCCCAGCCCAGGGGAGGATTTACCCTGGAGCTTGGGGAGAAATTTGCATGTGGGCCAGCCCCTTATAAGTGGGGGACTGAGGTCAGGGCGCCCTGGTCCTTCTGGGGCCTCTCTTTGGCACGTCTTCTCTCTCTCTCTCTCTCTCTCTCTCTCTCTCTCTCTCTCTCGGTACATGCCTCTATCCAAGTACTCTCTCATCAATGTTTCTATCTCTCACCCTCTCCATTCCTCTCTCGCTAAATCGATAAAGAAAAATAAATAAATAAAAACCAGGCATCTTCTCTTTCCATGTCAGTGGGAGAGTAAAACAAAGGCCTCCCCTGTAGCTGACACAGGCCTTCCACAGCGCTGAGGACCTTGGGTACATACAGGTTCCGCCAGCACTTGGACCAGGACGCCAGGTCGCCTGTCCAATTCCACTGTCATTGTCACCATAACCATCATCACCATCTTCAATACTGCTTATTTATAATCAGTTTTCTCATTTTCTCTAGACCTGGTTTTGTACTCACATAATAATCCTTTATCTCAATTTTTACTAATTTTGTACAATATTTAACTTGACTATGTAGCTGTACGCGGATATCTTCTTCATTACTGCTGAGTCCCTGACAGGTACCTGAGCTCTGTGCACACTGAGCTCCTCCCATCCCTCAGAACCTGGTGACAATGAGGAAACACTCAGTCCCCATGGAGGAGAGCTTTTTCCCTGTCATTAAGGAGAGGGAGACGGAACCAAGCAAACCCTGTGGTCCTAGGGGGTTGTGTGAACCCCCAGGACATGCCCCTGTGTGGTCTCTCAGAGTAGATCCTTCACTCTGAGTCATCACCGAGATCCTCCTGTGCTGAGGTGTTTATCAGTTGATGGTTATATTTATTGCTGAGTAGTATTCCATTGATAGATATTCCTGAGTTTGCTTATTTGTAAAATTAGAAAAAATGTTTGGGTTGTTGTAGATCCTAACACAAAGATGCTAAAAATATTTCAATTCACATTTTAATGAAAGATGTATTCTCCTGGAGCAAACACTCTTAGTGGGACCGCTGAGAAATATGTTAAGTATATATTTGATTTAATAAGAATCCGAAGTTCATTTTGTAAAAAACAATAACAGAATATGGAGGGACCTGAGGTAGGAGAGTCTGCCAGTCACTGACGATATGTCATCTGCACACACAGTGTTTCCTCCTCACTTGTCTGCAGAGAGATAACAAGAAGTTAGAGCCACAGAGAAAAGGCAAGTACAGTCCCTGGATGCAGCTGAGAGCTGAGAGGAAACCCCTGCTCCCAACAGGAAGCCCCTCCTTCCCCTCACTCTGCACCTGCTCCTGGGCTGTTCTCTATGGTCTTTGTGTCCAGAGCGCCCCCTGGTGGCCTGAGCGCCCTCTGCTGTCCTGAGCACCACATGTAGCGCCGCCCTCCTGTCCCCTCAGGAGGTGTGAGTCTGACCTCTGAGACCCTCACCTTGGGGGGCTGTCACCAGGCACAGGAGAAGACCCAGCAGTCTCATCTTCTTCTACACTAGGGCTCTGCCTTCCCCAGAGACCTCAGCCCTGTGTGAGGAGAGAGCTGTGAGCCTCCCCAGCCCAGGGGAGAATTTACCCTGGAACTTAGTGAGAAATTTGCATGTGGGGAGCTCTGTGCTCATAAATGGGTAGGGACTGACATCAGGCTGCCCTCATCCTGCGGGGTCCTGAGATCATTTTTTTTTAACTGAACTCAGGGGTGTAGGTCTGGGGTTGGAGAGCCTTGGGTTATGCGGCACCTTGGAATCAGGTCAGTGGATGGGCCCATGTTTTTTTATATCCTCACCAGAGGACGTTTTTCCATTTTTTGTTCAGATAGAGTGGGAGGGAGAGAGAGGAAGAGAGAGAAACTTCGACGTGAAAGGGACACATCCAGTGGCTGCCACCCGCACGACCAACCAGGGCCGGGGACAAACTGCAGCCGGGGTACGTGCCCTTAGCGGGAACTGAACCCGGGTCTCTCTGGACCACAGGCTGACACTCTAACCACTGAGCCAAACCGGCCAGGGCTCATGTTTTATTATTAAAGAGAAATACTGGGCTAGGTAACGGATCACACTATTTTAAGCTAACAGGTCATTTAATCCCGTAGTCAATGGAGACACAATATTTAAAAACATCTTCTTAAGTCCAAAAAAACACATTAAATAGTTCAAATTGGACAATCATAACTTCCTATAAGATAACACTTTGCTGTCAGCTTTGGTGTATAAGTTACTGGGGTGAAGAGCAGTCCTCCCTGACCTGGCTGGAGGTTCTGGGCCTGCAGCCCCGGTCTCAGCCCCTGATAGGTGCCCTCTGCCCCCCTAGCCCGAGACCACGTGTGGAATGAGTTCCGGAGCGAAGGGCACTTTTCTGATTTGGTAAAATGTTATTTTTGCAATAAACTGATTCATAAACACGTAAATATATTGAATTTCTGAACCTCATTACCACATTCAAATAAATAAATCCATGAATAAAAAAAAAGTCATAATTTTATATCAAGACCTGTGTCTCAGTGTCTGGCTCAGAAATGCGGTTGCTGCTTTGGGAGCCTCCTCGTGGAGGGAGAGGGTCTGGGCTCCAGACCAGGTTCCCTCTGGGACCTGCCTCCAGCCCCCTGTCCCAACCGGCCCGCCCTTGGGGCGCTGCTGGCCAGATGTCCCTCAGTGCTCCTGACACCTCATCTCTTCTTCACCTGCCTGGTGAAGCTTCCAGCAGGATGGGAGCTCCATCCCTGGGGTGTGACAGTCTGGTGATCTCAGCTTCTGGAGTTCTTGCTCATTTCTTACTTGGGGACTGGGATTTGCAGCTGGGAAGTGGGGGCCACATGGGTGCTGAATCCTTGTGGCTGCAGGCCTGCAAGGGAGCAGGTGGTGTATGCAGGCCTGGAGCTGTCCAATGTTACAGGACCCAGAGGAGCTCCTGGGGGAGACTTGCTGGTTTTCGGGGTGTGAGCCAGGTGTGGCCTTCGATGCGCGTCTGCGCATTTCATGGGTGGTCTGTGCACCTGTGCTCAGGATGGACGCCTGTCTGCCCGCCCTGGCTCAGGTCCCTAGGACCAGCTTGCTTTGGGAAGTTTCCTCTCTGGGAGCATTTTTCTGCTCCACACAGTCTAAAAACCTGGTCTACAGAGTTTCTCGGCTGGTCCCTGGTGAGAAAGAGTCTTGAACCCGTGTTCAGTTTCAGACATACCTTTTCATCTGTTGCTGCTGGATTCAATCATGGTGACTGTTTCCCTACAGAAGAAAAAGCATATGCTGTCTAGGTACCAAAGTAAGACGTGCTTACCGATCCTCCTGTGTAAATCCAGGAAGTGGGCACATGCATTCTCTTCCCCATTTCTCTGTCTCTGAGCACTTTCCCTCAAGTTCTCACTAGGCTGCTACTTTTGTGCATGGAACGTTTCCACTTTCAAAAGTTATGCGTGACTGACGCATGCATTTGTCACCATCGTTCAGGTTTGTCTGAGGGCATGGTTTCCTGCCCTGGCCTGTCTTTATTCCATGGCTCCTCCATATCTGAGGTCCTTTACTTCTCTGTTGAGGTTCCAACAGCATCATGAGAAAGGCTTGTGGTGTGAGTGCTGACGCTTGAGCTGTGTGTAAAATGTTGAGTTCACAAACTTTCCTTTCTTTCTTTTTCTTTTCTTTTTTTTTACTGATCTGAGAGAGAAAGGGAGCGGGAGAAAGAGACTGAATCATTGATGAAAGAGAATATCAATCAGATGCCTCCTGCATGTCCCCAACAGGGAATGGAGCCCACAATATGGGCATGTGCCTTTACTGGGAATTGAACCTGCCACCTCTTGGTGCACGGGTCGATGCTCAATCACTGACCACACCAGTGGGTCAGACTTTTCTTCTAATTCTGATGTCTCTGCTTCATTATCTTCTACTATGTGTTCATAATCCAGGAAGGGAAATTGAAGCCAGGTTCATACTTGTTAGTAAAAAGAAACCTATTTTTTTCTACTGGATGCACTAAAGCTCCTTAGTGTGAAGGCAAGCGGCCCAATCCCCGCAGGATGGAGCTTCATTGTGGCCAGAAAGGATTTCTGACAGCCTGGCACAGAGGACAAATTGGGAGAACTACCCAAAGTGTGCCAGTTGGAATATATTTATCTTGGGAGAGACGTCCTGCCTGGTTCCAGCCCCTCCATCCTGGGGTGGGAGCAGGAGCTGGAGCTTGGGGGAGTGGCGGGGTGGGGCGGGCCCAGGGACACACAGGGCACCCAGAATACTGAGCTCGCACAGCTTCTCACTTAGTTTTAAGTGTAACCACCCATCCGTCGGTCAATGTGACTGTCTCCACTGGATAATGAGAAAAGGGAGGTGTGAAGAAAGGAACAAAGGTCAGATTCAACTTTCTCAACGCAGGGAAAGCCCTGAGCAGCTGAAGAGACAAAACTATTCAATGCTCAGCCTCAGCAGGCTGGCTGAGGAAATAAAAAGGAAGGTTTCCGGGAAATGGCTCCTAGAAATGGCTTTGGCCCCACAAAGATACATTTCCACAGCCCCAGGCTGTCTGCAGGGACAGAGCTGCATTTCGTTGGTGCTGAGCGCCAGGCAGTGACCCTCAATCCTGGTGCCCGACAGCTTCTCCTGGCAGGACGGTGCTCCCTGAACAGCTGAACTCTGGGCTGCAGGAAGGTGACCTCGAGGACAAGTTGCTTCTCATCTGGGGAGGTTGGGGTGCTCAGAGTATGTGGAGTTGGGCAGAAAAGTTAGCGAGGGTGTCCAGGCTGGTCGAGGTTGCATGGACGTGCTCGCGGACCTGGGGTCCCCGGGTAAGGGTGTTCGGGGTGCAGTGAGCCTTGTCTCAGGCCCTGCGGGGTGGGCAGCTCTGCCCTGAGCTGAAACAGCTCCTACTCAGAAGTAAGGGCGTGGGGACCTTTAGACAGAGGAAGAGAGAGAAGACTTCAGGGTGGGGTTGTGTGCCCAGGGAGCCTGGGAATCATGGGGGGCAGTTCTGGTTGCTTGTCCCCTGTCCCCCTGGCCCGATGGCCCTGGGTCAGGTGGGTCTGCATGGTGGGCTCACTTCTGGATGCCCTTCCCCATCCATTCACTGAGGGGGCAGGAGACAGAAACAGACCGTCAGGGGCACTGGCTGGAAGGGGTGCCCTGTAGCAACGGTTCAGTCTCTTCAAAGCGACAGGGGGGACCTCTCTGTCTCCTCTGTGTGACATGAGGCCCTGCTGCTCACATCCTGTGAGAAGACATGTCGACCAAGCTGTGTTTAGTGGTGACTCTGTTTTTAATTGCTTGGAATTAACACTTGGTTTGCATAAACTTGATTTGCCAATTTACTGTGACATTGGGGTCATCGCTGCTCAAAGGAGGGACAACTGATCGTGTCAGTCACTGATTGTGTTCGTGACAGAAGGAAGCAGGATGTGCGCGGCCTCAAGACGGAGCCCCCAAACCGCCGGGATTCAGCATGATGACCGAGTCCCCTGTCCCACCTCCGGCAAGCCACTCCTCCCAGAAGCTCTCTTCCTAGGAAGAAGGTGTTATGATGACGGGATCCAGGGGAGGGGGCAGCCTGGCCGACACTCCACCTGCTGGACGCTGTCCTGTCTACCCCAACCCTCGCAGCCCGGGGTCAGGGACAGGGCTGGACCGGACTGACCCCGGGGTCCAGCTTGCACTTTCCTGGGGATGGAGGAGACTCATTATTTACATCTCACAGATCCAGGGGTCAGGACGCCAAGTGTCTGCCCACATCCCAGCTTTTCTCACATATAAAATGAAGAAAGAAATGGAGTCACAGTCACCACAGAGCACAGGGACGCAGAGGGCACCTGTGGCCTGGGACCTAAGGGCTGCCTCCTAGACACGTCGGAGGTCACTTGGGTGAGCTTGAAGGTCTTTCTGATCCTGAGGGGCCACTGCCCCTTGTCCCCATCCAGGGTTCTGTAGACAGGCCTGCCCAAAGCACTGCCCTGGCCTGGGGACACCCCTGCCCAGAGCCCTTGGCAGCCCCGCTCCCCACGGGAGAACAGTCAGGCTTTCCCATAGGCTCACAGTCTCACCTGGGCTGGGCCTGCTCACCTCCAGCCTGGTCCGCCGCCACGCCCCTCAACCTGCCAGTCACACCGCCATGCCCAGCAGGGCCTGTGTCCCGCTTGTCTGTCAAGGCCTAAATCAGAGGGCTCCTGGGCCAGAGGAGAGCTGATGTCACCAGGCAACCTGGGAGTCGTCACTGCCAAACAGAACAGGCATCGCCACACTCACAGCACCTGGGACGTCGCCAGCCCTGTGACACACACCCCTGTCCACTCTTCACAAGGGCTCTGTGAGGTCCAAGCTCCGCTCGTCCCCTCTCACAGGAGGACAGTCCAGCTCAGACAGGTTCCGTCTGCCAGAGGACGGCCCGATTGAAGCCCGTCCACTGCTGCTGGCGCCGGAGGTCCCACCAGGTCTCACCCGCTCCTCACATCCTTCATGGTCTCTACTGGTTATTTCTGGATTTCTCGCCTGACTGGACTCCTGACACGTCTAATTTACACTCGTCCTACTGTCCTGAGCTGGCGGCTGTGGGCCTTGGAGAAAGTGCTGTCTCCACACAGCTCAGGGTCCAGGGTGCATATGTGTACCAGCGGTGCCGAGTACTGGTGCACTGCCCACCCCACGCCTGTGCACGTCGGTGATGTGGGTGGGGCCCCCCAGAGCTGTTGGACCAAGATAGTGGCGGCCAGTGAATGAGGGAATGACAGCCACACCCCTTTTCTGTGAGGCAGCAGGTGTTGCCGCGGGGTGCAGGTTCTCTGGTGCCACGAGTTCCCCTGCACACTGGTGAAAGGGGACCATTCTGCTGGGCAAGGTCCACTGTGTTTCAGGAGAAGAGAGGAAGGTGCACTGGGTTCAGCTTGCCCTGGTGCTCAGTCTGTTAAGGAGACAATTGGGTCCCCTGGGAACCTAGTGAGATAATAGTCCCTGAGACGTGGGACTATTACCATCTGCGAAAGAGAATGTTGTCGACACCATCATCGTCCTCAGTGAGATGAGCGAACACAGGGCCCAAAATACAGAGGAGGGTGCCTCGGACCCTGACCCTCAGGAAGAGCGGGAGTGCCCTGAGCACCCAGGGAGCTGTTCTCACCCCTCCCTGCATGGTTTCTGTGCCATGTTCCTAGGTAGGTGGGTTCTGAGCGCCCCCTGCTGATCCTGAGGGGTCTGCAGGGTTCAGAGCGCCCCCTGGTGTCCTGACTCCTCCTGGTGAACCCGAGGGTCTCCTGCAGCTCAGCCCCTCCTGTCCCCCTGCAGGGAGTTGGAGTCTGAATTATAGAGACGTCCTGGTCAGGAAAATGTCACATGTCCAGTGTTTATCTCACTCATACTCATTGACCCACTCTGTGTCTCTAGTTCTCCATAAATTACCTCTTACAGTAGCAGCACAGACAACCCAGCTGAGCCCAAACTCCATGGCGAGTGGTCTGTGTTCAGTCTTGATTGGGGAATGAGAACATCTGGGAACCTGGGGCTGGGCTCCTATCTCACAGATTCAAGATCCGGGTGGGCTGGTTTTCATGAGCTGAGGGGGCCCTGTTTGCATGTCCTCCTACTGCAGAGGGAGCTCTGGGGTTGGACGCTCACATAAATGACATGGTTTCACAGTGTGGTGTGTCCAAGAGAATGTGTCTGAGTAGAATTAGCCCTGGTGTCTGAGCCTCTGCTCCTCTCAACCTGACCCCACTGCTTCCCTGAGTGACCTCCAGACCATGGGCCATGCCTAGTGAGGGTGTCAGTGCTACCTGGCAGGACACTGGACCTCGTTAACATGTGGTCATGGTCCAATACAGCAGAAAAGTCAATGTAATAGGGAACTAAAAGAGAGGTTAAGGTTTTATTTTATTTTTTTTATTATTATTTTTTTTTATCCTCACCCGAGGATATTTTTCCATTTTTTGTACAGATAGAGTGGGAGGGAGAGAGAGGAAGGGAGAGAGAGAGAGAAACATCGATGTGAAGGGACACATCGAGTGGCTGCCACCCGCACGACCGACCAGGGCCTGGGACAAACTGCAACCGAAGTACGCGCCCTTAGCGGGAACCGAACCCGGGTCTCTCCGGACCGCAGGCCGACGCTCTAACCGCTGAGCCAAACTGGCCAGGGCGAGGTTAAGGTTTTAAATATCATATCTTAGATGGGTACCTGCATGAACACAGGAAGGTGATCAACCATAACACCCAGAGGGAGATTAACATGTGGGAAATTCATGTTCAGGAGGTGGACGTTCCCTCTGATACTATTTCCTTTGCACAGTGTTCCGAGGATAAACTAAGAACAAAGTGTAGCCCTTGAGCCAGTGGACCAATGTTGGAGGACAGTGGGAAACTGTATGGGTCGCTGGAAAGAGAGGTTCCCTGAGGGAAACGGTGACATGAGGAGGAATCCCCATGGGAAAGCAGCCCAAACCTCCAACTGCACCTGCTCCTGGATGGTCCTTGTGTTCAGAAACCTGGAGCGCCCCCTGGTGGTCACAGCCTCTCCCTCAGGAGGTTTATGTCTGAGCTCACACTGACTTCCCCTCACTGTGTCTCACACAGTAATGCATGGTCGTGTCCTCAGATTTCAGGTTGGTCATTTTAAGAGAGACTGTGCTCGTAGGGTTGTTCCTGGAGATTGTGAATCTTCCTTAAACGGATGGCGTGTACCTCTGATCTGTTTCCGAAGTTTTTCTCACTCTCGACACCCACTCCAGCCCCTTCCTTGGAGGCTGGCCGACCCAGTCCATGATGTAGTTAGTGAGGTTAACCCAGAGGCTTTGCAGGAGATGCTCGGGGACCCCCCAGGGCTGCACCAAGCCTCCCCCAGGCTCCACCAGCTGGACTTGGCACAAAACACCTGCAAACAGATAAACAGACTGAGAACTGTCCCTGCAGCGCGGTCGCCGCTGAGCCCGAGCCCGGGGACGCAACTTTGACAGCGATGAGAAGGGAGGCCCAGAGGAGTGCGGACCCCATGGTGTGGGCACAGGACGGGCTGACCCCTGAGGCTCCTCTCTGGGATCAGCAGGGACAGGGACTGGGCAGGGTTTCATGAGCAGGGCCAGGTCCTCATTTGCACGTCTTTCCCCTGTGGGCCTGTCTGAGCTCCCACCCAGGCTCCTCCCTCCCTACCTTGTATCCCGGGAGGTCAGGGGACAGGATGCCTGGGCCTGGACCCAGGGGCACTCTGCTCGTCTGAACATTCTCGTGTTTGTTTGTGAACAGTGACAGACAACTAAACCAGGATGGAAATGGGATATTTAAGGTTCTCCAGGCAGGTTACATATAAACTCACTAAGGACACGTCCAGGGACAGGATTGTGAAGACGACGGTGCCCCCTGGTGGTTGTTCTGAGCCACACAGGTGGACAATACTGGGTCTGAAATAGTTTGCTGAGACAAGGCGCCGATGTCTGAGACCGAAAAGTACTTCCTGGCATTTTGAAATGGTGGCACCCCAAATTTTGCTTCTTCCTTATACTCAGCTGAGTTTCTGCAAGGACACCTGGACCTCAGGGCTCCCACCTATGGAAAAACCTGAGGAACAGAACACTCCTCATAGCCAGGGGCATAGGACTCTGGTACCAGGGACTCAGCTTGCACGTGTGAGGTGCTGTGACCTGCCTGCTTGCACACTCACTCACTCTAGAGTGTCCACCGAGTGACACACCGGAGCCTCTTTAACTCAGTGGAGATGTTTTATGACATTTGTTAGGAACCTTCATGACTGTGGCAGTAGAGCTGCAGAGGGGGGTGAGCACAGGCACAGACTCACCGAGCACAGAGGGCAGCTCCCTGCCAGGAACCGGTCCCTTCACTGCAGCCCTGAGACCTTGTGTCTCTGACTCTAGGACTGAGCCTGAGACCACAGGGGTAAATCACAGAGGAGAGGGCAGCACAGCTCCATCCTCCTCGATCTGGGACACAAGGATAGGGCCTTATTCTTTGTGTTTCTGTCTGAAATGACATAGAGGGAGGATGGCAATGGCCACTGTGTATGCAAACTCAATGAAAGGCAGCCGGCTCTGTCAGATGTGACCATCACTGTTATATCATTCCACACACTGGGGAGAGAGGGCTCTAAGGCTTCACCTTTGATTGCACAACTAACACCTGCTCTGCTCCAGGCCTCACCTGTTACACCTGTGTGAGGGGCAGGTCACCACCATCAGGTCCTATCCTTATCTCTGCATTGATGTTGATCTATTTGTCCTAGATGCTGAAAGATTTTTTTTTTAAATTTTCATTAACAAAATCTTGAATGCAAATACAACAACCTGGTGTTTGAAAGTATCTGTTGAATAAATTAAGTAATAAATTCCAACTCCCTTTATGTAAGTTGTTGGAGAGACACCAGAGGTTGGATGGTGCAGCTGAACAAGAGGAATATGGGCCCTTTGGTGAGAACCTGAAAATGTGGGCTGGCCTGTTCCAGGGCAGAGAGGAGAGAGGCAGCCCCTGACATTCAGGGCCCGGGGATTCTGTTCTCATCATGGGTCCCTGGTGCCATGGTTTGAGCAGCTGTAAACAGGTCAAATGTGGCTTCAGAGAGAATGTGCCCTGGCTTCAGACTAGTTAACATTGTTGATCATCTGGAATAAAATATAACAGGTGTACCTAAGTTTACTTGTGTTGGGCAGTTTACTCAGGTGTGCCAATGACACAGAATCAGGAATCAGGTCTCCCGGGGAAAATGAGCTGTGGCACTGTGGGTATTCACAACCAAACAGGGAACAAGTTCATGTTGCTGTGACAGTGGGTAGACCCTGTAGGAAACATGACAAGTGGTCACATAAGAAAATAGAGGTGAGAATGTAAGTGACGTGCCTCTGAGACTCACCAGTAATGAGCACACCCAGGTGAACCAGCCCTCAGGACCCATGGAAGATTAATGTATGAGAACTTCATTTTCAGGAGACAAGAAGTTCTATCTGATACTGTTTTCCCTGCATAGTGTTCATAGGACACACTGAGAACAGTGTGAACCTACAACCTGTGGAGTACCTTTTGGGGACAGTGGGTCCCTGGAAAGGTGAAGTGTGAACTATAGAGACATAGGCAGTGCTCCTTGGTCTGAGTACTTCAGCTGATTTGGGGCTGAATGTGCAGCAGCTGCACAGCCTCCTTTGTGGGGTTTGTTCTCTAGACTCTGCTGGGAACAGTTTCAGTCACTGGCGATAGAGAAGAAACTTTCATGACCTGGGCGGTTTAGGTAAAGTTGACGGTAGAGATTTGTGAGAAATTACTTTAGGTCATGAAAATGTTGGTGTTAGAATCCTGCTGTCTGCATGTGAGTCTTATATACGCTGCCACCAAGTCTGCACCCGATGGGAGGCACCTGGGACAGAGACCTGACTCAGAGCATAACTGGGAAAATGCTACCTGGGTGCATGAATGGGGGAGGGGTTTGAACAAGACTGAGGACACACACGTCCAGGTGCTTGTTTCATCAGGTTCTGACTCTCCTTGTTGTTTAGCCAGTTCACGTTTTCTCTCCTCTGAAACAGACACACACATCTACTTGAGTCATGAAGACAGTTTGTTGAGAGTGTGCAGGAGCACAAGTCATATGAGTGTCGATCTGGTACCTTATGTCTCTCTAAATTTTACTTTCTAGTTCTATCAGTTTTATTGTGTTCTTTTTAGGGTTTTCTATATACAAGGCTATGCCATATGTATAGAGATAAAGTGAAACATTTTATTTTGTTTCTGATTTAGATATTTTAAAATATTTATTCTTGCCTAATTATTCTGAACAAAAATGTCCCATTCTGTGGAGTAGAATAGTCACAGGGGTCCCGTGTGTTGGTCCTGATGTTGGAAGAGTAGCTGTGACATTCTCTCTGTGCAGCATGACGTCACGTGTTGGCCTCTCCAATGCGGCCTTTGCTGTCTCGATGCACATCTCTTCTGAGCCTAGTTGGTTAAGGATGTAATCATGACGCCATTCTCAGTCGTTAGGCGATTCTTGCTGCATCTGTGCACATGACGGTGTCATCCGTCCTCCCTTCTGTGCACGAGGTGCGCAGTGACCGGCTCACACACACTGACCCGTCCTTGCATCCGGGGCTGCGTCCCGCTGGGTCACGTGAATGATCCTTTCAAGGCGCTGTTAGATTCCTAGCACATTGTGAGGACGTCTGCATCTGTGTTCATCAGGGATATTGATTTGTTCTTTTTATGTTCTTACAGGTCCCACAGGCCCCGTGCCCCGCGGACGCGCAGGCCACACTGGGAGGTGAGAAGCCTGAGGCCTGAGCGCTCCACCGCGCACGCGCAGCCGCTGGCTGGGCTCTCAGAGCTGAAAGGAGCGGCTCTGAGGAGAAGGCTCCTCACCTCAGGCCCTCTCGCAAAGGCCGACGGGATAGCAGTTCCACAGGGAGCCCAACAGCCGGGTTCCGGGCTGCTCCGAAACTACATATCCCAGGAGGCACTGCGCGGGGTAGACCGTGAGCCTTAGCGGTTGTGCTCCAGGGGCACGTGCTTTGCCTCCAACCCATGAGCCATTGTGGGGACGGAAGACAGAGCGACACGGGAATTGAGCTGCCAATGGAGAGCGCGGGAGGGGCAGCTGGGCAAGGCCTGTGGTTTCCTTGGATACCGAGGACGCGATTTGCTGGAGAGGGCGGAGCTTTCCAGTGAGACCCCGGAAGTCAGGACCCACAGGGAGACTGAGGAGCATAAATACGTGTCCGTGCGGAGGGAGGGGACACTGTGGTTGTCGGGGTGAGAACGACAGGCGGCCTCGGGGACCCTCAGGGGAGCTGGGGTCTGACCTTCACGGACGAGGACAGGAGCCGGGAGGGTCCCTGCAGGGGACACACAGCCAGACCGGGGCGGGCTCCCTCCGACGGGATGTGCAGGACCGAGCCCGGGGCCGCTCGTCCCGGCTCCGCGCCCGCAGGCCCCTCGGACGTCCCTGTGCTCGTCGTCGGCCCCTAAGTGAGGGCGACGGCCCCGCCCGGCCTGAGCCCGAAGGGCCGGAAGGACCAGTGAGACCGTGGACGGGACCCGAGCACAGGCCGCAGGGCCGCAGGGTAAAGTGCTCCTTTCATTTCAGGGGGACACTGAGTCCCCGTCCCCGAGACCACCCCAGAGGTCAGGGCTTGTGCGGACAGCAGCGCTGACCTCTGACCCAGCGACCCCGGATCAGGACTCAGATGAGCCCCAGAAGGACCGTCACTGAGGTGCGACGGGGAGGACACGGGCCGACGGTGCTCCTAGCGCTGCCTCTGGTGTGTCTGTGTCCCCTGCTCCTGGCTCTGCACCTGAAGGTGAGGGGTGTTCACTGCGGGGCTCTGGGGGGCCTCTCCTACCTTCTGTGATTCTGGGGGTCATTTAAAAATGAAAACATTTTTTTCCCTTTTTTCATCTCATGTTTCCCTTTCAGTGCCACATCCTCTTCCTACAAATGAAAAGAACTTTTATTGTCAATATCTTATTTATTAAACTTATGTTACTTTGATCCAAAAACTATACCCCAGGAACATGTCATTGAGATGCACTTGATTCTGTTTTGTTTGTTAAAATGATATTTCTATAAGTTCTGAGTAACACTATGCTGTATGCCTTTATTTAGGTTATTGCTAGAAACATTATACTTACAATCTTTGGCAAACTTCTGTAATATCTATGCAGGATTAGACCTTGTTGGTTCTTGGATGGGAGACCCTTGATTCTTGATGTTGAAAATTGGTAATTGTGCCTTTGAGTCCTCAAACTTTTCCCTTGTGTAAGCTCATGCCATATAACAAAGACCTGGAACAACCTGTATCAGACATATTCATATTTTTACATGGAGAAATGATTTAAAATAAAAGAGTGATTATTCATGTGTCCTTTCCAGAATCTTTCATGTTGAAATTGTAAAGGCAGCAGGTTAAGTGCCCAGTTATCTCAATCTAACACTTGCAGTGATGTTGGGGTCAGAGGAAGACGCATGAAGATGGTTCCTAGCACAGGTTTGCTCATAGGAAAGGGAACTTTAACCCTGATAGGAATCCTCACACCCAGCCTCCCGCTGTCCCTGGAAATAGTCACTGTGCTCAGAGGTACTGGGCTCTCCTATTTACCACACAACATGATTAATTATAATGCACACATTCTCTCATCAGATATATGAGTTGGAAACATATGTTCTCTGTGTAGGTTTGTCTTTGCTTTTTCATGATATAAAAATTGTTGGGATAAAGTTATTAAGTCTAACAAAGTTCAATTCATGAGTATTTTTTTAAATGTGTCCTGGTTTTGGTGTTTTATCTAAAATCTTTCTAGAATTTGGTCCCCCTTGTTTAATCATGATGGTGGAAACTCTAAAATGAATACATATATTCTTTCTGATTGGTGTTTCAGGCTTCTTAGGGTATATTCCTAGAAGTGGGATCACTGTGTCAAATGGCAGTTCAATTTTTAATTCTTTGAGGTAACACCATATTGTTTCCATAGTGTCTGCCCCAGTCTGCATTCCCACCAGCAGTGTATTAGAGTCCCCTTTTCTCCACACCCTCACCAACACTTGTTGTTTGATGATTTGTTGACGGTGGCCATTCTGACAGGTGTGAGGTGATACCTCATTGTTATTTTGATTTGCATCTCTCTGATGAATAATGATGTTGATCATTTCTTCATATGTCTCTTGGACATTTGTATGTCCTGTTTGGAGAGGTGTTTATTTAGTTCCTCTGCCCATTTTTTAATTGGGTTCTTTGTCTTCCTTTTGTTGAGTTGTATGAGTACTCTCTATATATTAAATATTAGCCACTTATCTGATATATCACTGGCAGTTATACTCTCCCATACAGTGGGTAGCCTTTCCATTTTGATGACTGTTTCTTTTGCTGTGCAGAAGCTTTTGAGTCTGATGTAGTCCCATGTGTTCATTTTCTCCTTTGTTTCTTTTGCCTTATGTGATGTATCAGTGAAAATTCTGCTGTGTACGATGTCTAAAATTTTGTTCCCTATATTTTCTTCTAGGATTGTTATGGATTCATGAGTCACATTTAAGACTTTTATCCATTTTGAGTTTATTTTTGTGTATGGTGTAAGTTGATGGTCCAGTTTAATTTAATTTTATTTTTTTGCATGTAGTTGTCCAGTTTTCCCAACACTATTTATTAAAGAGGCTGTCTTTACTCCACTGTATGCTCTTTCCACCTTTGTCATATATTAATTGAGCATATTGCCATGGGTCCATTACTAGATTCTTTGTTCTGTTCCATTGATTTATCTACCTGTTCTTGTGCCAGCACCAGGCTGTTTTGATTACAGTGCCTTTGTAGTATAATTTGAAATCTGGTAATGTAATCCCTCCAAATTTATTCTTCTTATCATAATTGTTGTGGCTATATGAAAGATTATAGGTACCCCCATGTTCATAGCAGTACTATTTACAATAGCTAAGATTTGGAAACAGCCCAAATGTGCATCAGGAGACAAATGGATAAAAAAAAGGTGGTACATATACACAATGGAGTACTATGCAGCTGTAAGAAAGGAAGATCTCTTATCCTTTGAGACGACATGGAGGGACCTGGAAAGTATTATCCTAAGAAAAACAAGCCAAACTGAGAAAGACAAGTATCATATGATCTCACTTATTTGTGGAATATAATGAACATGAAAGTCTGAGGAATGGGTTAGTACCAGAGACGTGGAAGTGGGGTACATCCTGACAATACCCTGAAAAAGAGGGTGGTAGGGGAGAGATAAACCACAGAACTTTTATGCATGTATGCATGAACAATGGACATGGACAACAAAGCTGGGTACATGGTAGGGAGGGAGGAGAATCAGAGGGGGCAGAAGGAGAAACATCTGTAACAAAAATAAATGAATTGATTTAAAAGAAAACAAGTTAAACTACATAAATCCAACATGGTATAAAATGACAATCATCTTAAAGAAAAATTAAAATAAAAAATAAAATAAAATAAAATAAAATGAAATGAACACAACGGGCACTAATCCCAATAGAGCAACGAGGGTTGAGATCTTAATGTCATTGCAATCTGTTTGCTGTGTCCTCTGACCAGGAGACTGATCTTCCATGGAATGAAGCCCTGATTCATTTCAGAGATTAATTCACTTTATTGGACTTTATTTATTTTTTAAATTGTATTTTTGATATTTTAGAGAAAGAGGAAGGAAGAGAGATAGAAACATTGAAGTGAGAGACATCGGTCCGCTGCCTCCTGCACATTCTTTGCTGGAGATTGAGCCCAAACCCGGGGATGTACCCTGACCAGTAATCAAACCCAGACCTCTCAGTCTGAGAGATGCCACTCTGTCCACTGAGCCACACCAGGTGCGCTTTATTGGACTTTAGTTTGTAAACTTCCCTGCAGCATGGAGCTTAGAAAACTGGACTAACATCTGAGTTATTATATCATGTCGACGCAGGCAGATGAGGAAGGAACCTCAAGGTACATGAGGAAGATGCTGAGCATAGATGAGAGAGCCAGGATCCTAGAGGGTATTTCACGAGGATGAAAGTGACCAGGAGGACAAAGGTGCAGAGAGGCCGTGAGAGGGAGACATGAGGAGATGAACTGGAGCTGACGTCGGGAAAGGAATGTCTGTGTGTGCAGGACTCACATGGGACAGTGAGAGAGCGAGGCCCTGGTGAGTGGGGGGACCCGGAGTGAGCTCAGATCCAAGGTGTGTGGACACACTGACCCCCTCTGTGGACACTGCGTCCCAGTCACAGGGTGGAGAGGATGCCAGGGTGCTCAGTCTTTCAAAGAGACAACTGGGTCTCATGGGGACCTAGTGAGATAAGTGTCCCTGAGCCTGGACACGACTCATCTGGGAAAGAGAATGCTGTCGACACCATCGTCATCCTCAGGAAAATGAGGGGACATTGGGCCCAGGATAAAAAGGAGGGTCCCTGGGACCCTAAACCGCAGGAAGAGCAGGAGCACCCTGAACACCCCAGGAAGCTGTTCTCAGCCCCTCCTTGCACGGTTCCTCTGCGATGTTTTCTGGTTGGTGGGACCCGAGCGCCCCCTGCTGGTCCTGCGGGGTCTGCTAGGTACAGAACGCCCCCTGGTGTCCTAACCTCTTCGTGGTGGACCTGAAGGTCCTGTACAACTCAGGCCCTCCTATCTTTCTGCTGGGCCGTTGGGTCTGAATCATAGAGTTGTCCGGGTCAGGAAAATGTCACATGTCCAGTGTTTATATCTCTCACACTCATTCACATACTCTGTGTTTCTAGTTCTCCATAAATTACCTCTTAAAATAGCAACACGGACAACCCAGTGGAGCTCAGAGTTCATGGTGACTGCTCTGTGTTCAGTCCTGATGAGGGAATGAGAACATCTGGAAACTGAGGGCTGGGCTTCTGTCTCAGAGTTGGAGAGTCGGAGCTGGGCTTCTTTTCTTGAGTTGAGGGGGCCCTATTCCATTTTCGCCTCCTATAGAGGGAGCTCTGGGGTTGGACACTGACTTAAAGGACATGGTGTCAGGGTGTGGTGTGTTCAAGGGCATATGCTTGTGTATAATTAGTCCTGGTGTCTGGACCTGGCTCTTCCCAACTTGACTCAATTGCTACCCTGAATGACCTTTAGACCAGGCGACATGCCCAGTGAGGGTTTTAGTGCTACCTGGCTGGACAATGGACCATGTTATAATGTGTTCACAGTATGACACAGAAGGAAAAATCAATGGGAAAGAAACTAAAATAAAGGATAGAATTTTCAATATCATATCTTAGAAGGCTACCTGTATGAACACAGGAAGGTGATCAACCATCTCACCCAGAGGGAGATGAACGTGTGGGAACTTCATGGTCAGAAGACGGAAGTTTCCTCTGACACCGTTTCTTCTGCACAGTGTTCAGAGGATAAACTGAGAACAGAGTGTGACCCTAAGGATAGTGGACCAATGTTGGGGAACAGTGGGTATCTGTGTGAGTTCCAGGAAAGTAGAAGCCTTAACTACTGAGAAGCAGACTGTGTCCTGTGTTTGAGTCCTTCAGAAAGTTTGGAGCTGATGCAGCAGCTGTACGGCCTCCTCAGTGGGGTTTGTTCTCTGGACTCGTCTGGACCAGGTTCAGCCACTGGGGATAGAGAAAACCTTTAGTCACGACCACGTGAGTTTCGGTGAAGTTGTGGAGTAATTAAGTTAAGGTATACAAATTTGGTTAAAAAATATCTTGTTGCCTATCAGTAATACAGAAGAAATCTAAATAAAATATCATTTATATAAAATAGTTTTACTTTATCCATTTTTTACAAATTGAACAAGTCATTCATATAACCTCCCATTACTGCAGCTGATGCATCTGATTTTCTATAAACTGGTCAGCCTGACGGTTAAGCCGTGTTCTCACCATCAGGATCTGTGTCCAGGTGGACGTGTGACGTGGTCCAAACCAGGGCAGCAGGAGACAGGTGCATTCCTGGTTCATCAGAAGTAAATTTTTGTATCTTTTCTTGTCTTCACCTGAACCTGGGGAATGCAGTCCCCATGTCCACACACAGGGAGTCACCTGGAGTGTGACGTCTCCTGCTGTGGGTGTCACTGTGCAGAGCTGGGAAGAGATGCTCCCAGGTACATGGATGGGGACCAACAATCCAGGGGCCACACTCCCAGGGCTCTTGTTCTTTATGTCGTGATTTTTCTCCTCAAGGAGCAAGTTCACAGTGACTCATATCACTTTTTTTTAAATAGCCATATACGATAATCTAGTCATTAATATGCAAACAACCGGTGTGAAAATTATCATCCTCTTTACTCATCCATAGAAGGAAGGAAACCCTACCATTTGTGTCAACATGGATGGACCTAGAGGGACTTGTGCTGAGTATAGAAAGTCAGACAGAGAGAGACACACGCCCTGTGGTTTCACTGATATGAGTAATCTACAGAACAATGTAAAGTAACAGGCAGAACAGAAACAGACTCATGGACTCAGAGGCAGACTGATGGGGCACAGGAAGGGCAGTTGGGGGCCTGGGAGAAAGGGGAGGGACTGTGAAGCACAGATTGGCAGGTAGTGGCAGTGACAGGATGGGAAGTGCAGCCCAGGGAACAGTCAGTCGTATTGTCATAAGTGGTGTGGGGCCAGGTGGGCACTGGGGCTACTGGTGCCTCACTTCATAAATTATATGATGTCTGACCATGGGGCTGTGCACCAGGAGCTAATATAAAATAATACAGGCTGTCAGTAGAATTGAAAAAAGAAAAAGAAAAAAAAAGAGAACTGACCCTCACTCCAGTGAAATTAATCCAAGGGTGTGGTGGGTGTGACCCAGGAAGGGGATAGGGCTGAATTCCAGGACTGTGCTCACAGGTGTGTCTTCTCTGGGAAAGTTCTGACATCCTTAGAGCCATTAGAGGCTCCACTGAGAACCTGGACCTGAAATTATGTGCTGAGGGTTCCGATTTCAATAACAAACAGAAGACTGTGAGCCAGGACTTACTTCAACAATCAGACTTGCTGAAGGGCCTTTCCTGTGCTTCCCAGAGATTCCAACTGTGTATGTTATACATGTCCCATGTCCCCCTCATCCTGGACATCTTTAAAAACTGTCGTGGGTCACTCTGTCAACTTCTCTGGGTGCTTGAGCATGATGCCAAGTCAATGACAGTCACCAACAGGGTGGCTTTTATCTACAGCTTTAGGGTCACTGCTCTGGTGCCCACTGTCCACGTGCATGTGTCCTGCTGCTGGCTGTTCGGGACCCTGAGCTGTGTGGAGCTGCACTTTTGCGTCAGCAGAAATCCCTCTTCTCCTCTTACTACTATGTCTGTTTTGTTAATTGTCAACTGAGGATATTTTCCGTTGATTTTTTTATAGAGTGGAAGGAAGGGAGAGAGGGAAAGAGTGAGAGAGTCATATTGATTTGTTGGAGGTGCCCAGGAAAAGTCCAGTTGTGAACCAAGGCTACCTTCTTCTAGTTTCAGGCCTGGGGACACTTAATGAGAGGTATGGGAATCGCTGAGACCAGATGCTGCTTGTTTGAGAGATTTTAGGAAACTCTGAAGAAGGATCTTAAACAGGCCAATGCTATGGTCAAGCCTGTTGAAACAGCTTGGGTGGGCCAGAAATTTTTGTGTGGCAGGTCCTCAGAGAATCTCCAGGGTGGGGCAAACAGTACGAGTCAGGTTGCTTAAGTCCGAGATATGGGGTCCATCTGCCATCCCTGTGAAGGGGTCACCAAAGAAACATCAGCCTCGGCCTGCACGTCTCTCCAGGAGAAAGCTGCCTCTTGAGCCTTTGTTATGAACCCAAAATCTGTTCTTCCCAGTGTTTCTCTGGTGTGTTTCAAACAGCCTAACCTCCGAGCTTAGAGGGAGCACGTCTGAGTAATTTTATGTGTGAGCTCTTTAAAAGGAGCTGCTTGGGTCTACCGCAGCCACAGCCTCACTTAGCCTCAGTTCCTTTTTTTTTTTTTTTTTTTTCAGCCAGAAGTTATGGGTAATTCTCTTCCTGACACTGCAAACCTGAGCTAAGCACCTGGTGTGGAACAGGGTCTCCTCACTTCTCATGGAGTACCTTCACAGATGAGGTACCCTCCTGATTCTTATTGTTCATACCTGGCTGTGGGACCAGCCTGTCCATGCCTCCGCCCATCCTACCAGTTTCAAAGTGGCTGCTTCTCTAATTTCGTAGTTATGGGACTCCCATTGACCTCGATTTCAGGAAGTTATGAATGATGGTTTTGTTGTAGTGTAGTTGGCATTTTGATGTGGTTGTGGGAGGAGGCATGAACTACGTTTATGAACACCACCATCTTGACCAGAAGTGCACAGGTAAAGTTTTAAATACCGTATCTTAGAAGGCTATTCGTAGGAACACTGAGAATTGATCCACTATCACACCCAGAGGGAGATTTACCTGTGAGAATTTCATGTTTAGAAGATGGAAAGTTCCCTCTGACACTCTTTCCCCTACACAGTGTTCAGAGGACAAACTGAGAACAGAGTGTGAACCTAGAGCCAGTGGACCAATGTTGGGGAACACTTGACCTCTTGCGTGGGCCGCTGGGATGGACGAGGGTGAACTACAGAGAAGCACACAGGGCTCCTGTGTCCAAGCCTTTCAGGAATTTTGAAGCTGAAGGTGCAGCAGCTGCATTGCCTCCTTTGTGGGTTTTGTTCTCTAGTCTCTGATGGGACCAGTTTCAGGCATTGGGGATGTAGAGGAATCTCAGTCATGATCAGAGTGTTTAGGTAAATTCTATTGAGAGACTTGTAAGTAAGTCTAGGTCATTGAAATATTGTTATTGAAAACCTGATGTCTACCTGTGACCCTTGGGAAGGCTGTCCCATTCTCATTTGCATTTGTCAAACCATCCTTGCATTCTAGTACTTCGTTCCTCTGCATCATGATAAATTTCATTGCAATGTGTTGTTAAGTATTTTAGGACATTGCCTCAGTGTTCGTCAAGGATGTGGTCCTGTCATTTTTTTGTGTTCTTTCATAGCTTTCCTGTGACTGTGCAACTTCATGACCAATTTTGTGTCAGTGCTCATGTGGGAATGCATGTCTGCGATCAAACTGAGTGTTTGACCTTATGTCTGTGATTTTGTGGCTGTGAATGTGGTTGTGTGTGTAACTTTTCGTGTGTAACAGTGTGTGGCTGTGTATTTGTGACTGTGAGTGACTGTGTGTCCTTTGTGTAACCCTGTGTCTGACTTCATGTGTGGCTTTGTGTGCAACTTGTGTATCTGTGTGTGTGAGTTTGTATGTGTGTGTGATCATGTGCCTGTATGTGGCTGTGTTTGTGACTTCGTGTGTAACTTAGTGCGTGTGTGCAGTTATGTTTGGGTGTGTGGGTGATTCTGTGTGACTGTATTTAACAGGAAACTAGTAAGAGAAAGATATGAGCATTGATCACTATTTCTGTTAAAAGGTATATTCACTCTGTGCATATTTTGTTATGTATGGAAGGGTTAACAATAAAATATTTTAAAAATTGTAACAAAGTTACCTATTTCTTTCTAAAAAAAAAGCTTTTGTATAAAAATGCACCAGTTCCGACCATTGTGATGATGGATGTCAATCCTGGGGTTCAGGTGTCCCGTTGACTGTTCCTAGGATTCCAACATGCTGCCAATGCAAATCCTCCTGCAGTGAAGACAGAAGACCTTGGGTCCATCAGGAAATGTGGAGAAAGGAGCTCCATGTTGCACATCTCAGCCCTCAGGGTCGTCTGACCCCACTGTGGGGTTAGGACTGCTCCCTGCAGCACAGCAGGGGCTCCTCCTGAAGATGGATGTGGGGATCCTTGTGTTTGGAGCACTGAGATGACGTCACTTCCCAGGGGTCAATGTGGACCCAGAGGTGATGGGTGAGGTCCGGCAGCCCTGACCTCGCTGAAGCCTTTCAGCACATGGAGGCCCTGTGATCTCCCTGGAACCAGGAGAGGGAGCGGCACAGGGAACCAGACACTGTGTGTGGTTGTGACCACCTGAGGGACAGATGCAGAGCTGTGCACAGACAGATCAGCCAGCAATAACCTGTGGAGTTCAGATTCATCAGGGACACGTGAGAAAGACACCGAGGAAAGTAACCTAGAATTTGTGGTCAGGCACACTGTTCAGCAGCTGAGTCTCGGTTGGAAAATTAGGAAAGGCTTCTTTTTTCATAGAAGTCATGCCACTGTGTATAGTATAACACACCCAGAAACACACATTCACTTATATGTACAATAATGGACACAGCACACACTGTAGCACACACACTGACACATGTATGGCACACACAGATAGGACATATGCAGTCACCTCCACACAGATGGAAGTCCCTGGTGTCATGATTCCACTATGTAAGGAAAGTTGGGGTGAGAAGGACCACTGGCCCTCCTGCACCCTGCCCTCTGCAGCCTCTCCCTGGGGCTTCGCCAGCCCTGAGCCGGCCTCATGCAGCTCACCTGGGACAGGACAACGGGGCACAGGAGGACATTGTGATTAAGGGAAGGATTTTGTGTCCATGACACACTATTGTCCTCAAGATGACACTCAGCTCCCTGGGGGGAAACAGAAACAAATCAGACTAAAATTATTGTGATCACTGAAAGCAAATGAAGGGGTGGGTTTACACATACATCCGAGTCCATGAAGACCTACAGGACCACGTGTGATGGGGCGGATGGAGAGCTGGGGGTAGAAGTCCTGGGAGAAGATCCTGATGATCACGCGGCAGGTCTGCCTGTCAGAAGGAAGAACACATGGGACAGGTGGGCATGAGGGCACAGATCCTGAGCTCAGCACACAGGGGTTTGGACTGTGCTTGGGTCCCTCCTTGTGGGAAATGTTCTCATCATCAGGAAGACACACGTAGGATGGTCTCTTTGTTGAGAAAGACAAATAGAAAATAGAAAGACTTGTTGAAGGAGAGGTCTCCAGTAACTGTTGATATGTCATCTGAAAACAGACAATGTTCTTTCTTCATTTGTTGTCTTCATGGAGAATATGAAATTAGAGTCACTAATAAGGAAGACGTGCCGGTGACTGCAGCTGAGAGCTGAGAGGAAATCCCTGTGCCCAACAGGAAGCCCCTCCATTTCCCCTCACTGCACCTGATCCTGGGCTGGTCTCTGTTGTCTGTGGGTCCTGAGCGCCCCCTGGTGTCCTGAGCGCCCCCTGCAGACCCACCCTCCTGTCCCCTCAGGAGGTTTGTGTCTGGACTCACACTGACTTCCCCTCACTGTGTCTCTCGCACAGTAATACACGGCAGTGTCCTCGCTGGTCATGGAATTCAGTTGCAGGGCGAATTGGTTTTTGGACCAGTCACCAGTGATGGAGAGGCGGCCCTGGAAGGCTGGGTTGTACACTGTGCCTCCACTCCACCACCCAATCCACTCTATCCCCTTCCCAGGTTTCTGACGGATCCAGTGCCAATAGTAACCACTGAGTGAGCCCCCAGAGAGAGTGCAGGTGAGGGAGAGGGTCTGCGAGGGCTTCACCAGGCCTGGGCCCGACTCCTGCAGCTGCAGCTGGGACAGAACACCTGGGGACAAGGAGCATCAGGCCCTGTCAGTCATGTGTAGTCACCACCACCCCACAGACACCTGTCTGACCTCTGAGACCCTCACCTTGGGGGACTGTCACCAGGCACAGGAGAAGACCCAACAGTCTCATCTTCTAGACCAGGGCTCTGCCTTCCCCAGAGACCTCAGCCCTGTGTGAGGAGAGAGCTGTGAGCCTCCCCAGCCCAGGGGATTATTTACCCTGGAGCTTGGGGGAAAATTTGCATGTGGGGCAACCTGTTCTTTATACGTGGAGGACTGAAGTCAGCCTGCCCTGGTCCTTCTGGGGCTCCTGTGTGGGCATCTGTTCCCTTGAACTCACTCAGCATGTAAGTCAGGGAAATAGTGTCCCTGGGTTCAGAAATCATTGTAATGGGGTCAAATGTCAGCCTCATTATTCTCAGGGACAGAAAATATGATGGAAAAGTTTGGTAGATTACAGTTTTCACTACCCGTTTATCTTTCAGTCTAATTTAACAGTGGTAAGCAATTATTTTAGATAGTTTCTGAATCCCAACATTTTAGTATATTCAGTCTTTCCAAAATTTTTGTCATAATTTTATACAAATAATGTCTAGCTTTGTTAAAAAATAAAAAACACACATGCTCAATACCTTACATATCGATTTTATTTAACTTTATTTTTATTGATTGTCTTTTTATAGAGACCAGGAGTGCAAGAAAGATAAAAACTTCTATGTGAGAAACATCCATTTGCTGCCTTCTGCAGGGCTCCTATTGGGATGGAGCCCACCACCCAGCCATGTTCCCTGACCAGGATCTAAACCTGGTCCTTTCAGACCATGAGACAATGCTCAGTTATCTGACCTACACCAGCCAGGCATTTATTTATTTATTTTTATGACGTTTCCTTGATCTGAGAAACTACCTCCCAAACACAGGCGCTGAGACATTCTTAATTATTGTTGAAAATTGTGTTACTCTGTCTCCAGCTTCCTGTGCAAACTCTTCTATTGTGCACCCCATTTCCTATTACGGAGACCCCAACTAGTCACATGAGACATAATCATGACTTTACATGGAGAAAGACAAGAAATGTAAACATATCGTGCATGTGTACAACTCAGAATCATTCATAGCCTGAGACGATTATCGCAGGAGGTTGACCTGTTTTCTGTGTCTAGCGTTATCAGTGATGTCGGCGTTCAGAGGGAGGTTAGTGAAGAGAATTCCTATCATAGATTTTTCTCATAGGAAAGGAAGCTTCAATGCTGACACGGTTCCTCAGTCCAGGCTTTCTTTCTCTGCCCCTGGGGATGGTCATCGTAGTCAGAGGTGTCGGCCTCTCCCACAGGACATGCAATGTCTTTAATGTATAATGAACACATTTTCCCAACAGACATGTTATTTGGAAACCTATTGTCTCTTTGTAGGTTGTTCATTTCTTTCTCTTAATGGAATGTTAGTTGGGAAAATGTTTTTAATTCTAACACTATTCAATTAATCACCATATGATTTAATGGAACATGTTTTTAATTACTTATATAACAACTCGCCAGAAAAGTGTCACTCTCCATTGTCCATGGGAGGGGAAACCCAGATATGAACAGAGTGGGCACTAAATCCAATGAAGAAATGATGGTTGTTATTCGTATTATCATTAAAATCTGTTTTCTTTGTCCTCTCACCATGAGACCAAACTTCCATGTCATGAAGTCCTGATTCATTGAAAAGATTAAGTCACTTAATTGGACTTTCCAATGGGATTTGCAACCCTTATGTAGCATAAAAAATTAGACTGACCCCTGAGAAACTATATCATATAGACATCAGGAAGATGAGGAAGGAACCTCAAAGGACATAAGGAAGATGCTGAGCAGAGTGACAGAGTCAGGATCTTAGGGGTCATTTTATGAGGATGAAAGTGACCAGGAGAACGAAGGTGCAGAGGTCGTGATAGGGAGACATGAGGAGATGAACAGGAGCTGACACTCGAAAAAGTGAATGTCCCAGTGAGATCCCTGCATGGAACTGTGTGTGCAGGACTCACATGGGACAGTGAGTGAGTGATGCCCTGGTGACTGTGGGGACCTGGAGTGAGCTCAGACCCAGGGCGTGTGGACACACTGATGTTTCCTCTGTGAACACTGCGTTTCAGTCACAAGGTGGAGAGGATTCATGGGGAGCTCAGACTTTCAAGGAGACAATTCGATCTTATGGGAACCTAGTGAGATAATGGTCCCTGAGCCTGGACATGACTCATCTTGGAGAGGTAATGTTGTCAACACCATCGTCGTCCTCAGAGAGATGAGGGGAGACAGGACCCAGGACAAGGAGGAGGGTCCCTGGGATCCCGAACCGCACGAAGTGTGGGAGAGACCTGAGCACCACAGGGAGCTGTTCTCAGACCCTCCCTGTGTGGTTTCTGTGTGATGTTCAAGAGTCAGTGCGTCCCGAGAGCCCCCTTCTGGTCATGAGGTGTCTGCAGGATCCAGAGCGCCCCTGGTGTCCTGACCCCTCCTGGTGGACCTGAGTGTCTCCTGCACCTCAGCCCCCCTGTCCCCCTGCAGGGGTTTGTGTCTGAGTCACAGATACCCCTGGTCAGGATGTTTAGTATTTATCTCACTCACACTCATTCTCATACTCTGTGTCCCCAGTTCTCCATAATTTACTTCTTAAAATAGCAACATGGACAATGCAGCTGAGCCCCACCTTCATGGTGAGTGGTCTGTGTTCAGACCTGATCAGGGAAAAACAATGTCTGGGAACCCGGGGCTGGGCTCCGGTTCCAAAGCTGGAGGGTTGGAGCTCATCTGGTTTTCTTAGATGAGGGGGCCCTATTTAAATTGTTCCGACTTTGGAGGGAGCTCTGGGGTTGGACACTGGCATAAAGGACACGATGTCAGAGTGCATTGTGTCCAAGAGCATATGCTTGTGCAGAATTAGCCCTGGTGTCTGGGCCTCAGGTCCTCCCTACTTGACCCCATGGCTTCCTTTAACTACCTTTAGAACAGTGGACATGCCCATTGAGGATTTTAGTGCGACCTGAATGAACACTGGACTATGTTATCATGTGGTCATGGTACCATATAGCAGGAAAAATCAAAGGAAAAAAATCTAAAAGAAAGAATAAAATTCTAAATATTCTATCTTAGAAGGCAACCTGTATGAACACAGGAAGGTGATCAACCATAACAGCCAGAGGGACATAAACGTGTGAGAACTTCATGTTGAGGAGACGGAAGTTCCCTCTGACACTACTTCCCCTGCACAGTGTTCAGAGGAGACGCTGAGAACAGAGTGTGAATCTAGAGCCAGTGAACCAATGTAGGGGGACGGTGGGTGCCTGGGTGGGACCCTGGGAAGTAGAAGTTTTATCTACTGAGAAGCAGACTGTGTCCTGGTTCTGAGTCCTTCAGGAC
Source organism: Molossus alvarezi (assembly GCA_037176705.1). Classification (NCBI taxonomy): domain Eukaryota; kingdom Metazoa; phylum Chordata; class Mammalia; order Chiroptera; family Molossidae; genus Molossus; species Molossus alvarezi. Next base: position 482,622 of record JBAWUJ010000066.1, read on the forward strand.
GTGTGGAGCTGATGCAGCAGCTGCACAGGATCTTCTGTGAGGTTTGTTCTCTAGACTCTGCTGGACCAGGTTCAGTCACTGGGGATGGAGAAGAACCTCAGTCATGACCAGGGGTGTTTCGGTGAAGTTGCAAGTAAAAGATTTGTGAGTAATTAAGATTAGGTCATGAACATGTTGTTATTGGAAACCTGATCTGTGCATGTGACCCTGGGAACACTGTCACCATGTCTACCTGATGGGAGTCAACTGGGACAGGATCCTGACTCAGAACATCACTGGGGGAATGCTATCCGGGTGCATGAGTGAAGGGAGTAATCAAGACTGGGGACACACGTCCAGGGTGCTTGTTTCATCAGTTTCTGACTGTCCTGGTTGTTCACCGAGTTCACGTTTTCTTTCCTCACTTTCCTCTGAAATAGCCACAGCTGTTTCCCAGGGTCCTGAAGACACTGTGCTGAGAGTGGCAGGAGCACGAGTCCTTCATGAGCTGGTTTTGTACCTGATGTCTCTCCTGAATCCACTCTCTAGTCCTATCAGTTTTCTGGTGCAGGGTTTAGGGTTTTCGATATACAAGATGCGTCCTATGTATAGAGATGAAGAGACACTTTAACTTGTTTCTTTCTGATTTAGACATTTCATAATTTTTTTTCTAATTAACCTGGAAAAACAAACCTCCAGTTCTGTCGAATAGAACTAGTCACAGGGGTGCCCTGTGTGGGTCCTCATGTTATAAGAGTAGCTTCAAAATATTTTCTGTGCACCATGATGTCACAAGTTGGATTCTAAGATGCGACCTTTGTTATGTTGATGTCCATCAAGTCTGAGCCTAATGTGTGAAGAACTGTGATCATGACGCCATTTCAATTTGTAAAGGTATTTTCCTGCATCCACATATGGTAGGAAGTGTATCCTCCATTGTCATTACATACGTCAAACCATCCTACATCTAAGACCGCGTCCCAGTGCCTCACACTACATGGTATTTCAATGTGCTGTTAACATTCCCAGGACATGCAGAGGATTTTGTAGTTATGATCATCAGGGGTATAACCGGTCATTTTCTGTGTACACATACTTTACATTGGTCTGAGTGTAATGGTCACATCAGTAATTGAGTTTGGATGTCTCCCTTTTCTTCCCGTTCTTTGTAGTGTTTGAGAAGTGATTGTAATGGTACATTTTTTTTTTTTGATGTTTTGATAAAATTCAGCCCTGTATAAATATGGATACGTGCTGTTCTTTTCAGGTAAGTTTTTTATACCTACTCTAATTATTTTTTAAAATTCTATAAATGCAGTATAGTCAGGGGAAAATTCTTAAATCAAACAACAAATAAGTGGACTGAGAAACACAATGATCACCTTCCCAGGCTGTGGACAGCACATTGCAGTTCCCACAGCACACACGTGGAGCTGAGCAGTGACAGGCTCACAGGCTCCTAATTCTGCATCCCTCAGGGGGATCCGAGCTGCATGGACTGACAAGGGAGCAGCTCGGGGTCCCTGCCAGGGAAACACCTGTCTCTACAAACTGCAGCCAGGGGCTGGTCACTGCAGGTCTGAGGTGGTGGGACCAGCTCCCACCTGAAACTCCACAGTCATATAAACGTCTTCTCTTCAACTTGAAGAAGAGAGGAATTTGGTTGAGAAAGAAGCAAATTTCTTCACATCAAGATTTCTGTGCGTGGAGAGAAAGCAATGGAATGGGAACAAGTCTTCTCTCAACACATGTAACCATTCTTCTGTGCAAGGTCACTCTGAGCCAGGACACCCTCAGATTTCAGTGATGACGCATTTGGGGTCAGTGTATAAATTACAGTTTCTTTCAGACCATATGATTATTTCATATGCCAGCAAAATAATCATATAAAACGATAGTATTCTTTGTAGAATTCATAAAGTGTGTTAGTCCTGGAAATGCCCCTCCCTGACCTCCAGCTCCAGGGGCACAAGGAGCAGGTCCCAGGCGCTGCTCTCTGGAATCCCCCGCGGTTTGTGCTGAGGACACAGCTGTGCACGACGCCCAGACCCTGGCGGACTCTGAGGCAGGGCCATTGTGGGAGAGGCAGGTGTTGTCTGACGGAAAGTGTGAGTTAAAAAAAAAAACAAAAACAAAAAAACAAAAAAACAGCTCTGATGAATTTACAGGGTCTCCTGAAATCAGAGTTTTAGGCGAACCCCACCTTCCATGGAGTGACACTGCGTGTGCGCTGGCAGGTTACTGAGCGTCCCAACCTCTCTGCATCTTTATTCCTTCGAAACTGATGCACTGCATTCCTGCACTTCCGAATGTTTCTTATTTCTTTTTTGTTGTTGTTGTTTTTATCCTCACCTGAGGACATTTTTCCATTTTTTGTTCAGATGGAGCGAAAGAGAGAGAGAGGGGGAGAGAGAAAGAGAGAGAGAAACATCGATGTGAAGGGACACATCGAGTGGCTGCCACCCGCACGACCAACCAGGGCCGGGGACAAACTGCAACCCAGGTACGTGCCCTTAGCCGGCCGAACCTGGGTCTCTCTGTACCGCAGGCCGACGCTCTAACCGCTGAGCCAAACCGGCCAGGGCCGAATGTTTCTAATCATATAACACATCTTTCCAAATCAGAGCCATCAGTGTAGACTCAGAACGAAAGGTCTAGACAGTCACTTGGAGACACTGTTATCTGGAGAGGGAGCCCAGAGCCTCAGAGGAAACAGCCATGAACACCACCTGCACCTGCTCCTGGGGCTGCAACACAGTCGCTGGGTCCTGAGCGCCCCCTGGTGTCCTGAGCGCCCCCTGCAGCCCCGCCCTCCTGTCCCCTCAGGAGGTGTGTGTCTGGGCTCACACTGACTTCCCCTCACTGTGTCTCGCACAGTAATACACGGCCGTGTCCTTGGTGCTCACGGAGCTCAGCTGCAGGGAGAACTGGTTCTTGGACGTGTCTCTGGAGATGGAGGTGCGGCTCTTGAGGGACGGGCTGTAGTAAGTGTCACCATCATAATTTATATGTGCCACCCATTCCAACCCCTTTCCTGGTTTCTGGCGAATCCAATTCCAGCCATAACAACAGGTTGTGATGGAGAATCCAGACACAGCACTGGTGAGGGAGAGGGTCTGTGAGGGCTTCACCAGTCCTGGGCCCGACTCCTGCAGCTGCACCTGGGACAGGACACCTGGGGACAAGGAGCATCAGACCCTGTCAGTCATGTGTAGTAACCACCACCCCACAGACCCCTGTCTGACCTCTGAGACCCTCACCTTGGGGGACTGTCACCAGGCACAGGAGAAGACCCAGCAGTCTCATCTTCTTCTAGAACAGGGTTCTGCCTTCCCCAGAGACCTCAGCCCTGTGTGAGGAGAGAGCTGTGAGCCTCCCCAGCCCAGGGAGGATTTACCCTGGAGCTTGGGGAGAAATTTGCATGTGAGGCCGCCTGTTACTTATAAGTGGAGGACTGAGGTCAGGCTGCCTGGCTCTTCTGGGCACCCTTTGTGGGCATCTCCTCCTTTGAACTCACTCAGCATGAAAGTCGGGGATAAGGGATCCCCTGATTAATGGGACCTTTTGGAGTCAGGATAACCGACATCTCGGATAAATGGTGAAATAGAGGAGTACATTATATTTTAAATTTCTTATATATCTGACAAATTAATTTAAGAGGATTTACATTTTTCTTTTAATTTTTTTTTTTTTATGCTCACCCGAGGATATTTTTCCATTTTTTTCTTTTGTTCAGGTAGAGTGGGAGGGAGAGAGAGGAACAGAGCGAGAGAGAGAAACATCGACGTGAAAGGAACACATCGAGTGCTGCCACGCCCACACCCCACCAGGGCCAGGGACAAACTGCAACCGAGGTACGCGCCCTTAGCGGGAACTGAACCCGGGTCTCTCAGGACCACAGGCCGACGCTCTAACCGCTGAGCCCAACCGGCCAGGGCAAGAGGGTTTACATTTTTCAAGATAGTTTCTTAAACCCTAGTTTTTAATATGTATTCAACTGTCAAACACATTTAATGGGCAATTAAACTTTTATAAATACTGTTTTATAAATACCAATAATGTGTACCTTGCTCTGGAAATCACAAAATAAAGGACGTTCATTCTCAGCAACTTATTTATTCAAATTATGATGTAAATTTGATCCATGGAACTATGTTCCAAGTATGTTCATTGGGAGACCCATGATTCTTTGGTTTTATTTTATTAAAATATTATCCATGACATGCTCTGAGTAACACTATACTGCATCCCTACTTTTAGGTTATTGGTATTAACATTTTTTTACACTCTTTGTCATTACTTTCATCTGCTAAGCAGGGTTGGGCTTGTTTGTACTTGGATGTCAGACCCTTGATTCTTGATGTTGAAATTTGGTAATTGTGCCTTAAAGTCCTTCCTTAATCTCTTCTCTTGTGCAAGCCCACGGCATACTGAAGAGTCCCCAAACTTATTACATCATACATGGTCACATTTATACATGGAGAAAGTATTGATAAAAGAAGAGTGAGTATGCATTAGTAAATCAGATTATTTTATATGTTGAAATAATATAGGCAGCGGATAAACTGATCCAATTTCTCAGTGCAATGTTATCAGCGATGTTGGGGTTTAAAGGGGGGAGGGGACAGAGAGAATCCCCAGCACATATTTGCTCATAGAGAAGGGATCCTTAATCCTGAACGGAACCTTCACTCTAACCCTCCTGTGCTTGGTCCTGGGGACATTCAGTTTAGTCAGAGTCCTGGGTCCCACCAATTACCATGTAATGTCCTTAACGTATGATGCACACATTCTCCCTTCAGACATATGTTTTTGGAATCTGTTGTCTCTTTGTCGTTTGGTCAATTAATTCTTGTAATAGAATATATGTTGGAAAAATGTTTTCAATTATAACACTGTTCAATTCATCACTGTATGATTTAATGTGACCTGTTTTTGATTATTTATATAACAACTCACCAGGAAATTGTCACTCTCCATTGCCCATGAGAGGGGAAACCCAGGTATGAACAGAGTGGGCACTAAACCCAATGGAGAAATGATGTCTGGAATCCATATGAGCATTGAAGTCTGTTTTCTGTGTCCTCTGACCAGACCAATTTTGCATGGCATGAAGCCCTGATTCACCACAAAAATTAATGCACCTTATAGAACTTTACACTGTGAATTTCCAAGTTGCATGTAGCATAGAAAACTAGACTAACCCCTGAGGAATTATATCATGTACTTGTCAGGTGTAACGGGAGGAAACTCAAAGGACATGAGAAAGGTGCTGAGCAGAGAAGACAGAGACAGGATCCGAGCGGGTTTTTCACGAGGATGAAAGTGATCAGGAGGACAAAGGTGCAGAGAGGCCGTGAGAGGGAGACATGAGGAGATTAACGAGCTGATGTCCGGGAAAGTGAATGTCCCAGTGAGAGCCCTGCATGGAGCTGTGTGTGCAGGACTCACATGGGACAGTGAGAGAGTGAGGCCCTGGTGAGTGTGGGGACCTGGAGTGAGCTCAGACCCAGGGCGTGTGGACACACTGACTGTCCCTCTGTGGAAACTGTGTCCTAGTCACAAAGTGGAGAGGATGCCCGGGGTGCTCATTCTTTCAAAGAGACAATTGAGACCCATGGGAGCCTAGTGACATAATGGTTCTAGAGCCTCGACACGACTCGTCTGGGAAAAAGAAAGTTGTGGACATCATCGTCATCCTCAGTGAGATGCGGAAACACAGGGCCCAGGACAAAGGAGAGTCTCTGAAACCCTGAACCCCGGGACTAGTGGAGTTCACTGAGCACCGCAGAGCGCTGTTTTATCCCATGTGCAGTTTCTACACTATGTTTTCTGATCAATGGGTCCCCAGCATTCCCTGATGATCCTGAGTGATCTGCGAGATCCAGAGCGCCCCCTGGCATTCTGACTTCTTCTGATAGATCTCATGGTCTCCTGCAGCTCAGCCCTTTCTGTCTCCCTGCAGGGAGTTTGTGTCTGCATCATACAGATGTCCTGTTCATGACAATGTCACATGCCCAGTGTTTATCTCACACATATTCATTCACACAGTCTCTGTCTCTAGTTCTCCATAAACTACCTCTTAAAATAGCAACAGGGATAACCTAGCTAAACCCAAACTCCATTGTGAGTGGTCTGTGTTCTGTCCTGATGAGGGAATGAGAATATCTTGGAACCCAGGGCTGGGCTCCTGTCCCAGAGCTGCAGGGTCAGGGCTGGGCTAGTTTTCATGAGCTGAGGGGACCTTCTCTGCATGTCATCCTACTATAGATGAAGCTCTGGGGTTGGACACTGGCATAAAGGACACAGTTTCACATGTGTTGTGTCCAAGGACTTGTGTCTGTGTAGATCTAGGCCTGATGTCTGGGCCTCTGCACCTTCCAACTTGACACAACTGTGTCTCTGAAAGATCTCCAGACAGGGGAACATGCCCTGTGAGGGTGTCAGTGATACCTGGCTGGACACTGGACCACATGAAAATGTGATCATGGTACAATGTAGCAGGAAAAATTAATGAACTAGAAAATTAAAAGAAAATGTACAGTTTTAATTATTATATCTTAGAAGGCTACCTGTATGAACACAGGAAGCCAATCCACCATCACACCCAGAGGGAGATTAATGTGAGGGAATATCATGTTGTGGAGACAGAAAGTTCCATATGACACTATTTCCTCTACACAATGTTCAGAAGACAAACATAGAACAGAGTGTGACCTTGAATCCAGTGAACAAATGTTGGGGGACAGTGGGCCTCTGTGGGCAATGGGAAGCAGGGTCATCGACTACCAAGAAGCAGACTGGGCTCCCGGGTCTGAGTCCTTCAGGGAGTTTGGAGCTGAATGTGCAGCTGCTGCACAGCCTCCTTTGTGGGGTTTGTTCTGTAGACCCTGCTGGACCAGGTTCAGTCACTGGGGATGGAGAAGAACCTCAGTCATGACCAGGGGTGTTTAGGTAAAATTGTAGGTAGAGATATGTGAGCCATTAAGATTGGGCCATGAAAATGTTGTGTTTGGGAACCTGATGACTGCATTGATCCATTGGGAACGCTGTCACTGTGTCTGTACATGATGGGAGTCAACTGGGACAGGAACCTGACTCAGTGCAATAATGAGGGAGATGCTACCTGAGTACATGAATGGAGGAATTAACAAAAACTGAAAATACATGCCTGGGATTGTTGTTAATTGGGTTCTAATTTTTGTTGTTGTTGTTGTTTTGTTTTTGTTTTTGTTTTTTTGCCAGTTCAATTTTTCGTTCCTCTGAAATAGCCATACATATTTCCGAGAGTCATAAAGACACTTTCTTGAGAGTGTGAAGGAGCACAAAACATTTGTGTGTTCATTTTGTATCTTACATCTTTCCTAAATTCACTTTCTAGTTCTATCAGTATCATGGGGAATCTTTTAGGGTTCCCAATACCCAAGGTCATATCATATGTGCATAGATAAAGAGAAACATTTTAACTTGTTTCTTTCTGATTTAGTCATTTCTAAAATTTCTTTTATTGCCTAATTATTCTCACAAAAACGTCTGATTCTGTTGAATAGAAGTAGTCGTAGGGGTGCCCTTGGATTGCTCCTGAACTTTTAACAGAAGTTTTAAAATTTCCTTTGTGCATCATGATATCACTTTTTGGCTTCTCAAATATGGTCTTTGCTCTGTTGATGTACATCTTTTTGTGTACCGACTTGGTTAAGAATTGTAATCATGAAGCCATTTTCTATTTATTAAATGCTTTCTTCTGCATCTATTTATATGATAGTATCATTTATCCTTTATTCTGTGAATGAGGTGTGGCATATTTTCTGACTTAAAAACATTGAACTATCCTTGCATTCTAGGTTGATACCCCACTTCATTGTGGTCAATGATCCTACACCCCACAGTTCAATGATCTGTTCTATGTGCTGTTAATTTTCCTAGTATATTGGGAGGATGTTTGCATGTCTGTTCATCAGGGATGTTGACCTGTCATTGTTTATGCCCTGAGTTGGTTTTCATATGGGTGATGGTCTCATTGGTAAATTTGATTGGAATGTTGCCCATTGTTTTAATTGTTGGAAGATGTCAATAGAGATTGATTAAAAAGTTATAAAATCTTGCCAGGCCAGTGTGGCTTAGTGGATGGAGCTTCCTCCCATGGACTCAGAGGCCTTCATTTGAGTCCTGTCAAGGCCATGTACCAGGGTTGTGGGCTCAATCCCCACTAGAGAGGGTACAAGAGGCAGCCGAGTGATGTTTACCTTTCACATGAATGTTTCTATTTATTTCTCTCTCTAAAATAAATAAATAAATACATAAATACATAAATAAATAAATAAATAACGTTATAAATTCTTGTTTGAGATAGTTTGGTTCAGCGGTTAGGGTGTTTGCCTGAGGACTGAAGTGTGACAGGTTGATTCCTCGTCCAGAGTTGTTCCTAGGTTGACGGTTCAATTTTTACCCTGGTCAGGGTTGTGCTGGGGGCAACCCCATGACTTGTCTTTCTCACATTGGTGTCTCTCTCTCTCTCTCTCTCTCTCTCTCTCTCTCTCTCTCTTTCTCTTGCTCTCCCTCTGTTCCTTCAACTCCACCTAAAATCAATGGAAAGATAACCTCGGGTGAGGGTTAACAACAGCAGAAAAAAACTTATCAATTCTTTTTTGAAGTGTCAATAGAATTCACCTTTAAGTCCATTTAGTCATGGGCTTCTCTTTGTTGACAAGTTTTCCCTACTACCTCAATTATATTTTAAAATTCATAAAAATCTTGCAAATATCAAATTTCTAATATGAGTACCTACCAAGTGGACAGAGAAATACAACTCTTTGTATTCTCAGGGTGTGGTCAGAGTGGAAATTACATTGTGTCCAGACCACATATTTATTGCATATGTCATCCAAGAGGTTGAAATAAAATTGTATTTTTCTGTATAAAATTCATAACGTGTCTTTTTCCTGAGAATGCCCCTCCCTGACCTCCAGGTCCAGGAACACAAGGAGCAGGTCCCAGGCTCTGCTCTCTGAAATCCCATGTGGTTTGTGCTGAAGACACAGCTGTGCACGACTTCCAAACTCTTGTTGATGTGGTTGTGACACTAAGGCAGGGCCACTGCAGACACAGGAACTGTCTGATGGACAGTTTTGGCTCAGGAAATTCCTGACTGACCTGTTGCGTGTCCTGAAATGCAGGGTGAGCTAATCAAGTTCCACCTTTCTTGACAGACATTGCTTGTGTGCTGAGAGATTCCCGATGCTCAGCAACCCCTCCACAATTTTTATTCCTCCATAATTGATAGACTCCATGTCTGCAAGTCAGAAGGCTCCTAATAATATCATAAATCTCTAAATGCAGAACCAGCAGCGTAGTCTTAGAACGAAAGATCTAGAGAGACTCGGAGAAACTGTTATCTGGAAACGAAGCCCAGAGCCTCAGAAGAAACAGCCATTAATACCACCTGCACCTGCTCTTGAGCTGCAACACAGATTCAGAGGATCCTGAGCGCCCCCTGGTGTACTGAGCGCCCCCTGCCGTCCTGCCATTCTTTCTCAGGATGTAAGTATCAGGGGCTCACACTAACTTTCCCTCACTGTGTGTCCTGCACAGTAATACAACGCTGGGTAATCAGCTCAGGCTGTTCATCTGCAGATTCAGTTTCTTTTTATGTTGTCTGTAGAGATGGAGAAAGGGCCCTTCACAGATTCCGCATAGCGTTTCTCACTTCCTTCACTACATATAACTGTACCCACTGCAGCACCTTCCCTGGAGCCTGGAAGACCTAGTGCCTGGTGTTGCCCTTGACTGTGAGTCCAGCAGTTGCACAGGAGAGTATCAGACACACCCAGGCTGCACTAAGGCTCCCCCGGACTCCACCAGCTGCTCCTCACACTGGACGCCTGCAAACAAAAAGATACCTGGTCACAAAACTGTCAGACGTCTATAGTTTTTATCTCTCGTATCCACAAAACTATTCAGTGTCCCCTGTTCTTCATAAGTTACCACTTAAAATAGCTGCAAGACAAAAACAGCTGAGCCCAAACTCCATCATGAGTGGTCTGTGTTCAGTACTGATCAGGGAAAGGAGTCACCTGGGAATCCTGGGGCTGGTCTCCTGTCCCAGAGCTGCAGGGTCAGGGCTGGGCTGGATTTTATGAGCAGAGGGGGCCCTATTTGCATGTCCTCCCACTATATAGGAAGCTCTGGGGTTGGAGATCTGAGAGAGGGCAGTGCCTCAGTGAAGGTGACTGTCCTAGGGGATAATTGTTGTGATAATAACATTCCAATAACTAAATTACGAATTCTAGGGAGGTTTGGGGCATGTCCAAGAAGCAAAGACAGAGGCAGCTAGAAGAGACACTGTGTCAGGACACAGTCAGCACTGATTCTGGGCCCTGTGCATCCACAGGAGCCTGAGAGTGTTTGCTTCAGTGTGCAGAGCTGTCCACTGTCTGGTTCCTGTTGAAAATTAGGGAACACTCAGTCCCCACGGAGTGGAGCTTTCCCCTGGGAATGGGGAGAAGGAGACAGAGCCCAGAAAACCCCTGTGGTCCTAGGGGGCTGTGTGAACACCCAGGACACGCCCCTGTGTGATCTCTGAGGCTAGATCCTTCACTCTGAGTCATCACTGAGATCCTCATGTGTTGAGGTGTGTAGCAGTTGATGCTTATTTTTCATTGCTGAGTAGTATTCTATTCAAGGATGTTCCCCAGTTTTCCTCTTTGTAAAAGTTGAAGAACATTTGAGTGCTTATAGCTTCTAAATCAAAGATGCTATGAGTGTTTACATATATTTTTGAATGATATTTAGGGTTCTTTCTTCTGAAGCAAACAGTCCTAGTGTAAACGCTGAGATATAGGTTAAGTATATATTTAATTCAATCAGAAACCTCAATTCACTTTGTGAAGAAAGAGTAACAGGACACAGAGGGACCTGGAGGAGGAAAAGAGCCCAGTCACTGCTGATGTGTCATCTGCACACACAGGGTCACCTTCTCACTTGTTCGCAGTGAGAATTGACAAGTTAGAGCCACAGAGAAGAAGTGAGAATCTTTCTGGATGCAGCTGAGAGCTGAGAGAAAACCCTGGCTCTCAACAGGAAGCCCCTCCTTCCCCCCTCACTCTGCACCTGCTCTTGGGTCATTCTCATAGGTCCTGAGCGCCCCCTTGTGTCCTGAGAAAGCCCTGCAGCCCTGTCCTTTTGTTCCCTCAGGAGGTGTGTGTCTGGGCTCACACTGACCTCCCCTCACTGTGTCTCTCACACAGTAATACATGGCCGTGTCCTCGGCTCTCAGGCTGTTCATCTGCAGAGTGGCAATGCTTTTGGAATTATCTCTCGAGATGGTGAATCTGCCTCTCAGAGATGCAGCGTATTCTGTTGTGTGACTTTTGGCTGCATCTCTAATGAAACCGATCCATTCCAGTCTCCTTCCTGGAGCCTGGCGGACCCAGTTTATATAATAGTCACTGAATGTGAATCCAGAGACTTTGCAGGTGAGTTTCAGAGACCCCCCAGGCTGTCTCAGGTCACCTCCAGTCTCCAGCAGCTGCACGGCACATTGGACACCTGCAGACCGAAGACATAGTCATTACCAGACACACCACACACACACACACACACACACACACACACTCCCCAGGATGCTCTTTACCAAACATTCAAAGAAGAACTAATACCCATTCTCCTCAAACTATTTCAAAAAATTTAATATTATGGAAGACTCCCAAAATCATTTTATGAGGCCAGCATAATTCTAATTCCAAAACCAGAATAGACACTACAAAGAAAGAAAACTACAGTCCAATATCCCTGATGAACATAGATGCCAAAGTCCTGAACAAAATACTAGCAAATCGAATCCAGCAACACATAAAAAAAAAAAAATTATTTACCATGACCAAGTGGGTTTCATTGCACAAATGCAAGGCTGGTACAATATTCGTGTCAATAAATGTGATACACCATATAAACACAATGAACCTTAAAAATTATATGATCATATTAATAGATGCTGAAAAAGCATTCGAAAAAATCTAGCACCCATTTCTGATAAAAGCCCTCAGCAATCTGGAAATAGAGGGAGCATATCTCGACATAATAAAGGCCATATATGAAAGGCACACAGCCAGCATCTTACTCAGTGGGCAAAAAACTAAAAGCATTTTCCTTAAGAACTGGAACAATACAAGGATGTCCACTTTCGCCACTCTTATTTAACTTAGTACTGGATGTCTTCGCCGCAGCGATCAGACAGAAATAAAAGAGAAAAGGAATTCAAATTGAAAAGGAGGAAGTGAAAGTGTCATTATTCGCAGATGACATACTATACGTAGAAAACCCCAAAAACTCTATCACAATTTACTAGACTTAATAAATGACTTCGGTAAACAAAATTAATGTGAAGAAATTGATGGCATTCTTATAAACCAATGATGAAATTACAGAAATATAAACTATATAAAACAATCCCATTTACCATCACAGCAAAAAAGATGCACATGCCTAGGAACAAACGTAACCAAAAATAAGAAAGAAAGAAAGAAAGAAAGAAAGAAAGAAAGAAAGAAAGAAAGAAAGAAAGAAAGAAAGAAAGAAAGAACCTATTCGCAGAAAACTACAGGTCATTGGGAAAAACATACAGGAAGATATAAAAAAAGTGGATGTGCATACCTTATTCATGGATTGGAAGAATTAACATCATTAATATGTTTATACTACCCAAAGCAATCTATAAATTCAATGCAATCCACTTCAAAATACAAAATGACCTACTTCCCAGAACTAGAATAAACACGTCAAAAGTTCATATGGAACAAAACAAACAAACAAACAAAAAAACCCAAATAGCCACAGCAATCTTAAAAAAGTAGAAGAAAGTTGGAGGGATAACATGATCAGATTTCAGCTTATACTACAAAGCCACTGTAACTAAAAAAGCATGGAACTGGCACAAGAACAGGCATATAGATCAATGGAACAGAATAGAGAACCCAGAAATGGACCCAAGACAATATGCTCAATTAATAGTTGACAAACGGGGCAAGAGCATACAGTGGAGGAAAGACAGCCTCTTTAATAAATGGTGTTGGGAAAATTGGACAGCTACATGCAAAAAATGAAACTAGACCATTGACTTACAACATACACAAGAATAAACTCAAAATGGATAAAAGACTTAAATGTGACTGATGAATCCACTTTATAAAACTTTACATTGTGAATTTTCAAGTTGCATGTAGCATAGAAACCTAGACTAACCCCTGAGGAATTATATCATGTACTGGTCAGGTGTCAAGGGAGGAACCTCAAAGGACATGAGGAAGATGCTGAGCAGAGACGACAGAGACAGGATCCCAGAGGGTATTTTATGAGGATGAAAGTGACCAGGAGGACGAAGGTGCAGAGAGGCCGTGAGAGGGAGACATGAGGAGATGAACTGGAGCTAACGTCCGGAAAGTGAATGTCCCAGTGAGAGCCCTGCATGGAGCTGTGTGTGCAGGACTCACATGGGACAGTGAGAGAGCGAGGCCCTGGCGAGTGTGGGACCTGGAGTGAGCTCAGACCCAGGGCGTGTGGACACACTGACTGTCCCTCTGTGGAAACAGCGTCTTAGTCACAGGGTGGACGGAAGGCCCAGGACACTGAGTCTTTCAAAGAGACAACTGGTCCCATAAGAACCCAATGAAATAATAGTCCCTGAGCCTGGACATGACTCGCCTGGAAAAGAGAATGTTTTTGACACCATTATCGTCCTTGGTGTGATGTGGGTACACGGCCCAGAACAAGCACGAGGGTCTCTGAGACACTGAACCCCAGGCAGAGCTGGAGCGACCTGAGCACCACAGGGAGCTGTGCTCAGCCCCTCCCTGCGCTGTTTCTGGGCCATGTTCTTGGGTCCGTGGGTCCCCAGCGCCCCCTTCTGGTCCTGAGGGATCTGAGGTGTCCAGAGCGCCCCTTTGTGTCCTCAACTCTCCTAGAGGACCTGTGTCTTCTGCAACTCAGCTTCTCCTGTCTCCCCACAGGAAATTTGTGTCTAAATCATAGAAAACCTTGATTAGACAAATGTCACGTGTCCAGTGTTTACACTGGTACTTATTCACATACTCTTTGTCTCTAGTTCTCCACCAATTACCACTTAAAATAGCAACACGGACAACCCAGCAGAGCACAAACTCTGGTGAGTGGTCTGTACTGAGTCCTGATCAGGGAATGAGAACACCTGGGATCCCGGGCCTGGGATCCTGTTTCAGTGCTAGTGGGTTGGTGCTGGGCTCATTTTCTTAAGCGGAGGGGCCCCTATTTGCATGTCCTCTTACTATAAAGGAAGCTCTGGGTTTGAACACTGATGTAAAGGACACGGTTTCAGACTGTGGTGTGTGCAAGGACATATGCATGTGGAGAACTAGCCCTGGTGGCTGGGCCTCTGTTCCTCAAACCTGGAGCCAACTGCTTCCCTGCATGACCTCCAGACAGGGGGAAGTGCTTAGTGAGGGTTTCAGTGCTACCTCGGTGGACACTGGATTACCTAAAAACGTGATCATGATACAATATAGCAGGAAGAATTAATGTAATAGAAAACTAAGAGAAAAGGTACAGCTGTAAATGTCATATCTCTGCAGGCTATCTGTATGAACACAGGGAGGTGGTCATCCATCACACCCAGAGGGAGATTAATGTGCGGGAACTTCATGTCCCATAGATGTGAAGTTCTCTCTGACCCTATTTCTCCTACACAATGTTCAGAGAACAAACGGAGAACAGAGCGTAAACCTTGAGCCAGAGGAACAGTGTTGGGGGACAGTCGGTGTCTGTGTGGGTCACGGGAAGGCGAAGCATGAACTACAGAGAAGCAGACATTGTTTCCAGGTCCGAGTCCTTCAGGGGAGGTTGGAGCTGAAGGTGCAGCAGCTGCACGACCTCCTTTGTGGGGTTTGTTCTCTAGTCTCCACAGGACCAGTTTCAGACACTGGGGATGTAGAAGAACCTCCGTCATGACCAGGTGTGTTTATGTAAAATTGTAGGTAAAGATTTGTGAGTAATTAAGATTACATCAAGAAAATGTTGTTATTGGAAACCCGATGGCTGCATTGACCCTTTGGGAATACTGTCACTGTGTCTGCACAAGATGGGAGTCACCTGAACCACAACCTGACTCAGTGCGATAATGAAGGAAATGCTACCTGGGTACATGAATAGGGGAATTAACGAACACTGAGGATACATGTCTGGGGTTTTTGTTTCATCAGGTTCTGATTTTCCTTGATTTTTTTAAAAGCAAGGTTAAATATTATTTCCTCTGAAATAGCCTCACATAGTTCCTAGAGTCATGAGGACACTTTGTTGAGAATGTGCAGGAGCATAAGTCATTTGTGTGTTGATTTTGTACCTTAAATCTTTCCTAAATTCACTTTCTAGTTCTATCAGTATCATGGGGCTGTTTTTAGGGTTCTCGATACCCAAGGTCATGTCATATGTGCAGTGGTAAAGAGAAACATTTTAACTTGTTTTTTACTGATTTAGTCATATCTAAAATTTCTTGTATTTCTATTCTCACAAAAGTTCTTAGTTCTGTTGAGTAGAAGTAGTCACAGGGGTGCCCTTGGGTTGGTCCTGATCTTAGAAGGGTAGTTATAAAATTCTCTTTGTTCACCATGATATCACTGTTGGCTTCTCCAATGTGGCCTTTGATATGTTGATGTACATCTTTTCTGTACCTAATTGGATAAGAATTGTAATCATGAAGCCATTTTCCATTTGTTAAATACTTTCTTCTGCATCAGTTTATATGATGTTATTATTTATCCTTTATTCTGTGAATGAGGTGTAGCACATGTACTGGCTTACAAACTGAACCATCCCTGCATTCTAAATTGATACCCCAACTTATCATGGTCAATGATCTGATACCTCACGGTTCAATGATCCATTCCATGTGCTGTTAATTTTCCTAGTACATAGTACATTGTGAGGATTTTTGCATGTCTGTTCATCAGGGGTGTTAACCGGTCATTGTCTATGCCCTGAGTTGGTTTTCATAAGAGTGCAATGGTCACCTTAGTAAACTTGTTTGTAATATTGCTTCTTCTATTAATTTTTGGAAGAGGTCAAAAGAGAATGATTTAAAAATCATAAATTCTTGCCAGGTTAGTGTGGCTCAATAAATGGAACATTGTCCCATAATCTCAGAGGCCCTGGTTTGATTTCTGTTCAGAGCACGTGCCAGGGTTGTGTGCTCGATCCCCACTAGAGAGCATAGAAGAGGCAGCCAATTGATGCTTTTTTCTCACATGGATGTTTCCATTTCATTCTCGATGTTTTTTTTTTTTTTTTCTTAAATATCTATCTATCTATCTATCTATCTATCTATCTATCTATCTATAAAGTTATGAGTTCTTGTCTTCTTGTTCTAGGTGTCTTTGCTCAGTATTCAGAGTGTTGGCCTGAGGACTGAAGTATCACGGGATTGATTTATGGTCAACAACACGTTCCTAGGTTGAAGGTTCAACCCCTACCCTGGTCAAGTTTTGTTGGAGGCAACCACATGATATATCTCTCTCACTTCGATGTTTCTCTCTTTCTCTTCCTTTGCCCCTTCAACTCCAACTAAAACCAATTGAAAAATAACCACGCGTGAAGATTAACCACAAAAGAAAAAACCGTATAAATTCTTTGAACTTTCAGTAAAATCCACTTTTAAGTCCATTTAATCATGATCTTCTCTTTGTCGGAAAGTTTTTCTACTTCCTCAATTATTTTTTAAAATTTATAACAATCTTGCAAATATCTAATTTCTAATATGAGCAAGTACCAAGTGGACATCGAAATACAACTGCTGATATTCTCTGTGTGATCAGTGTGGAAATTACAGTTGTGTCCAGACCACATATTTATTTTATATGGCATCCAAGAAAATGAAGTAAATCCATATTATTCTATGTAGAATTCACAAAGTGTCTTAGTCCTGGGAATGCCCCTCCCTGACCCCCAGCTCCAGGGGCACAAGGAGCAGGTCCCCTGCGCTGCTCTCTGGAATCCCCCGCGGATTGTGCTGCAGACACAGCTGTGCACGATTCCCAGACCCTGGCGGACTCGGCGGGGACACTGAGGCAGGGCCACTGTGGGGGACACATGAGTCATCTTACAGAAATTTGGCCCCGGAAATTCTTGTCAATTTTCTTGGTCCTTCCTAAAATGCAGAAAGTTTTTGGAAATCTCCACCTTTCCTTGACAGACTCAGTGCTGACAATGTACTGAGGCTCAGCAACCCCTCTGCATTTTTTTCTTCTACAAATAAAACGCCGCCCCTGGTGCATGTGAGAATGTGGCAGCTAATATGATAAAAAGTTTAAAACACAGAGTCCTTAGTGGCGGACACAGAATCACAGGTCTTGAGAGACTCGGCAGAACTGCTATCTGGAGAGGAAGCCCAGAGCCTCAGAGGAAACAGCCATAAACACCACCTGCCCCTGCTCCAGGGGCTGCAACACAGAGTCGGTGGGTCCTGAGCGCCCCCTGGTGTCCTGAGAGCGCCCTGCATCCCTGCCCTCCTGTGCCCTCAGGAGGTTTGTGTCTGGGCTCACACTGACTTCCCCTCACTGTGTCTCTCGCACAGTAATACACTGCCAAGTCCTTGGCTCCAAGGCTGTTGATTTGCAAATACAGTGTGTTCTTGGAGTTGTTTCTGGAGATGGTTAATCGGCCCTTTACAACGTCTGCATAGTATATATAAATACTGCTACTACTGATGCATGAGACCCACTGCAGCCCCTTCCCTGGAGCCTGGCGGACACAGCTCATTGCATAGTCATCAAACGTGAATCCAGAGGCTGCACAGGAGAGTCTCAGAGACCCCCCAGGCTGCACCACCTGTGGGGTCATTACTCACATGATCACACCAGGCATCATTAAGCTGCACAATTCATTGGGGCACTTTTTATAAAATCTCTCAACATATAGAGGGAAGAGTGGACAATCCTCCCTGCAGGAGCCATGGTAATGGTATGGTTATGTGAAGGGCCATCATGTCACTGACCAGGATCTGTTTCATTTCATCATCTTCATCGTCATCATCGTCATCATCATCATCGTCATCATCATCGTCATCATCACCATTTTTATCCCCATCATCACCATCATCATTTGCTTAATTATAAACACTTGGGTTTTCATTTTCTTAAGACATGATTATTTTCTACAGATTATGAAACTTGATCTCATTTTTTGTCCATGTACTATATTTGATAAGTAAAATTTGTAGTCGGGCTTTATTTATGTTTATTTTTTGTGCTGATAAATGAACGCTCATTTCTTCCTCTTCTCCACATGCCCCTCTTGGGACGTGATAGAAAGGTCGGGTCTCCTCTTTAGATGTCATGGGGAGATTCAACAGCACAGACTTCTGGGAGTAGAATTCCTTGCCCTCCCCACCACCTCACCTAATTATAAGCCCCGGCCAGTCTCCTGTCCTGGTCTATCAAAGCTATTCTGACTTGCTGGAGGGCCTTTCTGGCCCTTCCCAGAGATTCCATGTACGAGATAAATGATACTTGACCCCTTGGGGTGTGTGTTTGTCCTCAGCCTGGACATCTGCACAACCTGTCATGGTCCCTCTGCCTCTGCCTGGTGTCAGCTGTTCTGGGTGCTGTGAGCACGATGCCAAGTCAATGACAGTCACCCTCATGGGTCCTTATTCTCTAGCTTTGGAATCACACACTTTAGGTGCCCACTGTGACATGAAGAGGAAACCACACAGGAAACCAGCCCAAACCTCCAACTGCACCTGCTCCTGGAATGCTCTCTGTGTTCAAGAACTCTCAACCCCCCTGGTGGTCACTGACTCTCCTGCAGGGAGGTTTGTGTCTGGGCTCACACTGACTTCCCCTCACTGTGTGTCTTGCACAATAATACACGGCCGTGTCCTCAGCTCTCAGGCTGTTCATTTGTAGATACAGCGTGTTCTTGGAGTTGTCTCTGGAGATGGTGAATCGGCCCTTCACAGCATCCGCATAGCTTGTGGTACTTCCATCAGTATTAATAAATGACACCCATTGCAGCCCCTTCCCTGGAGCCTGGCGGACACAATGCATCCAGTAGCTATTAAAGGTGAATCCAGAGGTTGCACAGGAGAGTCTCAGAGACCCCCCAGGCTGCACCAGGGCTTCCCCAGTCTCCACCAGCTGGACCTCACACTGGACACCTGCAAACACAAAGATGACCTTGTCAAAAAACTGTCACATATCCACTGTTTCTCTCTCACTCATCCAGTCTCATACTCAGTGTCTCTTGTTCTCCACAAATTACCTCTTAAAATAGCGACAAGAAAAACCCAGCTGAGCCCCAACTCCATGGTGACTGGTCAGTGTTCAGTCCTGATCAGGGAATAGGGTCACCTGGGGATCCCGGTTCTGGGCTCCTGTCCCAGTGCTGCAGGGTGAGGGCTGGGCCCGTTTTAATGGGCAGAGGGGCCCTATTTGCATGTCCTCCTACTATTTAGGGAGCTCTGGGGTTGGAGACCTGCAGAGAGGGCAGTGCCTCAGAGCACGTGTGAGTGTCCTGGGGGGAATCGTGGTCATGATAACATTTCACTAACTAAGAAAGTATCAAAGGTAAAACTAGGGCATGTTCACCTCTACACATCTGGTAAGAGGGCGTCCATCACTGGCCTGTACTCCTCCCCACTGCCCTTCTTAACTCCCCTGAACCAGCCCCATGGGGAGTGGGACCTGCCCATGAGGGAGCAGACCCCTTGTATGTAATGAGAGCATGAATGAAGGACTGTGTCCTGCTGTTACCCAACCGTAGGTCTGGAGACAAGTAGACACATGGAAAGAGACCACAGGCTGCAGATCTTGTAGAAGTGGACATTATGTACACGCTGTGTTAGGTGGCTTTGGACCTGAGTGTCTCTGGTGTCTGGACCTTCAAGGAGACAAAGAAGAGAGAGTGATGAGAAGATGCTTCTCTATCCCAGGGACTCAGAGACACTGAGAAGTCAGGGAGATTCATGGAGCTGATGGAGAGGCTGTGGGTTTCCAAAACCTAGAAGTGCATCTACATAGGGTCTCTCAGTATAGACACTAACGGAAATTTTAAAGGGGGTGATATGATAGAACAATTAGTGAAGTAATTGTGGATTATGATGCATTTGATCAGTAATAGGGCTGTTGTCTGAGTCATGCTGGGGAACTTTGTATATTATGTGCAAATGGGACTTTGTCCTATTTGAGTCATTTAGCGATATTCTCATCCCAATATTGTCCAGGGTCTTCTAGACAGGTCCTCCTATGAGAAGTGCTTACATCAGAGGGAGTTTAGGCTGTAGGTGGACAAGGACACACTGTGACCTCTGAGGTCAGGGGACCTATTCCTGGCTGTGGAGATGGAGGAAGAGGCCACAGGACCAGGAATTGGATTCTAGACTCTGGAAAAGACCAGGAAACAGATTCAGCTATCTGAGATTATTCAGGCAGAAGTAACAAAATCCCTGGGCTGAGGAGATGCTAAAAAACAAACAAACAAACAACAAAAAAAAAGACTCATTTGTGTCCCGCATTTCTGGAGGCTGAACATCCTCAGTCCAGGTGCCAGCAAGGTTCCTTCTGGAGAGAGACATCCTCATGGTTCTTGTCTGACAGCCTCTTACTGGGCCTGCACGTGGTGGAGGGACCAGCAGGACCTCTGGTCTCCATGAGGAAGGCACTGATCCCATCAAGAGGGCCACTCATAACCTAAGCATCCCCCTGAGAACTCAACTTCTAACACCATCTTGTCTGGGGTATGAGGATTTCAACATGCGAACGTGGGGTGCACAGGTGTTCAGACCACAGCACCATCCAGAAGCCTCTGCAGGAGGGTGGTCCTGCCTCCCCCGACCTCAGCCCAGTGAGGTGGATTCATGCTCTGACCTCCAGACTGTACGAAATGACCACTTGCAGACTGAAGCCCAGGTGTGTGGTGATGTGACTCGGTTGTCCTAGAAATGCACAGGCTGGATGTGGTCTCCCATTATCACAGGTGTCCCCACACTGCTCTTGCTCCACACTGCTCAGTGCTGGCCCAGGGACAGGGACCCTGCAGGGCTGGGGATCCGAGGAGGAGTCTCCTTGGTGTGTCCCTCTGCAGGGAGGCCTGTGAGACACTGTGCTGACCCAGCCTGTGCTTGAACCTGCTCCTCTACCAATCCACAGCTTTCTACCCGGTGACCTGACTGTGCTGCCCAAATATCCAGGGTGTGGTGCTTGGCCAGAGACAGCGACATAAAAATTCGTCCATTACTGTGCCATTTGTCTTGTTGCCCAAGCCCAGTGCCATGTTTCAGAAAAAGGAGAACGTCCTCAAACCTGTGAGAAAGACACTCCTCTCCAGACCCCCAAGTCTGACACCAACCAGGTGTTTTCAGGTGGTGCCTCAGTGAACATCCCTCATTCAGAGGACAGAAGGCTCCAATGTGCCCTGGAAAATAACGATGAAGAACGGGTCATTTCAGGAACACCTTCCCTGCCAGTTCCTTGCAGTTCATTTGAACCCTGTGACCTTCCCCTAGATCACTGAGTCCCCTGTCACAGCATTGCTCCTGGTCTGAGGGCCTGACTGTGTGGGGAATCAGGAAGCTCCTGGCCCTTTGCCTCCTTCCCCAGCACAGCCACCCTGTCCCTCAGGGTCTGGGACCCTCCCAGGATGGGGTCCTCACACTGTGTCTCACACAGTCATGCATAGTCGAGCCCTCAGACTTCAGGACATTGGTCTGCAGATAGGCCGTGCTGACCGAGTTGTCCATGGAGAAGACAGATTGTTCTGAGCAGCCTGGGCACACGTGGGCTTCCCAGTGTTTGTGTGAAACCAGCTCACAGGCTGCAGGCCTGTCCTGGGGCCTGTCTCAACCGGTGTAAGTAGTTACTGGTGAAGGTGGATCCAAAAGCCTTGCAGGAGACCTTCCCTGAGGTCCCAGGCTTCCTCCCCTCAGCCCCAGACTGCACCTGCTGCCCCTGGGAGTGGACACCTGTGCAGAGGAGTCAGGAGTGAGTGGAAAGACCCCTGACTGTCCCTGGTTCTCTCCTTAGCCCAGGGAGTGGGGAGGTCTTATCTGTAGCCAGTGCCACCAGGAGGAGGGTTCTCCACCCCAGTCCATGGTGCGGGGCTGAGCTGTGGGCACTTCTGTAGGGGGTGTGGCTTTGGGTGACTCTCACAGGTCACAGACTGATCCATATATAATTGATATTCCTCATGTAATTTGCATATTCATAAAATGGAGTATTGATAGTGGATGCCCGGACTACACCTGAGAGGTGATACAGGGCACAGGAATCATGCTCAGTGGGAGTCTGAGGTGCACACCCCAATTCTGTAAGGAGGACATGTGTCCTTGCCAGGTCCTGAGCTCTTTGCACAACGAGCTCCTCTCAACCCCCATGGCCCTGGTGACAATGAGGGAACCCTCAGTCCCCACAGAGTGGAGCATTTTACCTGTCAGTGGGCAAGAAGAGACAAAAGCTCAACAAACCAGAAAACGCTCCTGTGTCACCTTTGAGACCGGATCTTTTACACTGATAATCACTCAGATCCTCCTGGGTTGAGTTGTGATGGTTATGATTATTGTTGACCACTATGTCACTGATAGATGTTCCCTAGTTTGCTTATTGGTAAAATTATAAAAAAAAATTGTTTGGGTTGTTGTAGCTGCTAACACAAATAAAGATGCTAAAAGTGTTTGTATTTATATTTTTATGAACATAAAGATGCGTTCTTCTGGAGCAAATATTCCTTGCGGGAGCCCTGACATACGGGTTAGGTTAATATTTAATGTAATAAGGATACACAGTTCATTTTGTGAAGAAAGAATAGCAGGATATGGAGGGACCTGGGGTAGGAGACACCTCCAGTCACTGCCGATATGTCATCTGCACACACAGTGTCACCTCCTCACTTGTCCGCAGTGAGAATATGAGAAGTTAGAGCCACAGAGAAAAAGGGGGATCGTCCTGGATGCAGCTGAGAGCTGAGAGGAAACCCCTGCTCCCAACAGGAAGCCCCTCCTTCCCCCTCACTCTGCACCTGCTCCTGGGCTGTTCTCTGTGGTGGGTTCTGAGCGAACCCTGGTGTCCTGAGCGCCCCCTGCAGCCCCGCCCTCCTGTCCTCTCAGGAGGTTTGTGTCTGGGCTCACACTGACTTCCCCTCACTGTGTCTCTCGCACAGTAATACACGGCCGTGTCCTCGGTGGTAAGGCTGTCATGTGCAGAGACAGCATGTTCTTGGAGTTGTCTCTGGAGATGGTGAATCGGCCCTTCACAGAGTCTGCATAGTATGTTTACTTCCACCAGCATAAATTAGACTTTTCCACTGCAGCCCCTTCCTCGGAGCCTGGTGGACTCAGTTCTTGGCGTAGCTACTGAAGGTGAATCCAGAGGCTGCACAGGAGAGTCTCAGAGACCCCCCAGGCTGCACCAAGTCTCCCCCAGACTCCACCAGTTGCACCTCACACTGGACACCTGCAAACACAAAGATGTGTTTGTCAGGAAACTTTCACATGCCCACTGTTTCTCTCTCTTATCCACTCATACATTTTATCTCTCTTGTTCTTTACAAATTACCTCTTAAAACTGCAACAAGAAAAATCCAGCTGAGCCCCAACTCCATGGTGACTGCTCTGTGTTCAGTCCTGATCACGGAATCGGGTCAACAGGGGATCCCAGGGCTGGGCTCTTGTCCCAGTGATGAAGGGTAGAGGTTGAGCATGATTTTATGGGCAGAGGGGGCCCTGTTTGCATGTCCTCCTACTATATAAGGAGCTCTGGGGTTGGAGACTTGCAGAGAGAACAGTGCCTCAGAGCAGTTGTGAGTGTCCTGGGGGGAAATCGTGGTCATGCTAACATTTCAATACCTAAATAAGCATCATAGGGAGGTTGGAGCATGTCCTGTGTTTACAGCTGGTAACAGTGAGCTCATCATCTGGTTTATGCTCCTCCCTGTGGTCCCTATGCTTCCCTGAACCAACTCTAGCGCAGAACAGGCCTGGCCCATGAGGATGCAAACTCCTTGAATATAATGAGAGCATGAATGCAGGACTGTATTCTGGTGTCACCCACACGTCAGGGCTGGAGACAAGCAGACACGTGAAGAGAGACCACGAGCTTCAGATCTTGCACGAGTGGATGCCATGAACATGGTGTGTTGGTGGCCTCAGCCTTGACTGTCTCTGTCTCCCTTACTCTCAAGGACACAAAGAAAACACAGTGTTGAGAAGATGCTTTTCTATTCCTGGGACTCAGAGACACTGAGAAGCTGAGGAGAGATACGTGGAGCTGATGGAGAGGTTGGGTTTCCAAAACCCAGAAGTTCATGCAGAGAGGTCTTTCTGCATAGACAGTAATGAAAACCTTAAAGGTGATGTAATAGCACAATTAGTGAGAATTATGTAAGTCAGAATCCCCATGATCAGTGAGTAGGCTCGTATTAAGGTTAATCACTCGTCTATGACCCATAAACCTTTGTAGTTTAAATTCACAGTCAAGGCAACGTTGATATGAGTTGAATTTATCATTCGGCCTGGCCCTTGTCACCCATGTTATTACAGCTACGGAAGTTTATGGTATAAAGAGGACAGCTCTGTGTATCCACAGCGTTAATTTTTTTCTTCGTTTTTTTAGAGCGAGAGAGAAAGAGGAAGGGAGAGGGAGAGAGGGAGAGAGAAATATCTAAGAGAGAGAACATAGATTGGCCGCCTCCTGCATGCCCCTCACTGGGGATGGGACCCACAGCCTGGGCAACTGCTCTGACCAGGAATCGAACCAGTGACCTCTTGGTGACACTCAACCACTGAGCAGCTCCGGCCGGGCTCCACAGCTATTAGATAACGATGTGTCCTGTCCTCTTGTAACAAACGTGTTTGCAGAGCATGGAGGTAAAGTCTGGACCACAGACCTGCCCGGAACCAACTTCCTCCTGGGGACGTGAGTTCATTGGGTCCTGACCTCCCAGGGTCCTGAAAGCACGTTTTCCTTCAAAGCCCACAGAGGACCAGAGACTCCTCCTCGCCTCCCCTCATCCAGCCTGGGTATAGGGTCCCATCCCGCAGGGGCTCTATGGACCCTGCTGTTCACAGTACGTCCCCCTCCTCGTTCTTTCCATCCACAGATCCCGCCATCCGCTAGTTGGCACAGAGCCCGGGACTAGGAGGGTCCCTGGGACCCTGAACCGCAGGAAAAGTGGGAGCACCCTGAACACCACAAGGAGCTATTCTCAGCCCCACCCAGCGAATTTTCTGTGCGATGTTCCCAGCTCTGTGGGTACTGAGCGCCCCCTGTTGGCCCTGAGTGCTTTGCGGGACCCAGAGCACCCCCTGCTGTACTGACTTTTTCTGGTGGACCTAAGCGTTTTCTGCACCTCAGCTCCTACTGTCTTCCCTCATGGAATTTGTGTCTGGATCATGGAGACGTCCTGGTCAGAAATAGTCACATGACCAGATTTTATCTTACTCATATTCATTCACACAGTCTGTGTCTCTAGTTTTCCATAAATTACATTTTAAAATAGCAACATGAACAACCCAGGTGAGACCAGACTCCATGTTGAGTGATCTGTGTTCAGTTCTGATCAGAGAAGTAGAACATATGAGATCCCGGTGCTGGGCTTTTGTCCCAGAGCTACAGGGCTGGGGCTGGGCTGGTTTTTATGAGCTGGGGGGACCCTATTTTATGTCCTTCTATTGTATAGGGAGCTCTGAGGTTGGATACCAACATAAAGGACACGGTTTTAGAGTGTGCAGTGTCCAAGGGTATATGTCTGTGAAAGACTAGCCCAGGTGTCTGGGCCTCTGTTCTTCTAAACTGGACCCAGTTGCTTCCCTGAATGACCTCCAGACGGGTGGACATGCCAAGTGAAGGTTTCAGTGCTACCTGGGTGGACAATGGAGCAAGTTAAAATATGATCTTGGTACAATATAGGAGAAAAATTAACGTAATAGTAAACCCAAGGAGAGGTACAGTTATAAATATCATATCTTAGAAGGTTACCTATACAAACACAGGAAGGTGATTAACCATCACACCCAGAGGAAGATTAACGTGTGGGAACTTCATGTTCAGGAGACGGGAAGATTCATCTCACACTTTTTCCCCTACACAGTGTTTAGAGGATAAACTAACAACGGAATGTGAACCTTAAGCCTGTGGACCAATGTTGGGGAACAGTGGGTGACTGTTGGCTCACAGGAAGCACAGCATGGACTACAGGGAAGCAGATAGCGCTCCCAAGTCTGCATCCTTTAAGGAGTTTGGAGCTGGATGTGCAGAAGCTGCATGGCCTCCTTTGTGGGGTTTGTTCTCTTGACTCTGCAGGACCAGTTATAGTTACTGGGGATGTAGAAGAATCTGAGTCATTACTAGGAGTGTTTAGGTAAAGCTGTAGGTAGAGATTTGTTAGTAATTAAGATTAGGTCATGAAAATGTTGGAAACCTGATATCTGCATGTGCCTCTTTGGGAAGGCCGTCACCATGTCTGTACATGATGGGAGTCAACTGGGACTGGAACCTGACTCAGTGAAACATTTGGTAAGATGCTACCTGGGTGCATGAATGGAGGGATTTACCAAGACTGAGAACTCACACATCCAGGGTTCTTGCTTCATTAGGTTCTGATATTCCTTCTTTTTGTTTCAGCCAGTTTAATTTTTTTTCCCTCTGAAATAACCTCACATATTCCCCAGAGTCATGAAGACATCTTGTTGAGAGTGTGCAGGAGCTGTCATTTGTGTGTTGATTTTGTACCTTACATGTTTCCTAAATTCATTTTCTAGTTCCATCAGTATCATGCAGCAGTTTTTAGGATTTTCAATACCCATGGTCATGTCATATGTGCAGAGATGAAGAGAAACATTTTAAGTTGTTTCTTTCTGATTTAGTCATTTCTAATATTTATTTTCTTTTCTAATTATTCTGATAAAAACTTCCAGTTCCGTTAAATAGAAGTAGTCACAGGGGTGCACTGGTGTTGTCCATGATGTTAGAAGAGTAGCATTGAAATTTCCTTTGTGCAGCATGTTATTGGTTTCTCAAATGTAGCCTTGCTGTGTTGATGTACACCTTTCTGTGCCTAATTTGTGAAGAATTGTAATCATTGGGATATTTTACATATATTAAATGCTTTTATTTCATGCATTTATATGATGGTATCATTTATCTGTCATTCTGTGAATGAGGTGTAGCACATTTACTGGTTTCCGACATCGAACCGTCCTTGCATTCTGGGACCATATCACACTCCATTTTGGTCAATAACCTTTAACTGCGCTGTGAAGTTCCTAGGACGTTGTGAGAATTTTTGCATCTATGTTCGTCAGGGATGTTGATTTCTAATATTTTATGCCCTTACTTGGCTTTTGTATGAGTGTAATGGTCACCTCAGTACATTTGTTTGGAAGTGTAGAATCTTCTTTTAACTCTTGGAGGAATTCAAGAAGGATTGATTAACAAGTTATAAATTCTTCATTAGTCAGCTGTCCTCAGATGAGACAGAGTCGCTCTGAGTACCTAAGTTTTGAGGGGTCAATCTGTGTTCAAAGGCATACAGCTGGATTGCAGAATTGAACTCTGGCCCTGTTCTGGGTCCTGTGAGAGGCAACCAATTGATGTGTCTCTCTCACATTGATGTTTCCTCTCCCTTCCTCTCTCTTCCTCCCTTCAACTCTATTTAAAATCCATGGGAAAATATCTTCTGAAGAGAGTTAACAACAACAAAAATAGTTATCAAATCTTCTTTGAACTTGTAGTAGAATTCACCCTTATGTCCATTTGGTTGTGAGCTTTTATTTGTTGGAAGGTTTTCATGTCAATTATTAAAAAAAAAAAAAATTCACAGCAATTCGGCCATGTTAAGATCAAATTTCTAATTTGAGCACCTACTAAGTGGACTCTAAATTACAAGTCTTGGTAATCAAAAGGTGTGGTCATTGTAGAAATTTCAGTTGTTTTCTGACTACATGTTTATTTCATATGCCATCCAAGAAATCATATAAAACGGTATTTTTCTATACAGAGTTCATAAAGTGTATTATTCCTGAGAATGCCCCTCCCTGACCTCCAGCTCCAGGGGCACAAGAAACAGGTCCCAGCCGCTGCTCTCTGGAATCCCCCGTGGTTAGTGCTGCAGGCACAGCTGTGCACGACTCCCAGACCCTGGCGGACTCAGCGGGGACACTGAGGCAGAGTCATTGCTGGGAGACGCAGGTGTCATCTGACAGAAAGTTTGGTTCAGGATATTCTTGACAA
The DNA here is from genome assembly GCA_037176705.1 of Molossus alvarezi. Taxonomy (NCBI): domain Eukaryota; kingdom Metazoa; phylum Chordata; class Mammalia; order Chiroptera; family Molossidae; genus Molossus; species Molossus alvarezi. Next base: position 510,842 of record JBAWUJ010000066.1, read on the forward strand.
TTTTCTTGGTCTTTCCTGAAATGCAGGGAAGTTTAGGAAATCTGCACCTTTCATTACAGACTTAGATTGAGTGCTGACATTTTCCCGAGGCTCATCCACCCTTCTGCATTTTTTTTTTCTCCAAATAAAAATTCCGCCTCTGGTGCATGTAAGAATAATGCTACTAATATGGAAACGTTTTAAAACACAGAGTCATTAGTGGCTAACACAGAATCATAGGTCTAGAAAAACTGTTGAAGTAACTGTTATCTGGAGAGAGAGCCAACACTTTGAGAGGAAACAGCCATAAACACCACCTGCACCTGCTCCTGGGGCTGCAACAGAGTCCATGGGTCCTGAGTCCCCTGGTGTCCCGCCTTCCTGTCTCCATCAGGAGGTTTGTGTCTGGGCACACACTGATTTCCCTCACTGTATCTCCTGCACAGTAATACACGGCCGTGTCCTCGGTGATCACGGAGCTCAGCTGCAGGAAGAACTGGTTCTTGGACCTGTCTCTGGAGATGGAGGTGCGGCTCTTGAGGGATGAGCTGGAGTTAGTGTTGCCACCAGATCTGATGCGCCACATCTACTCCAGCCCATTTCCTGGTTTTTGGTGGATCTAGTTCCAGGTGTAACTGCTGACTGAGCCCCCAGACACAGCGCAGGTGAGGGAGGTCTGCAAGGGCTTCACCAGTCCTGGGCCTGACTCCTACAGCTGCACTGGGGCAGGATACCTGAAGACAAGGAGCATCAGGCCCTGTCAGTCATGTGCAGTCACAACCACCCCATACACCCCTGTTTGACCCCTGAGACCCTCACTTTGGGGGGTGTGCTGTCACCCAGCAGTCTTATCTTCTAGACCAGGGCTCGGCCTTCCCCAGAGACCTCATCCCTGTGTGAGGAGAGAGCTGTGAATCTCTCAGCCCAGGGGAGGATTTACCTTGGAGCTTTGGTAGAAATTTGCATGTGGGCAGCCTGTTTCTTATAAGTGGAGGACTGAGGTCAGGCTGACATGGTTCTTCTGTGGCTCCAGTGGGGGCATCTCTTTCCTTGAACTCACTCATCATCTAATTCACAGACAGGACATCATCTGGTATATGAAACACATTGGAATGTGATAAAAGGGAGGAATGAAAGGGAGAGGTTAAGTAGGAAAAAAGATGTGAGCTAGAAGCATCAATCGGACGCCTCCTGCACTCCCCCTACTGGGGATTGAGCACAAAACACTGATATGTGTCCTGGAAGGGAAGTGAACTGGGGACCTCTCAGTTTGTGGGATGACTGTCACCCCATTAAGCCACAAGAACCAGGCTCTTATGTCATAATTTATGACGTTAATTTGGTCTTAGAAACTAGCTCTCAAGCTATGGCAGGTCTGGCATTCTTAATTAATACTTTTGAAAAATGTTTAGCTGTGTTGACAGTTTCCTGTGGAAACTCTTTTTTTATGCACCTCAAGGCACAGTACAAAGACCCCAAATGAGTTACATGCAACATAACCATGCTTTTACATGAAAAAAGATGAGAAATGTAAACAAATTGTGCATGTGTACAACTCAGAATCATTCATGTGCTGAAATTATTACGGCAAAAGTTTGACCTATTTTCTCTGTCTAGTGTTATCAGTGTTGTCTGGGATCAGAGAGAGGTTAGTAAAGAGAATTTCTTTATAGATTCTCTCATAGGAAAGGGAACTTCAACCCTGAGAAGAGTCCCTCACTCACATAATCTCTCTGCCCCTGGGGATGGTCACTGTAGTCAGAGGTGCTGGGCTCTCCCACAGAACATATAACCTTCTTAATATATAATGAACACATTCTCCACTCAGAGACATTATACAGAAATGGATTTCCAGTGTGAAGGCCTGTCATTTAATTTCCTAAATGCAGTCTTCGGTGGGACTACTGTATTTAACATAGCAAATAATATTTTCTTTCTATTTTCTGTATCAGGTCTCCCCCCTACCATCACCACCACACTCCACAACAGGTTAAGCCTCAGAGATAGAGAGGTTTGGGCACCAGGAGTGAGGGCTGCTGGGAAACTGCCTAGAACCAGATGGGACTTTGCCATGGGTGAGGGAAGGAAGCCAGATGTGTTGAGTCACAGGACATAAATGTGCTGATTTTTATGGACAGAGTGTCACTGGAAAGGTGGGTTTAAACTCTTCCAGAGACAACGCAGGAGGAAGTGCAGGGCATGATAGACACAGCTTCTGTCATCATAGGAAAACCTGAGTAATTTTGACCAAAAATTTATTAGAGTAGGAACATTAAAAGTTGTGCAGGCAGGCATCAAGGGTAATAAGGAAAGTGTCATACCACAGGGGTGGAAGGGGATTCCTGTTACCCACATGCACCTGCTCACAGTGTCTCTGTCTGTGAGGTAACAATTTCACAGGTGCAGGGGTTTAGCCCTTGGACACCTGTGAGATCATTCCTCACATGGTCACTCCATACATCACCCAAGCTACACAATTCATTGGGCCTCCATTAATGAAATCTCTCAACCCTTAGAGGGAAGAGTGAACACCCCTCCCTGCAGGAGCCATGGTGCTGGTGTGTCTGTGTGAGGGGCCATCATATCATTGACCAGGTCCCTTTCTCAGTCCATCATCATCATCACCATCATCATCACCATCATCATCATCATCATCATCATCGTCACTTGCTTACTTATAGTTGTTGTTCTCATTTGTTATAGACACCTTTTTTTGTGTTTTTTTTTTTTTGTCCACAGAAATTTACTTTTTATTGTGGAAAAAAAGAATGCATCATGTCTGACCGATGCGGCTCAGTGGTTGAGCATCGACCCATGCACCAGGAAGTCGTCAGTTCAATTCATAGTCAGGGCAACTGCCAAGGTTGTGGGCCCGATCCCCAATGAGGGGCAGGCAGAAGGCCACCAATCGATGTTCTTTCTCATTGATGTTTCTATCTCTCTTTTCCTCTCTCTCCCTCTCTAAGTCAAAAAATAAAAAAAATTACATAAAAAGCAGGCATCTCCTCTTCCCATGTCAGTGGGGGAGTGAAACATAGGCCTCACCTGTAGCTGACCCTGGCCTTCCACAACGCTGAGGACCTTGGATACATTCAGATTCCATCAGCACTTGGACCAGGACTCCTGTCCAATCCCATTGTCATGGTCACCACCACCATTGTCATCACCATCATCAATACTGCTTATTTATAATCAGTTTTCTCATTTTTTTCTAGACTTGCTTTTGTACTCAGATAATAATCCTTTATCTCAATTTGACTCATTTTGTACAATATTTAACTAGAATATGTAGCCATATGCTATTCTTTTTGTCTTTATTACTGAGTCTCTGCCAGTCTCTGAGCTCTGTGCATGCTGAGCTCCTGTCATTCATCAGGGCCTGCTGACAATGAGGGACACCCAGTCCTTACGGAGGGGAGCTTTTCACCTGTCAGTGAGGAGAAGGCAACAGAAGCCAGCAAACACTGCTGTCCTGCGGGGCTGTGTGAACCCCCAGGACACGCGCATGTGTGATCTCTGAGGATAAATCCTTCACTCCGAGTCATCACTGAGATCCTCCTGCATCAGGTGTGCATCAGTTGATGTTTATGTTCATTGCTAAGTAGTATTCCATTGACGGATGTTCCCTACTTTGCTTATTTGCAAAATTAGAAGGACTTGTGTTTGTAGTTTATAACTCAAGGTAGCTAAGAATATTTTCATATATTTTTGTATAAACACAAATATACCTTTTCCAGGAGTGAATGGTCCTAGTGGAACCACAGAGATACATATTAAGTATACATTTAATTTAATAAGAGACTGTGATTCACTTTGTGAAGAAAGAATAACAGGACTTAGAGGGACCCAGAGGAGGAGAGGAGCCCAGTCACTGCTGACGTGTCATCTGCACTCATAGTGTCAACTCTTCACTTGTCTCCAATGAGAATATGAGGAGTTAGAGCCACAGAAAAAAGTGAGAACCGTCCTGAATGCAGCTGAGAGCTGAGAGGAAACCCCTGCTCCCATCAGGAACCCCCTCCTTTCTCCTCACTCTGCACCTGCTCCTGGGCTGTTCTATGTGGTCCATGGATCCTGAGCGTCCCCTGGTGTCCTGAGCTCCCCCTGCAGCCCCGCCCTCCTGTCCCATCAGGAGGTTTGTGTCTGGGCTCACACAGACTACCCTTCACTGTGTTTCTCACACAGTAATACAGGGCCGTGTCCTCGGTGGTCACGGAGCTTAGCTGCAGGTAGACCTGGTTTTTGGACGTGACTCTGGAGATGGAGGTGCGGCTCTTGAGGGACGGGCTGTAGTCAGTGGTGCCATCATGACATATGCGCCCCATCCACTCCAGTCCCTTCCCTTGTTTCTGGCGGATCCAGCTACAGCAGGAACCACCGGTTGTGATGGAGACTTTATAGTCAGCGCAGGTGAGGGAGAGGATCTGCGCGGGCTTCACCAGTCCTGGGCCCCATTGCTTCAACTGATCCTGGGACAGAACACCTGGGGACAAAAAGCATCAGGCCCTGTCAGTCACGTGCAGTCACAACCACCCCATTAACCCCTGTCTGACCCCAGAGACCCTCACCTTGGGGGCCTGTCACCAGGCACAGGAGAAGACCCAGCAGTCTCATCTTCTAGACCAGGGCTCTGCCTTCCCCAGAGACCTCAGCCCTGTGTGAGGAGAGAGATGTGAGCCTCCCCAGCCCAGGGGAGGATTTACCCTGGAGCTTGGGGAGAAATTTGCATGTGGGGCAGCCTGTTCCTTATAAGTGGAGGACTGAGGTCAGGTTGCCCATGTCCTTCTTGGGTCCCAGTGGGTGCATATCTTTTCTTGAACTAACTTATTATCTAATTCTCAGATAAGAGATCACCTGGTACATGGGACACATTGGAATGTGATAAAAGGTATGTCTGCCTGTTTGAGTATGAGCAAAAAGGGTGGACTAGCTAGGTGGGTTACTCCTTTAACTTTCCATGCATCTTTCAAACAGATTTTAAGGGACTAACATTTGTCCAGACAGTTCTGAATCTCAACACTCTCTTCTATCCATTATTTACAAAATTTTATGTCATAATCTCATACAAATAATCCCTGCCCTCATGCAAACATGAATAAAGGACATCTATGTTTTATATCTTAATTTAAAATATTTTTATTTATTTTGTGGTGGGAGTGGACGGGGGAGGTTAAATAGAAACAATGATGTGAGAGAGAAACATCAGTGGGACGCCTCCTGCACTCCCCTTACTGGGGATTGAGCAGAACACCCTGGTATGTGCCCTGGATGGGAATTGAACTGGGAATGACGCTCACTCCATTGAGCCACACCGGTCAGGCTTTTATATCGTAATTTAAGACATTACTTTGGTCTGTAAAACTATCTCCCAAGCTCAGAGATATGGGACATTCTTCATTATCGATGCTGGAGTTTTGTAATTGAGTCTACAGATTCCTGTGCAAACTCTTTTTTTATGCACTTCATGGCCTATTGCAGAGACCTCCTAACTAGTAACATCAGAAACCATCAAGTTCGGTTTTGCTCAGTGGACAGAACATCAGCTCATGAATCAAAGAATTTAGCGTTTGATTCCTAAACAATTGCAAATACCCGGATTTAGGATCGTTCCTCAGGCAACCAATTGAGGGGTCTCCTTCACACCTCTGTCTCTCTCTCTGCCTCCTGCCCTTCCACTCTATCTAAAAGTGAGTGAAAAAATATATTCAGGTGAGAATTATTAAATAAGGAAACAATATGTTTTTTTTTTCTTGAGAAGACAAGAAATGAAATGAAAACAGAGATTATGCATGTGTACAACTCAGATTTATTCATGTGCTGAAATGATTATCACAAAAAATTGACCTGTTTTCTCTGTCTGGTATTACCAGTGATGCCGGGGTTTAGAGGGAGGTTAGTGAAGAGAATTTCTTCCATAGATTGTCTCATAGAAAAGAAAACTTCTACTCTGACATGAAACACTCCAATCTCCCACCCTTTGTCCCTAGGGATGGTCACTGTGGTTAGAGGTGCTGGCCTCTTTCACAGAAGGTCCTGAATGTTTGATGAACAAATTCTCCCATCAGACAAGTGATTTTGGAAATCATTATTTCTGTCTTTTATTTCCCATAGTAAAATTTTTGGTGGTTTCCAGAGCAAATGTATTTAATTTAGCAAAGTCTAATCACCCTGTTTTCTGCACTGGTCCTGTTTTGGTGAATCACACAGACCCCAGAATGTGCTGAGTCTCATGGTCCAGTTCCCTGGCTGAAGCAGCCACAGAGACAGAGAGTGTCTGTCACAAGGAGTGAGGGATTTTGGGAAACTGCCAAGAACTTTGACCTTGGTGAGGGGAGAAAGCCAGATGTGTTCTGAGTCACAGGACAGAAACATGCTGATTTTTATGGACAGAGTGTTACTGGACATGTGGGTTTAAACCTCTTCCTGTGACCACCCAGGAGGATGTGCAGGGCCTCATAGACACAGCTTCTGTCATCGTAGAAAACACCTGAAATATTATGAGCAGAAATTTGTTAGAATAGAAATTTTAAAGGTTCTACAGGCAGAAATCAAGGAGAATAAGGAGTGTGTCATTGCAAAAAGGAGTAAGGGAATCCCAGTTACCCACATGCACCTGCTTGCTGTGTCTCTGTGAGGTAACAACTTCACAGGTGCAGGGGTTAGCACTCAGACACCTCTGGTCACATGGTCACACCTTGGTGCACTCAAGCTGCACCACTTATTGGGGCTCCATTTATGAACTCCCTCAACACTTAGAGAGGAGAGAGGACATCCCTCCCTGCAGGAGCCATGGTAATGGTGTGTCTGTTTCAGTAGCTGCCAGGATAATGACCAGAACCATGTCTCAGTTTATTGTCATGACCATCATCACCAGCTTGATCATCACCAGCTTCACCATCATCACCATCACCATCATTTGCTTACTTATAATTGTTCTCATTTTATATAGACATGTTTGTTGTCCACAGATAATTACTTTTTATTGGGGATAAAAAGCAGGCGTCTTGTTTGGCCAATGTTGCTCAGTGGTTGAGTATTGAACCATGCATCAAGAGGTCACCAGTTTGATTCCCAGTCAGGGCAATGCTCAGATAGTGGGCCCAATCCCCAGTGGGGGAAACGCAGGAGGAGACCAATCAGTGTTCTTTCTCATTGATGTTTTCATCTTTTTCTTCCTCTCTCTCTTCTCTCTCTAAATCAATAAAAAATAAAAATATTTTTTAAAGCAGGTGTCTTCTTTTTATGTTAGTGGGAGAGTGAAATATAGGCTTCACCTGTAGCTGACCCTGGCCTTCCACAATGCTGAGGAACTTGGATACATATAGATTCCACCCAGCACTTGGACCGGGACCCCTGTCCAATCACATTGTAATTGATACCACCACCACCATCATCACCATCATCAATATTGCTTATTTATACCATTTTCTTATTTTCACTAGATCTGGTTTTGTACACACAGACTGACACTTTATCTCAATGTTTACTAATTTATATAATTATTAACTTGAATATGTAGCCATATGCTATTTTCATTTGTATTACTACTGTGTCCCAACCAGGTCCCTGAGCTCTGTGCACACTGAGCTCCTCCCATACTTCAGGGTCTGGTGACAATGAGCAAACACTCAGTCCCCATGGAGGGGGACTTTTCACCTGTCAGTAAGGAAATACAGAGGCCAGCAAACCCCTGTGGTTTTAGGGGGCTGTGTGAACTCCCAGGACACACCACTGTGTGGTCTCTGAGACTGGATCCTTCACACTGGGTCATCACTGAGATCCTCCTGTGTTAAGGTGTGTATCAGTTGTTGGTTATTTTCATTGCTGAATTGTATTAAATTGATGAATATTCCTTAGTTTGCTCATTTCTAAAGTTAGAAAGACTTTTGGGTTATTGTAGCTCCTAACACAAATAAAATAGCTATACATATTTGGATCCTTTTTTTTTTTTATGAACATAAAGATTCATTTTTCTGGGGCAAACATTTCCAGTAGAAGTACTGAAATATATATTGAGTATATACTTAATATAATAAGAAATGGCGATTTATGTTGTCAACAAGAATAACAGGACACAGAGGAACCTGGAGAAGGAGAGGAGCCCAGTCCCTGCCGATACGTCATCTGCACACACATTGTCACCTCTCATTTGTCTGGAGTAAAAATATGAGAAGTTAGAGACACAGAAAAAAAGCAAGAACCGTCCTGGACGTAGTAGAGAGGAAATCCCTGCTCCCACCAGGAGGCCTCTCCTTCTCCCTCACTCTGCACCTTTTCCTGGACTGTTCTCTGTGGTCAGTGTGTGCAGAGTGTGCCCTCATGTCCTGAGCGCCCCCTGGTGTTCTGAGCGCCCCATGTTTTCTGAGCTCACCCTGAGCCCTGCCTCCTGTCCCCTCAGGAGGTTTGTGTCTGGGCTCACACTGACTTCCCCTCACTGTGTCTCCCGCACAGTAATACATGGCCATGTCCTCGGTGGTCACGGAGCTCAGCTGCAGGGAGAACTGGTTCTTGGACGTGTCTCTGAAGATGGAGGTTCAAGTGTCACCATTATCCCAGATGCTCCCCACCCAATCCAGCCAGTTTACTGGTTTCTGGCGGATCCAATGTCGACAGTAATAACAGATTATGATGGAGACATTATAGTCATAGCAGGTGAGGGAGAGGGTCTGCGAGGGCTTCACCAGTCCTGGGTCCGACTCCTGCAGCTGCACCTGGGACAGGACACCTGGGGACAAGGAGCATCAGGCCCTGTCAGTCATGTGCAGTCACAACCACCCCAAAGACACACGTCTGACCTGTGAGACCTTCACCTTGGGGGGCTGTCACCAGGCACAGGAGAAGACCCAGCAGTCTCATCTTCTTCTAGACCAGGGCTCTGCCTTCCCCAGAGACCTCAGCCCTGTTTGAGAAGAGAACTGTGAGCCTCCCCAGCCCAGGGGAGGATTTAACCTGGAGCTTGGGGAGAAATTTGCATGTGGGGCAGCCTGTTCCATATAAATGTGGGACTGAGGTCAGTCTTCCCTGGTCCTTCTGGGGCCCTGTGTGTCATCTCTTTCCTTGAACTCACTCAGCATGTAGTTCAGGGCTAGAGCAACACCTGGTACATGAGACCTCTGTAATCAGATTAATTGACATACTGGTCTCTGATAAACAGTGGACTTGATGAGTAGATTATATTGTTAATTCTTTATGTCAAATCTGTCAAATATTAATTCTGTCAAATTGTTACATCTGTCAAATATATTTAATGAGATTACATTTGTCTAGTTAATTTCATAAACCTAACTCTCTAATAAATTCAAAATTGTCAAATATTTTATATACAATTTTAACCAAATGTACACAATTTTATATATACAAATAGCATTGAACTTGATTTGAAAATAACACAATAAGAGACATTCCGTCCCAATATCTTATTTGTTAATTTATGTCGTTACATTAATCCAAGAACTAATAATGAAAACGGGTCTTTGGGAGACCCTTGGTTCTTTTTTTAGTCTGTTACATTTTATTTTGTTCGGTTAAAAAGATATTTCATAGAAACTTTGAGTAACACTATACTAAGTACCTTTAATATAGAAACATTTTTTTTGCAAACTTTGTCATTTTCAGCTCAGCTGGGCTGGTACTGGTTAGTGCTTTGATAGGTGACCCTTGATCCTTGATGTTAAAATTTCTGTAATGACCTGGCCCATGTGGCTCACTTATAGAGTGTCAATCTATGCAACAAGAGGTCACAGGACTAATTCCTGGTCAGGGCACATGCCCAGGTTGTGGGCCAAATCTCCAGTGGGGGTCATGCCAGAGGCAGCCAATCAATGTTCTTTCTCATCGATGTTGCTATTTTTCTCTCCTTCTCACTACCTTTCTTTCTACAATCAATGAAAAGTAAATGAAAAGAAAAATAAAATTTCATCATGTTTCCTGAGTCCCTCCTAAAACTGGTACCTGTGTAAGCCCACGACTTATTGCAGTGACCCCCAACAAAATACATCAGACACAATCACATGTCTACATGGAGAAATGATGAGAAATACAAAGAATGAGTATCCATTAGTAAAATTCAGACTCTTTTATATGTTGTAATTGTGAAGGCAACAGATTAACCGACCAGTTTACTCAGTCCAGTGTCATAGCTGATGTTGGGGTTCAGAAGGAGGGAAGTTAAGAGAATTCCCAGCACACATTTGCTCATAGGAAAGGGATCTTTAGTCCTGACAGGAACCTTCACTCCTGTCCTCCTCTGCTCTATCCCTGCGGATGGTCAGAGGTGCTGTCTCTCCCACACAATCTAGAACGTCCTTAACGTAGTGTGTATACATTCTAGCGTCAGACATAACCTAGAAATATATTAGATAGTATTTCTTAAATTTACCTCTCTGAACTTTTGTGAACAAATGTTTTTGTTTTGAACAATGTTCAAGTCATCATGGTTTGACTTAATGGGTCCTGATTTTGAAGCTTTATATAACAATTCACAAGAATCATTGTCACCCTCTATTGCATATGGCAGGGGAAATCTTGATATGAACAGAGTGGGCACTAAACCCCATAGAGAAATGTTAGCTAGAACCCTTAATATCATTGGAATCTGTTTGCTGTGTCCTCTGACCTGGAGACCAACCTCTTATTGCATAAAACCTTGATTCAGTTCAAAGATTAATTCAATTGATTAAACTTTACATTTCGAATTTCACTACACTATGTAGCATAGAAAAGTTGGCTCAACCCTGAGAATTATATGATGTAGACATAAAGCAGATGATGAAGGAAACTCAAAGGACACAAAAAAGATGCTGAGCAGAGATGACAGAGACAGAATCCCAGAGGTTATTTCTCAAGGATGAAAGTGAGCAGGAGGAAGAAGGTGAAGAGAGGTCGTGAGAGGGAGACACGAGGAGATGAACTGGAGCTGATGTAAGGAAAGCGAATGTCCCAGGGAGAGCCCTGCATGGAGCTGTGTGTGCAGGACTCACGTGGGACAGTGAGAGAGCGAGGCCCGGGCAGTGTGGGGGCCTGGGGGATGGACTATCAGTGTGTGTAGATGGTTACACCTGGGTGAGTGGGCATGGGTTTTAAAATACATTCTCCAGAGCAGTTTCCCAGATGACCACCACTCAGGGGATCCTGGACAGGACTGTGGACTTGACAGTGACCCCTAGTGTTGACTCTGAGCCATGCAGGCTGCAGGACCCTAGTAACTGAACCAGCTCTTCTCCACCCACCAAGACCAGGGGAGGGAAGAGCTCACCTTTAAGGTCAGGCTTCTCCTCTCTGAAGAGGAGAGAGACACGAGGACTCTGAAAATGAGGGTATTTTGTATCATCTGCACCGTACTCACTAGTGATGCACGTGTGAGTATCTCTTATAAATTTGACACTTCTAATGCTTTTGGAGAAACAATTAGAACAATAGTGTTAGAAAGTGTGAGTGAGTAAAAAGGAGCAGCTGGACATATTGTTTCTAAATAAGCGCAGCTCTGGCTGGTCTGTGAGCTGGGTGGATCGTCACCCTGTACACGGAAAGGTTTGGGTTCAGTTCTTGGTCAGAGGACACCCCTAAATTATGTTTGGGATCCCTGGTCAGAGAGCATTCTGGAGGCAACCAACTGATGATTCTCTCTCTCTGTTCTCTATCCAGTCCGTTTCTAAAATCAATGAACATATCTTCAGTGAGGAATAAATAAATACCTAAAAATAAGTGTAGTTTGTGTATTATTTATTCAATGACACATTACACACACACACACACACACACACACACACACACACACAGTGATGATTTCCATTGTAATGAATCACGAAATTTCTTTCTCCCCTGTACATAGCAGACAGTCATTGCCTCCACTCTGAGTTTAACCTACTGTGTGACCTTACTCGACACACAGAACAGACCAAACATGACTGATGTGCAGACAGGGTTTGGCCTGAACCTGAGGTTCATGTTCTCCAAGCACCTGGATCCTGCAGATGCCACAGTGGGAGGGTCCTGGGTCGTCCAGGGGAGGGTCAAATTCAGGAGCCCCTGTCCAGTCAGTGCAGCCAACACTGATCGACATGTGGGAAGCATCTTACTGACCCCCAGCTCAGCATTTCCCATTCTCAAAGCTCAGAGCCAGGAGCCCTGAGGGCAGGACCACTGGGGACACCGGACTAATATCTCCCCAGCAGCAGAAGCAGGAGTGGATGTAGCAACCGTGTGCCCAGAAAAGTGGGCCTGTGTGGTCAGACATTAGTTAGTTACAAGGAAGAAATATGACACACGACACAATGGAGCCCAGCACCTGTTGTCACTGCCTCTCTATCAGGTGTGGGTGCACAGGAACTTGGGGGATCACCAAGAAGAGAACGACACCCTAAGTGTCAGGTTCTTAGGTGCAATTCACATGGGACTGAGGCATTAGATTGTCAACCACTTCATTTAATCCCCTCTTATTACTCTGTGAAAACCTTAAAGGGAACGAGAGGCAGACCTCAGGGTCATGAACCACCTGCAGCTGAGAGGTGGAAACTCAGAGAATCCAGGGAGATGGAGACACTGACAACACACAGACTCAGAGATGGACAGGCCATAACAGGCTCCTGAGGAGACTGGTCATCAGGACCTGCATGTTCAACCAAAAGGAAATCTCACAGCTGCAGGATGGGGTCATGAAGGAGCGTGGGGTGAAAGGAACACTTGCACTCTCTCAGTGGGAAGGTGAGATCCTGCAGCCACATGAAAAACAGCCTGTTGGTTCCTCCAAAATGAGAGTAGACACCCTGTGTGACTAAGTAATGAGCTCCTAGTTCTTCATGAAAATAATAAACCCAGGACTCCGGAGAGGTGTTGCAGGGCCCTGTTCATTGCAGCCGTGTTCAGTGTTGTGAGACGTGGAAACATCACTGTCCATCAGTGGGTGAGTGGACACACTTGTGATATTCTCAGGATGAGATATTACTCAGCCTTAAATCAGAGAAAAACCCTGCACACACCCCAGCCTGGATGACACTAGAGGACACTGTGTTCTTTGAAATAAAGCCGTCAGGGAAAGGCAGATAGTGTCTGATTTCACTTACGCCGGAGACTAAAATAGGTTTCCTTCCAGCAGAGTGTGGAGGGGCCCAGGTCTGGGTGTGGTGAAGGCTCTGGCAGGACATGGAATAGTGGAGGGTCGGCCGTCCTGGAGTCCTGCGCTGACGGAGAACAAAGACGGAGGCAGCTGGAGGAGACACTGTGTCAGGACACATAGGGCACAGTCAGCTCTGGTCCTGGACCCTGTGCATCCACAGGAGCCTGGCTTTGTCTGCCTCAGTGTGTGGATCTGTCCACCTCAGGGCCCTGTGGACGATGATGGACATTCAGTCCCCATGGAGAAAGGAGAGGAGGAGACAGAGCCCTGTAAAACACTGGAGTTTTAGGGGCTCTGTGAGCATCCAGGACATGCCCTGTGTGATCTCAGAGACTGGATCCTCCACTCTGAGTCATCACTGAGATCCTCCTGGGCTGAGTGTGGATCAGTTGATGGTTGTTTTCATTGCTGAGTAGTAGGTGTTTCCTAGTTTGCTTATTGGTAAAATTAGAATGACTTTTGGATAATTTGCAGCTTCTAACACAAAGATACTATAAATGTTTACACATATTTTTGTATAAATAAATTGATTACTTCTTGTCCATCAAACAATCCTAGTGGAACCCATCAGATATATGTTAAGTGTATTATTTTTTATCCTTGCCCGAGGACATTTTTCGATATTTTGTTCAGATAGAGTGGGAGGGAGAGAGGGAGAGGGAAACATCGACGTGAAAGCAACACATCGAGTGGTTGCCACCCACACGACCCAATCAGGGCCAGGGACAAACTGCAACCAAGGTACGTGCCCTTAGCGGGAACCGAACCCGGGTCTCTCTGGACCGCAGGCCGACGCTCTAACCGCTGAGCCAAACCGGCCAAGGCTGTTAAGTGTATTTTTAATTAAATAAGAAACTGAAATTCACTTTGAGAAGAAAGAATAACAGGACACAGAGGGACCGGGAGAAGGAGAGGAGCCCAGTCACTGCTGACATGTCATCTGCACACACAGTGTCACCTCCTCACTTGTTTTCAGTGAGAATTTGAGAAGTTAGAGCCACAGAGAAAAAGGGGGATCATCCTGGATGCAGCTGAGAGCTGAGAGGAAACCCCTGCTCCCAACAGGAAGCCCCTCCTTCCCCCTCACTCTGCACCTGCTCCTGGGCTGCTCTCTGAGGAATGAGCGCCCCCTGGTGTCCCCAGCACCCTGTGCAGCCCCGCCCTCCTGTCCCCTCAGGAGGTTTGTGTCTGGGCTCACACTGACTTCCCCTCACTGTGTGTGTCTCGCACAGTAATACACGGCCGTGTCCTCGGTGGTCACAGAGCTCAGCTGCAGGGAGAACTGGTTCTTGGACGTGTCACTAGAGATGGTGGTGCGGCTCTTGAGGGACGGGTTGTAGTAAGTGCTACTACCACTACCATATATGCTCCCGATCCCTTCCAGCCCTTTCCCTGGTTTCTGGTGAATCCAGCTCCACCAGTAACCACTGCTGATGGAGTAACCAGAGACAGTGCAGGTGAGGGAGAGGGTCTGCGAGGGCTTCACCAGTCCTGGGCCTGACTCCTGCAGCTGCACCTGGGACAGGACACCTGGGGGCAAGGAGCATCAGGCCCTGTCAGTCACGTGCAGTCACAACCACCCCACAGACCCTGTCTGACCTCTGAGATCTTCACTTGGGGGGCTGTCACCAGGCACAGGAGAAGACCCAGCAGTCTCATCTTCTTCTAGACCAGGGCTCTGCCTTCCCCAGAGACCTCAGCCCTGTGTGAGGAGAGAGCTGTGAGCCTCCCCAGCCCAAGGGAGGATTTACCCTGGAGCTTGGCGAGAAATTTGCATGTGGGGCAGCCTGTACCTTATAAGTGGGGGACTGAGGTCAGGGTGCCCTGGTCTTTCTGGGGCTCTTCTGAGTATGTTTCTTACCTTGAACTCACTCAGCATGTAAGTCAGGGATAGTGAATCATCTGGTTCAAGAGATATGTTGGAGTCAGGTTAATGGACATGCTCCTCTCTGGATGGGTTGAATTGATTATATTTTTAGTTTCTCCTATATCTTTAAAAATAGATTTCAAGTGATTGCCTTTGTCCAGGTAGTTTCTTAAACCCTACTTTCTAATATATTAAAAATTGTCAAACATTTTTAATAAACAATTGTATTTGTACAAATATAATTTCATATATACAATGTCTCTTTTCCCTGAAAATCACCAAATAAAGGACATTCATTCTCAGCATCTTATATGTTTATTGGTGTAGTTATGTTGATCCAATAACTATATCCCAAGAACAGGTTAATGAGAGAGTCTCAATTCTTTTCTTTATTTTATTTTGTTTGGTTAAAATGATATTTATTATAAGTTCTGAGTAATACTATACAATATGCCATTTGTTTAGGTTATCTCTAGAACCATTTTTTCTTCTTACAGTCTTTACCAAACACCTCCAGCAGCTAAGCAGGATCAGGCCTGGTTAGTACTTGCATGAGAGACCCTTGAATCTTGATGTTGAGAATAGGTACTTCTGTCTTTGAGTCCCTCCTCAAACTCCCCCTTCTGCAAGTCTATGGCCAGTTGCGGAGACTTAAATCTACATATACAAGACATAATTTAGTTTATACATGGAGAAAGGATTGATAATGGTAAGAGTGATTATTTTTAGTAAAATTCAGATTCTTTTATATGCTGAGATCACAAAAGCAGCAAGTTAACTGATCTCATTTTCAGTCGTGTCATCAGTGATGTTGGGGTTCAAAGGGGGGTAGGGAGATGTTCCCAGTACAGATTTGCTCACAGGAAAGGGAACTTTAGTCCTGACAGGAATCCCTCACTCTCACCCCCTCCTTCTGCCCCTGGGGATGGTCTCTGTGGTCAGAGGTGCTGGGCCTCCCAGTTACCATGGAACATCCTTACGTATAATGAACACATCCTCTCAGCAGACATGTGTCTTGGCAACCTATTGTTTCTTTGCAGGCTCATATTTTCATTACCTTAAAGGACTGTTTGATGGGGTAATGTTTTTATTTTTAACAATGTGCTATTCACCAGTATTTGATTTTATAAGATCTTTTTGTTTGTTTTTTAATGTTTTATGTAATAACTCACCAAAAAATTGTCACTCTCCATTGCCCGGGGGAGCGGAAACCCTGATATGTCCACAGTGGGACAGAGGGATGACGGCTGGAGTCCTTAATATCATTGAAACCTGTGTGCTATGTCCCTAGCAGGAGACCAACCCTCGAAAGCCCAGATTCATTTCAAGATTAATTCACTTGATTTTACTTTACACTGAGAATTTTCTTAGAGTATGTAGCATAGAAAACTAGACTAACTCCTGAGACATTATATCTTGTAGACGTCAGGCAGACAAGAAAGTAACCTTGATGAATGTGAGGAAGATGCTGAGCAGAGATGACAGAGACAGCATTCCAGAGGTTATTTCATGTGGATGGAAGTGACCAGGAGGATGAAGGTGCAGAGATGTCTTGAGAGGGAGATTTGAGGAGATGAACTGGAGCTGACGTTGGGAAAGTGAATGTCCCAGTGAGAGCCCTGCATGGAGCTGTGTGTGCAGGACTCACATGGGACAGTGAGAGCGCATGGCCCTGGCGTGTGTGGGGACCTGTAGTGAGCTCAGACCCAGGGCGTGTGCACACACTGACTGACACTCTGTGGACACTGCGTCCTAGTCCAAGGTGGACGGAATGTCCAGGGTGCTGAGTGTTTCAAAGAGACAATTGGTCCCATAAGAACCCAGTGAAATAATGGTCCCTGAGCCTGGACATAACTCGTCTGGAAAAGGGAATGTTTTTGACACCATTATCGTCCTTGGTGAGCTGAGGGGACAGGGCCCAGAACAAGGAGGAGGGTCTCTGAGACCCTGAACCCCAGGCAGAGCTGGAGCGGCCTGAACATCACAGGGAGCTGTGCTCAGCCCCTCCCTGCGCTGTTTCTGGGCCATGTTCTTGGGTCCGTGGGTCCCCAGTGCCCCCTTCTGGTCCTGAGGGGTCTGAGGTGTGCAGAGCACCCCTTTGTGTCCTCAACTCTCCTAGTGGACCTGTGTCTCCTGCAGCTCAGCCCCTCCTGTCTCCCCACAGGAAGTTTGTGTCTAAATCACAGAAAACCTTGATGAGACAACTGTCACATGTCCAGTGTTTACACTGGTATTATTCACATACTCTGTGTCTCTAGTTCTCCCCCAATTAACACTTAAAATAGCAACATGGACAACACATCAGAGAACAAACTCCATGGTGAGTGGTCTGTGTTGAGTCCTGATCAGGGAATGAGAACACCTGGGATCCCGGGCCTGGGGTCCTGTTTAAGTGCTGCTGGGTTGGTGCTGGGCTCATTTTCTTGAGTGGAGGGACCCCTACATGCATGTCCTATTACTATAAAGGCAGCTCTGGGTTTGAACACTGATGTAAAGGACATGGTTTCAGACTGCGGTGTGTGCAAGGACATATGCATGTGGAGAACTAGCCCTGGAGCCTGGGCCTCTGTTCCTCAAACCTGGAGCCAACCGCTTCCCTGCATGACCTCCAGACAGGGGGACATGATTAGTGAGGGTTTCAGTGTTACCTGGGTGGACACTGGATTACCTAAAAATGTGATCATGGTACAATATAGCAGGAATAATTAATGTAATAGAAAACTAAGTGAAAAGGTACAGCTGTAAATGTCATATCTCTGCAGGCTATCTGTATGAACACAGGACGGTGATCATCCATCACACCCAGAGGGAAATTAATGTGTGGGAACTTCATGTCCTATAGATGGGAAGTTCCCTCTGACAGTATTTCCCCTACACAATGTTCAGAGAACAAACGGAGAACAGAGTGTAAACCTTGAGCCAGAGGACCAGGGTTGGGGGACAGTGGGTGTCTGTGTGGGTCGCGTGAAGCAGAAGCATGAACTTCAGAGAAGCAGACATTGCTACCAGGTCCGAGTCCTTCAGGGGAGGTTGGAGCTGAAGGTGCAGCAGCTGCACGACCTTCTTTGTGGGGTTTGTTCTCTAGTCTCTACTGGACCAGTTTCAGACACTGGGGATGTGGAAGAACCTCCATCATGACCAGGTGTGTTTATGTAAAATTGTAGGTAAAGATTTGTGAGTGATTAAGATTACATCATGAAAATGTTGTTATTGGAAACCTGATGGCTACATTGACCCTTTGGGATGCTGTCACTGTGCCCGTACATGATGGGAGTCACCTGAACCGCAACCTGACTCAGTGCAATAATGAAGGAAATACTACCTGGGTACATGAATGGGGGAATTAACGGACACTGAAGATATATGTCTGGGGTTTTTGTTTCATCAGGTTGTGATTTTCCTTGATTTTTTTAAAGCAAGTTTAAATATTCTTCCCCCTGAAATAGTCACATATATTTCCTAGACTCATGAGGACACTTGATTGAGAGAGTACAGGAGCACACGTTATTTGTGTGTTGATTTTGTACCTTACATCTTTCCTAAATTCACTTTCTAGTTCTATCAGTATCATGGGGCAGTTTTTAGGGTTCTCGATACCCAAGGTCATGTCATATGGTGATAAAGAGAAACATTTTAACTTGTTTTATTTTTTCTGATTTAGTCATATCTAAAATTTATTTTCTTCCTAATCTCACAAAAGTTTTTAGTTCTGTTGAATAAAAGTAGTCACAGCAGTGCCCTTGGGTTGGTCCTGATCTTAGAAAGGTAGTTATAAAATTCTCTCTGTTCACCATGATATCACTGTTTGCTTTTCCGATGAGGCCTTTGCTATGTTGATGTACATCTTTTCTGTACCTAATTGGTGAAGAATTGTAATCATGAAGCCATTTTCCATTTGTCAAAAGCTTTCTTCTGCATCAATTTATATGACAGTATCACTTACCCTTTATTCTGTGAATGAGGTGTAGGACATTTACCGGCTTACAGACATTGAACCATCCTTGCATTCTAGAATGGTACCCCAACTTATCATGGTCAATCATCTGATACCCCACGGTTCAATGATCCATTCCATGTGCTGTTAATTTTCCTAGTACATTGTGAGGAATTTTGCATGTCTCATCATCAGGGATGTTGACCGGTCATTGTTTATGCCCTGAGCTGGTTTTCATATGAGTGTAATGGGCAGCTTAATAAACTTGTTTGTAATATTGCCTCTTCTATTAATTTTTGGAAGAGGTAAAAAGAGAATGATTTAAAAATCGTAAATTCTTGCCAGGTTAGTGTGGCTCTGTAAATGGACCATTGCACCATAAACTCAGAAGCCCTGGTTTGATTTCTGTTCAGAGCACAGGCCAGGGTTGTGTGCTCGATCCCCACTAGAGAGCACAGAAGAGGCAGCCAACTGATGCTTCTTTGTCACATGGATGTTTCCATTTCATTCTCCATGTTTTTTTTTTTTTTTTCCCTCTTAAATAAATAAATAAGTAAGTAAATATAAATAAATAGAGTTATGAGTTCTTGTTCTAGGTGTTTTTGCTCAGTATTCAGAATGTTGGCCTGAGGACTGAAGCATCATGGGATTGATTTATGGTCAAGAACACGTTCCTAGGTTGAGGTTCAACCCCTACCCTGGTCATGTTTTGTTGGAGGCAAACACATGATATATCTCTCTCACTTCGATGTTTCTCTCTTGCTCTTTCTTTGCCCCATCAACTCCACCTAAAATCAATCGAAAAATAACCGCGGGTGAAGATTAACCACAAAACAAAAAAACTTCTAAATTCTTGGAAGTTTCAGTAAAATTCACTTTTAGGTCCATTTAATCCTGGAATTCTCTTTGTTGAAAAGTTTTTTTCTACTAACTCAATTATTTTTTTTAAATTATAACAATCTTGCAAATATCAAATTTCTAAAGGAGCAACTACCAAGTGGACAGAGAAATACAACTGCTGATATTCTCAGGGTGTGATCAGTGTGGAAATTACAGTTGTGTCCAGACCACATATTTATTTTATATGGCATCCAAGAAAATGAAGTAAATCCATATTATACTATATAGAATTCAGAAAGTGTCTTAATCCTGACAATGCCCCTCCCTGACCTCCAGCTCCAGGGGCACAAGGAGCAGGTCCCAGGTGCTGCTCTCTGGAATCCCCCGCGGTTTGTGCTGCAGACACAGCTGTGCACGACGCCCAGACCCTGGCGGACTCGGTGGGGACACTGAGGCAGTGCCACTGTGGGAGACACATGAGTCATCTCACAGAAATTTGGCTCTAGAAACTCTTGTCAATTTTCTTGGTCCTTCCTAAAATGCAGAAAGCTTTAGAAAATCTCCACCTTTCCTTGACAGACTCAGATTGAGTGCTGACAGTGTACTGAGGCTCATCAACCCCTCTGCATTTTTTCTTCTACAAATAAAAGCTGCCCCTGGTGCATGTGAGAATGTTGCTGCTAATATGATAAAAAGTTTAAAACACAGAGTCCTTAGTGGCTGACACAGAATCACAGGTTTTGAGAGACTTGGCAGAACTGGTATCTGGAGAGAAAGCCCAGAGCCTCAGAGGAAACAGCCATAAACCCCACCTGGACCTGCTCCTGGGGCTGCAACACACAGTCTGTGGATTCTGCGTGGCCCCTGGTGTCCTGAGCACGCCCTACAGCCCCGCCCTCCTGTCCCCTCAGGAGGTTTGTGTCTGGGCTCACACTGACTTTTCCTCACTGTGTCCTGCCCAGTAATACACGGCCGAGTCCTCGGCTCTCAGGCTGTTTATTTGCAGATACAGCGTGTTCTTGGAGTTGTCCCTAGAGATGGTGAATCGGCCCTTCACAGCGTCTGCATAGTATGTGCTACCACCATTCCAACTAATGAATGAGACCCACTGCAGCCCCTTCCCTGGAGCCTGGTGGACCCAGTTCATTCCATAGTCATCAAATGTGAATCCAGAGGCGTCACAGGAGAGTCTCAGAGACCCCTCCCCAGGCTGCACAACGCCTCCCCCAGACTCCATCATCTGTTCCTCACACTGGACACCTGCAAACACAAAGACATTCTGGTCAGAAAACTGTCTCATGTCCACTATTTCCCTCTCTCATCAACTCTCACACTCAGTGTCTCTTGTGCTCCAGAAATTACCTCTTAATGTGGCAACAAGGAAAACCCAGCTGAACCCCAATTCTATGGTGAGTGCTCTGTATTCAGTCCTGATCAGGGAATGGGGTCACCTGGGGATCCCCGGGCTGAGCTTCTGTTCCAGATCTGCAGGGTTGGGGCAGGGCTAGATTTTATGGGCAGAGGGGGCCCTATTTGCATGTCCTCCTACTATACAGGGAGCTCTGGGGTTGGAGACCTGCAGAGAGGGCAGTGCCTCAGAGCAGGTGTGAGATTCCTGGGGGAGAATTGTGATCATGATAACATTTCAATAACTAAATACAGAATAATGAGGAGATTAAATTATTTCTTGTGTCCACATCTGGTAACAGTGAGCTCAGCATCTGGCTTGTGCTCTTCTGCACTGGCCCCTCAGCTCCCCTGACCCAACACCAGGGCAGAGTGGGAGCTGCCCACAAGGGCGCAGACACCTTGTAGGTAATGAGAGCATGAATGAAGGACTGTATCCTGGTTTTACACACGTTAGGTCTGGCGATGAGCAGACACATGGAAGGAACCCCAGGCTGAAGATCTTGTGAGAGTGCACGTTGTGTACAAGGTGTGTTGTGTCCTTGGCCCTACTGTCTCTGGTGTCCTGATTCTTAAGGAGTGAAAGAAGACAAAGTGTTGAGAAGATGTTTTTCTCTCTCTGTGTCTCAGAGACACTGAGAAATCTGGGAGGTTCATGGAGCTGATGGAGAGGCTCTGGGTTCCCAACATCCGGAAGTCTATGTTCAGAGGGTCTGTCTGCATAGACAGTAATGAAAACCTTAAAGAAGGTGATGTAATGGAAAAATCAGTGGTACATATGTAAGTCAGAATACCTGCGATCAGCAAGAATGCTCATATTTAAAGATAATCAGTCATCTATGAGGTAGAACATTTGCAATTTCTGTTCAAAGTCAAGGCCATGGTGATATAAGTTGAATTGATCACTTGGTCAGGTTTTGATCAATTATATAATTACAACTATGTAAGTTTATTGTTAAAAGGGACCACTTAGTGATTCCATAGTGTTTAGATAACAGTGTGTCATGTCCTCGTGGAGTAAACTTGTTTACAAAACATGGAGATAAAACCTGGAGAGCAGACGTGCCCGGAACCCACCTCCTCCTGGGGATGTGAGCTCAGTGTGTCCTGAGCTCCCAGGGTCCTGAGAGCACGTTTTCCTTCAAAGCCCACAGAGGACCAGAGACTCCTCATCACCTCCCCTCATCCAGCCTGGGTGTTGGGTCCTTTCCCGCAGGAGCTCTATGGACCCTGCTGTTCACAGGACATCCCCTCCCCATTCTTTCCATCCAAGGACCCCACCTTCCACTACTTTGCTATGAATTTTCGGGTGCTCCGCTCCCTTACAGAGGAGCCCTGTGTCCCTCTCATGTTTTTTCTAAACAATGGTATTTTTATAAACATAATTTCTTATATATAATGTTCCCTTCTCTGAATATGACAGAAAAAAAGAGATATTCATTCTTAGCACACTACTTGTTTATTTATGTTGTCATGGTGATCCAAGGAACTGTATCCCAAGACAAATTTAATGGGAGATCCTCGATTCTTTTATTTATGTTGTTTGGTTTGGTTAACGTGATATTCATTATAAATACTGACTAACACCATACAATATACAATTTTGTAGGTTATTTCAGAAACCATTTTTTACAATCTTTACCAAACACCTTTAGCAGCTAAGCAGGCTCAGTCAGGATAGTACTATGGTGGGAGACCCTTGAGTCTTGATGTTGAAAATAGGTAATTGTGAGTGAGTCCATTCTCAACCTCTTGCTTTCTGAAAGGCCACGGATTATTTCAGAGACCTCTAGATAATTATATCAGACATAATCGAATTTATACATGGAGAAATGATTGAAAATAGAAAGACTGATTATGCATGTGTAAAATTCAGATTCTTTTGTATAACTAAATAATAAAGGCAGTGTATTAACTGATCTGTTTTTTCAGTTCAGTGTTAACAGCGATGTTGGGGTTAAGGGTTGTGGGGAGGATGGAGAGAACTCCCAGCACAGATTTGCTTTTAGGAAAGGGAACTTTAACCCTGACAGGAACCCTCACTCTCACCCCACCCTCTGCCCCTGGGGATGGTCACTGTGCTCAGAGGTGCTGGGCCCTCCCACTTACCCTGTAACTTTATTCCTGTATAATGCAATCATTCTCCCATCACACATGTGACTTGGAAAAATATTGTCTCTTTGTTGGCTTGTCTCTCATTTTAAAATATTTTTTTATTAATATTTTAGAGAGAGAGAACAGGAAACAGGAATAAACATTGATGTGCAATAGAAACACTGATCAGCTGCCTCCTGCACGCCCCCTACTGGGGATCAAGCTCACCAGCCAGTCATGTGCCCTGACCGGGTACAGGATTTGTTATCACACCAGCTGCCTCTCCACCCACCAAGACCAGGGAGGGAGGAGCTCACCTTCAAGGTCAGCCTTTTTCTCTCTGAAGAGGAGAGAGACTGGAGGACTCGGACCATGAGGGTATTATCTACACCGTCCTCATTAGTGATGCTCGTGGGAGTATCTCTAATAAATTTGATACTTTTAATATTTTTATGGAAAGAACTAGAATGCTAGTTTTACAAAGTGTGAGTGAGTAAAAAGGAACAGCTGAACATATTGTTTCTAAATAAGTGCAGCTCTGGCTGGGTGGTGAGTTGGGTGGATCGTCATCTTGTACAGTAAATGGTTGTGGGTTCAGTTCTTCATCAGGGCACACGCCTATATTATGGTTGTGATCTCTGGTTGGAGAGCATTCAGGAGGCAACCAACTGATGTTTCTCTCTTTTTTCTCCAGTCCATTTCTAAAATCAATAGACATATTATCATTTTTGAATAAATAAATAAATACATAAAAATAAGTGTAGCTGGTGTACTATTTATACAATGATACCTTCTACACACACGCATGCATGCACACAAACATGCACGTGCACACACACACACACACACACACACTGTTATGAATTCCATTGTGATGAATCTCAAATTTTTCTGCTCCCCTGTTTCTAGCACATGGGCTCCACTCCACACTGACCGGCATTTAGCGTGTTACCTTCCTCCACAAGCAGAACAGATCAAACATAACTGAAGTGCAGACAGAGCTGGGTCTGCACCTGAGGTTCCTATATTCCCAGCACCTGGATCTTGCAGATGCCGTGCTGAGAGGGTCCTGGCTCATCCTGGGGAGAGTCAGACTCAGGAGCTCCTGTCCAGTCAGTGTAGCCAACACTGACTGATATGTGGGAAGCATCTCACTGTCCCCCAGATTAGCACTCCCATTCTCACAACACACAGCCAGGGCCCTGAGGGCAGGACCATGAAGGGAACCAGACAGATGTCTCCCCAGCAGCATCAGCAGGAGTGGATGGAGCAACTGTGTGCCCAAAAGAGTTGGCCTGTTGGTCAGACGTTAATTAGTGACAGGTGGTGAGAAAAAATGGCAACGGGCAGGACCAGAGGGAGGTTGAGTGTGTGAGAGAGTGTTAGTGGATGTGAAGGTGGATGACCAAACCCCAGCACAGCAGAGACACAAAGCAGAAGGTTCCTGTGCTGTGGACAGAAGGATCCAGCTACCACGGTAAGCCGCTCTTCAAGGCGCTTCTCCTTGCACCACGGGGAGATCCCACTATTTTGGAAGATCCCAGATCTTCCCTGGGAGGAGGCAGTGGGAGTGGCTAGGGCCCTGCAACCTGAGCCCACCAGAACACCTGGCACCATCGGAGCAGTGGACACTCTGTGTCAACACAGACTAGTGCACAGTAGTGTAGCTCCCATCGTGCCAGTTGCAGAAGTTGGGAATGGCTGTAAAACCAGGAGCCTAGCACCATTCCCCATAGTAGGAGCCCGATCAGAGTCCAGATATAGAACCACACTAAACAAAAATGGCAATAAATAAGTACATATCAATCATCACCTTAAATGTGAATGGTTTGAATGCTCCAGTAAAAAAACACAGAGCAGCTGACTGGATAAGAAAGCATGACTCACATATATGTTGCTTACAAAAGACCCACCTCACAACAAAAGACTCTCATAGGTTGAAAGAGAAGGGATTGATAAAAATTTTTCAAGCAAATGGAAAGCAAAAAAAAGCTGGGCATCAATACTCATATTTGATAAAGTTGATTTCAAAATGAAAGCCATAACTAGAGACAAAGAAGGCCACTCCATAGTATTGAAAGGATCTAGCCAACATAAAGATATAACCTTGGTAAACCTATATGGACCCAATATAGAAGCACCAACATATATTAAAAATCTTCTGGAAGACTTCAAAGGAGAAATCGATAGCAACACAATCATAGCAGGGGACTTCAACTCCTCACCGACATCCCTGGATAGATTATCTAGACAATAAATTAACAGGAAAACACAGACTCTAAATGAAATTATATTAATAGATATCTACAAAGAATTACACTCCAAACCACAGGATACACATTCTTCTCAGGTGCAAATAAAACATTGTCAAAGATAGACCACATGTTAGGGCACAAATTAAGTCTCTACAAGTTCAAAAAGATTGGAATCATATCAAGAATCTTCTCAGCCCTGGCCGGTTTGGCTTAGCGGTTAGAGCGTCGGCCTGCGGTCCTGAGAGACCCGGGTTCGGTTCCCGCTAAGGGCGCGTACCTCGGTTGCAGTTTGTCCCAGGCCCTGGTTGGTCGTGGGGGTGGCAGCCACTCGATGTGTTCCTTTCACATGGATGTTTTTCTCTCTCTCTCTGTTCCTCTCTCTCCCTCCCTTCCACTCTACCTGAACAAAAAAATGAGAAAATGTCCTCGGGTGAGGATAAAAAAAAAAAATCTTCTCAGATTACAATTGCGTAAAACTAGAAGTCACTTGCAACAAGAACATGCAAAGACATCTGAAAACATGGAGGCTAAATAGCATGTTATTGAACAATGAATGGGTAACCATGTAGAACCATGTAGACCAACAAAAAGTTAAAAACTTCCTGGAAACCAATGAAAATGAACACACAACAACACAAAATCTATGGGATACAGCAAAAGCAGTTCTGAGAGGGAAGTTTATAGCACTACAGGTCTACCTCAAGAAGGAAGAAAATTTTCTAGTAGAATATCTAACCTCACAACTTAAAGAACTAGGAAGCAAACAAAAAGAAAACCCCAGAGCAAGTAGAATGAAGGAAATTCTAAAGATAAGAGCAAAAATAAAAAAAACAGAGTCAAAAAAACAAACAAACAAAATTCAAAGGATCAATGAAACAAAAAGATGGTTCTTTGAAAAGATAAACAAAATTGATGGACCCTTAGCTAGACTCACCAAGAAACAAAGACAGAGAACCCAAATACAGAAAGTCAGAAATGAAAGAGGAGAAATAATAACTGACACCACAAAATACATAGGATTGTTAACAAATTGTATGAACAATTATATGGCAACAACTTCGACAATCTAAGTGAAATGGACAAATATCTAGAAACACACACTCTCCCCAAACTGGAACATGGAATAAATAGAAAACATGAACAGAACAATAACAAAAAATAACCTGAAGATGTAAGCAAGACTCTCCCAGCAAACAACAGCCCAGGCCCAAAAGGCTTCACAGGGGAATTTTATAGAACATTCAAAGAACTAATACCCATTCTCCTCAAACTATTTCAAAAAGTTCAATAAGATGGAAGTCTCCCAAAATCATTTTATGAGGCCAACATAATTCTCATTCCAAAACCAGAAAAAAAGACACTACAAAGAAACAAAACTACAGACCAAGATCCCTGATGCACATAGATGCCAAAATTCTGAAAAAATACTAGCAAATCAAATCCAGCAACACATCAAAAAATATATATATATATATATTTACCATGACCAACTGGGAATGCAAGGCTGGTACAATATTCACAAGTCAATAAATGTGATACACCATATAAACATAATGAAAGATAAAAATCATATGATCATATCAATAGATACTGAAAAAGCATATGACAAAATCCAGCACTCATTTCTGATAAAAAACCCTCAGCAATAAATATGGGAATAGAGGGAGCATATCTCGACATAATAAAGGCTATATATGAAAGACCCACAGCCAACATCATACTCAATGGGCAAAAACTAAAAGCATTTTTCTTAAGAACTGGAACAAGACAAGGATGTCCTCTTTCGCCACTCTTATTCGACATAGTACTGGGTGTCTTCGCCACAGCAATAAGACAGGAAGAAAAAATAAAAGGAATCCAAATTGAAAAGAAGGAAGTGAAACTGTCATTATTCACACATGACATGATACTATACATAGAAAACCTCAAAAACTCCATAAAATTTTACTAGACTTAATAAATGAGTTTGGCAAAGTAGCAGGATACAAAATTAACGTCAAGAAATTGATGGCATTCTTATAAACCAATGATGAACTCACAGAAAAAGAAACTATATAAAACAATTCCATTTACCATCACAGCAAAAAAAATAAAAAATAAAAAATAATATGCCTAGGAATAAACATAACCAAAAAAATAAAGGACCTATTGGCAGAAAACTACAGGTCATTGGGAAAAACAGAAGAAGATATAAAAAAAGTGGAGGGCATACCTTGTTCATAAATTGGAAGAATTAACATCATTAAAATGTCCATACTAACCAAAGCAATCTATAGATTCAATGCAATCTCCATCAAAATACAAACGACCTACTTCTCAGAACTAGAACAAACACTTCAAAAGTTTATATGGAACCAAAATCAAACAAACAAACAACAAACAAACAAAAAACCCGAATAGCCACAGCGATCTTAAAAAAGAAGAACAAAGTTGGAGGGATCACATTATCAGATTGCAGCTTATACTACAAAGCCACTGTAATCAAAACAGCATGGAACTGGCACAAGAACGGGCATATAGATCAATGGAACAAGATAGAGAACCCAGAAATAGACCCAAGACAATATTCTCAATATTTGTCAAAGGGGGCAAGAGAATACAGTGGAGTAAAAACAGCCTTTTTAATAAATGGTGGTGGAAAAATTGGACAGCTACATGAAAAAATAAAATAAAACTACAGCATCAACTTACAGCATACACAAGAATAAACTTAAAATGGATAAAAGACTTAAATGTGACTAATGAATCCATAAAAATTCTAAAAGAAAATGTAGGCAACAGAATTTTTAGACAACATATGCAGCAGAATTTTTACTGATACATCACCGAAGGCAACAAAAACAAAAAAGAAAATAAAC
This sequence comes from Molossus alvarezi, assembly GCA_037176705.1. Classification (NCBI taxonomy): domain Eukaryota; kingdom Metazoa; phylum Chordata; class Mammalia; order Chiroptera; family Molossidae; genus Molossus; species Molossus alvarezi. The sequence goes on from JBAWUJ010000066.1 coordinate 539,190, forward strand.
ACATGCCACTACATCAAACTCAAAAACTTCTGCACAGCAAAAGATACAATCATAAAAATGGAAAATCAACTCACTCTATGGGAGAACATAATAACCAACGATATATCAAGTAAGGGGTTAATTTCCAAAATATATAGAATGCGCCCTGGTCAGTTTGGTTCACAGTTTGATCAGCACTTCGCTCTGTAGCCTATGCCAGGTGGCCCTGGGTAGAAACCAAACAGAGACTGACCCTTCCCCATAACCAGCATACACAGTGGGCGGCTTTAGACCATGTAGAAGCACCACCACCCAACCACTTTCACAAATGACACACTCAATAAGTGGCCTCAGTGGGTACCAGAGCCCTTCTGAAGAAAGTCTTTCCCTGTGTGGTCGGCCCCTGCAAAGCTGATTATCCAAGGTGTTCAGAGGTCAGTGGATTGTGAGTACCGCCAGTTTTTGCACGTAATCAGCCTGAGTAAAACTATCCCATTGACACGCCAACAGCAATCAAGGCTCAATTACAACAGAAGGGTGTAAAGTCCACATGAGGGGTGCACATCCAGGGTCAATCAGGTGACCAGGGAGGCTGTGCCACTGGAACCTACAGGGCATCTACTACAACAGGCCACCCTAGAAAGCCTAGGAGACATAGAAACTCTATCTAATAAATAGAAACAAACTCAGGGAGGCAGCAAAAATGAGGGGACAAAGAGACGTCCCAAATGAAAGAACAGAACAAACCTCCAGAAAAATAACTAAAGGAAATGGAGATAATCAATCTAACAGATGCAGAGTTTAAAACACCGCCTGTAAGGATGCTCAAGAAACGTAGTGAGGGCCTCAAGAGCATAAAAAAGAACCAATCAGAAAAGAAGGATGCACTAAGTGAAATAAATAATAATTTACAGGAAATCAATGAAAGAGTAGGTGAAGCCAAGAAGCAAACCATTGGTTTTGAATGTAAGGAAGCAAAATAAACCCAATCATAGCAGCAAAAAGAAAAATGAATAAACATAAATGAGGATAGTATCAAAATTTTCATTATTGTAGTGCCAAAAGAAGAAGAGAAAGAACAATACATTTAAAACCTATATAAAAAATAATGACAGAACATTTCCTTAAGTTGGTGAAGAAAACAGATGTACAAGTCCACTAAGCACAGAGAGTCCCAAACAAGATGAACCCAAATAGGTCCACAATAAGATACATCATCATCAAAACGCAAAAGGTTAAACACAAAGAGAGAATCGTGAAAAGCAGCAAGAGATATCCCGAAGATGGCGGCGGGAAGGACTGGAATGACGGTGAGTATGTGAGAGAGTGTGAGTGGATATGAAGGTGAACGACCAAATCCCAGCAGTGCAGAGACACAGAGCAAAAGGTCCATGTGTCGTGGACAGAGCAGCTGGCTACCGTGGTAAGTGGCCCTTCATGGTGCATCTCCCTGTGAAGCAGGGAGGTCCCACCATTTGGGAAGATCCCGGGTCTTCCTTGGGAGGAGACAGTGGGAGCGGCTAGGGGCCAGCAAAATGAGCCCACCAGCACATCTGGAACCATCGGACCAGTGGACACTCTGTGTCAACACAGACCAGTGCCCAGTAGTGGAGCTCCCAAGGTGCTGGTCACATAAGCTGGGGACACTCAGGAGCCCAGCACCATCCTCTATAGTAGCAGCCCTATCAAAGTCCAGATATACTCCCAGCAACAGAGGCTGGGAGCAGACTTCCATCCCCAGGCAACAGAAACACAGACCAGCAGCTGAGACTCATCCCCAAAAACTACAGCAAATGCTGAGCAGGAGTTGAGCCCCACGGGGCAGCAGCACTGCCCAGGCTCCAGCAGAAGGACCTGGGGCTCCACAGAGGCCTGTGCAGTCCAGTAGCTCACAAGTGCAGTGGGAAGCCGGAGCCTGAGAGACATGTGATCCAGCTGCCTGCCTGTGAAAACTGCAGGGTGGGGGGCACAAGAGAGGCCTGTGCGACCCAGCAGGGACTGTGCCACCCAGTTACCCATGGGACCCGTGGGGTGCTGAATCACCAGAGAGGTCTGTGCGACCCAGCAGCCCACAACATAAAAATAGAGCCGGGTCCCAAAACGGACTGTGAAATCCAGTTACCTGCGGGACCTACAGGGTCTGAAGGTATCAGGCAGGCCTGTGCGACCCAGCTGCACACAAGATAAGTTTAGAGGAGGTGAAAATGGAGGCAGAGTGAATAGAAGCTATGCAGATGATCTCCCAGGACCAAATGGGAATTACAACTAAAATTAAGGCAAATCCTTGGAAAAAACAACAGAAAAGCAGCCAGAAAGGACCATATAACCAGGGACACTGGTAGGATCTGTGAAGGCATGAGAGTTTGGCGGGCTGTGAGCCCACAAACTGCAGCAGTCTTAGCTGTAAGCAGTGCCCTTAAGGAATAAAGACCAAGTCCTCTCCACAGTGCAGAGAGGCAGGACAGAGCGCTAAAATAGCCACAGCCACTAACCCAGGGTCTGAGGCAGGGGGAAGGCAGACTGGGCTGAAACTCTTTGGGGACACCCATTATTTGAAGGGCACTCAGAGTTTTTGCTGAGTTGAGGCCACAAAGGACAGTAATCAGTGTGCTCCTTTCCTCAGCAGTGAGGAAAGCAGCAGCCCCTCCTTCTCGGAGATTCAGACTTTCCCAGGTGAAGCTAAGAAATGCAAATTGAAGCTCATGAACAGCCAGAGTCTACCCCACCTATGGAAATCCTCTTATGCAGAACACCAGGGCTACATTCCAAGGCACTGAGTAAGTGAGACTACCAACCACCAGGAAAAAGCTAGAGGATAACTGAACATTTCCTGGGCTTGCAAATCTACCCAGGAAGGTAAGACTTGACAGTGGTGTTTAACATAGGCCCACCCAGGCTCATCCAAACCCAATAGGGGGAGCCACCAACAGCAAAACATGAATACACACAGGGAAAATTTGGCAGGCTCCAAAACCCACTGAGATAGCCTAAATGGTGAAACAAAGGAAAAAACCCAAATGAAAAAACAAGAGAACTCTATTGATGATGAGATCAATGAAATGCAGCTAAGAAAATTATCAGAGGTAGGGTTCATAGCCATGATCCTGAGGAAGGTCAGCAGTATGAGTAAGAACATCAGCACCATGAGTAAAGATATAAAAACATTGAAAACCAACCAAGTGGAAATGAAGAATGACACAGCAGAAATTAAGAACTCATTGGAAAAAATAACCAGCAGAAACGTAACAGAATTTGCATCATAGGAGTCCCTGAAGCAGAAGAAAATGGGCAATGGTTAGAGAATATATGTGAAGAAATAGTGACAGAAAACTTTTCTAACTTGGTGAAGGAAGAAGGCATTCACGTTCAAGAAGCACAGAGAGCCCCAAGTAAGAAGAACCCAAACAGGCCCACACCAACACACATAGTAATTAAAATGCCAAAAATTGAAGACAAAGAGAGAATCCTAAAGGCAGCAAAAGATAAGCAACGGGATACCTAAGAAGAAAACCCCATAAGGCTCTCAGCTGACTTCTCAACAGAAACACTACAGACCACAAGAAAGTGGCATGAAGTAATCAAGGTCATGAAAAACAAGGATTTGAATCCAAGACTACTACTCTATCCAGCAAGGCTATCATTCAAAATAGAAGGTTAAATAACGAGCTTTACAGACAAAACAAAAACAAAAACAAAAGACTAAGAAACTATATTAACACCAAACCAGCACTGAAAAATATGCTAAAAGGACTGCTGTAATTAGTAGAAGAAATATAAAAAGAAATAGAATCACACTAAACAAAAATGGCAATTCAATGTACATATCAATTATCACCTTAAATGTGAATGGTTTGAACGCTCCGATAAAAGACACCGAATAGCTTACTGGATAAGAAAACATAACTCACATATATGTGGTTTACAAGAAGCCTTCCTTATGACAAAAGACTCACATAAGTTGAAACTGAGAGCTGACTGGATAAGAAAGCATGACTCACATAGATGTGGTTTACAAGAAGCCCTCCTTATGACAAAAGACTCACATAAGTTGAAAGTGAAGGAATGAAAAAAATCTTTCAAGCAAATGAAAAGCAAAAAAATAAGTAAATAAATAAGCTGGGGTAGCAATACTCATATCTGATAAAGTAGATTTCAAAATAAAGATTATATCTTGAGACAAAGAAGGCAACTACAAAATATTGAAAGGATCTATCCAACAGGAAGATATAACATTGGTAAACTTATATGCACCCAATTTAGGAAAATCAACATATATTCAAAACCTTTGGAAAACTTTCAAGGAGAAATCAACAACAACACAATCATATCAGGGAACTTCAACACCCTGCTGACATCACTGGATAGATATTCTAGACAAAAAATTAACAAGGAAACAGACTCTAAATAAAGCGTTAGACCAAAATGATTTAATAAATATCTACAGAGAATTAGACCCCCAAACCACAAAATTCACATTCTTCTTAAGTGCACATGGGGCATTCTCTAAGATACACCACATGTTAGGGCAAAAACTAACTGTCTACAAACTCAAAAAGATTGGAATCATATCAAGCGACTTCTCAGAACACAGTGACATGCAACTAAAAATTAATTGCAACAGGAACATGCAAAGACATTTGAAAACATGGAGGCTGAATAGCATGTTATTGAACAATGAATGGGTTACCATGGAGATCAAGGAAGAAATTACAAAGTTACTGGAAACCGGTGAAAAAGAACATACAATACAAAATCTATGATATGCAGCAAAAGCAGTCCTGAGAGGAAAGTTCATAGCACTACAGGCCTACCTCAAGAAGCAAGAAAAATTTCTAACAGACTATCTAACCTCACAACTTAAATACCTAGAAAGCAAACAAAAAGAAAACCCCAGAGCAAGTGGAAGGAAGGAAATAGTGAAGATCAGAGCAGAAATAAATGGCATGGAGACCAAAAAGCAATTCAAAATATCAATGAAACAAAGAGCTGGTTCTTTGAAAAGATAAACAACATTGATGGACCCTTAGCTAGACTCACCAAGAAACAAAGAGATAGAACCCAAATACACATAATCAGCAAGGAAAGAGGAGAAATAATAACTGACATCACAGAAATACAAATAATTTTTAACAAACATTATGAACAATTATACGGCAAAAAATTCGACCATCTAAGCCAAATAGACTAATTTCTAGAAACACACAGTCTCCCAAAACTAAACCAGAAAGAGATAGAAAACTTGAACAGACCAATAACAACAGAAGAAATTGAAGATGTAATCAAGTCTTCTCCAGCAAACAAAAGCCCAGGCCTGGAAGGCTTCATGGGGGAATTATACTGAACATTCAAAGAAGAACTAATACCCATTCTCCTCAAACTATTTCAAAAAATTCAAGAAGAAGGAAGACTTCCAAAATCATTTTATGAGGCCAACATAAGTCTAATTCAAAACCCAGAAAATGACACTACAAAGAAAGAAAACTACAGGCCAATACCACTGATCAGCATAGATGCCAAAATCCTGAAAAAATTACTAGCAAATCAACCCAGCAATACATCAAAAGATTATTTACCATGACCAAGTGGGATTTATTCCAGGGATACAAGGCTGATACAATATTTGCAAATTGCCCTGGCCGGCTTGGCTCAGCGGTTGGAGCGTCGGCCTGCGGTCCAGAGAGACCCAGGTTCGGTTCCCACTAAGGGCACGTACCTCGGTTGCAGTTTGTCCCTAGCCCTGGTTGGTCGTGCGGGTGGCAGCCACTCGATGTGTCCCTTCACATCGATGTTTCTCTCTCTCTCTCTCTCTTCCTCTCTCTCCCTCCCGCTCTATCTGAACAAAAAATGGAAAAATGTCCTTGGGTGAGGATAAAAAAAATATTTGCAAATTAATAAATGTAATACACCACATAAGGAAAATAAAAGATAAAAATCATATGTTAATATCAATAGATGCTGAAAAGCATTTGACAAAATCCAGCACCTATTTCTGATAAAAATGCTCAGCAATCTGGAAATTCAGGAATCATATCTCAACATAATAAAGGCCATGTATAAAACACCTACAGCGAACATCATACTCAATGGGCAAAAGCTAAAAGCATTTCCCTTAAGAACAGAAACAAGACAAGGATGCCCACTTTCACCACTCTTATTTAACATAGTACTGGAACTCTTAGCCACAACAATCAGACAGGAGAAAAAATAAATAAAAGGGATCCAAATTGGAAAGAAGAAAGTGAAACTGTCTTTATTCGCAGATGACATGATACTATACGTAGAAAACCCAAAGACTTCATCAAAAATTTACTAGACTTAATAAATGAATTTGGCAAAGTAGCAGGATTAAAAAGTAACGTCAAGAAATCGATGGCATTATTATACACCAATAATAAACTCACAGAAAAATAAACTAAATAAACAATCCCATTTACCATTGCAGCAAAAAAAAAAAAAAAAAAAATTAAGATACCTAGGAAAAAAAACTTAACCAAAGAAATAAAGGACCTATTCGCAGAAAACTACAATTCTTAAAAAAATATATATATATATAGAGGATCTAAACAAAAGAGATAAATCATGTTCAGTCCATTATTGGAAAGACTCTTGTAATGATGACAATTGTCCTGAAATTAATCTATTAATTTGATACAAATTAATCTATTAACTCAATTAAAGTAAATACTCCATTAGATATGTGTGTATGTATGTGTAACTTTACAAAGGGCCAATAATAGCCAAGACAATTTTGAATTAAAAGAATATTAGAGTATGTTGTCTTACTCTTTGTAAAGCTGTAATAATTAATATAAGGCAATATTGGCTCAGGGATGAACAAATAAACCAATGGAACAGAATAGAAATCCTAAAAATGTATATATGGAAAATTGATATGTGGCAGAAGTTGTATTATAATTACAAATCTTTTGTGACATAATTTACTATTTATTTGTAATAATGGTTATCCACATGGAAAAAATAATACATTCCTACCTCACACCATATATAAAACTAGATGTTGAGTATTATATCCTTTGGGTAAATTTAATAATGTTATACATACAGGCCCTACACAACTTTTGCTACATAAATTCTGAATTATTTTATTGGCATTTTTGTTTTGCTATTTTATTAACATTACACTTTTAAAAACCCATTATATATTTTTGTTACTGACAGTTAAGAACAAAAATGATTTGTGTGTATTGATCTTATATCCAAAAAACTTAACGGATTTTCTTTTAAGTCCAACAGTTTGTAAGTTTGCAGATTTTGTGCAGGTAATTAAAAAAATATATTGATTGATTTGAGAGAGAGAAACATAGACTTTTATTGTTCCACTTATTTATGCATTCATTGGTTGGTTCTTGTGTGTGTTCTCACCAGGGATTGAACCTACAACCTTGGCATATCAGAAATACACTCTAACAAACAGAGCTACTCAGCCTGGAATATAGATAATCATATTGTCTGCGAACAAAGACTTCTCTTATACTGTGTAATAGGAACATTTTTTTAAAAAAGAAAATATGCCTAACTTCTCATCATAAAGAATATTTTAGGAATTAAGCAAACAATCAAAATCAGATCCAGACAACAATATGGTGATTCCCAGAGGGCAAAGGGAGAGTCAGGGAAGGTGGAAGAGGGCAAAGGGGTGATAAATGGTGGTGGAAAGAGACTTGACTTTGGGTGGTGAGCACATGATGCAGTATGCAGATGATGTGTTGCAGAGTTGTACCCTTGAAAACTGTATAGTATTATTAGCCAATGTCACCCCAATAAATTCAATAAAAAAAGAGAATGGTTTATGCCTTAAAAAAAAATAGAGGAAGATATAAAAAAGTGGAAGCACATACCTTGTTCAAGGATTGGAAGAATTAACACCATTAAAATGTCCATACTACAAAAAACAATCTATAGATTTAATGCAATCCCCATCAAAATACCAATGACACACTTCACAGAACTAGAACAAATATTTCAAATGTTTATATGGAACCAAAAAAGACCTGGAATAGCCACAGAAATCTTTAAAAAGAAAAAACAAAGTTGGAGGGATTACATTACCAGATTTCAGGTTATGCACAAAGCCACTGTACTGGAAACAGCCTGGTGCTGGCATAAGAACCAGCATATAGACCAGTGGAACAGAACAGAGAACCCAGAAATGGACCCAAGGCAATATGCTCAATTATATTTGACAAAGTTGGCAAGAGCATACAGTGGAGTAAAGACAGCCTCTTTAATAAATGGTGTTGGGAAAATTGGACAGCTACATGAATAAATAAAATAAAACTACAGCATCAACTTACAGCATACACAATAATAAACTTAAAATGGATAAAAGACTTAAAGTGACTCATGAATCCAAAAAAATCTTAGAAGAAAATGTAGGCAACAAATTTCAAACATCATATGCAGCAGAATTTTCACTGATACATCATCTAAGACAACAGAAAAAAAGGAGAAAATAAACAAATGAAACTATATTAAACTGAAAAGCTTATGCACAGCAAAACATACAATCATCAAAATGGGAAGGCAACCCACTGTATGAGAGAGCATAATTGCCAATGATATATCAGATAAGGGGTTAATTTCCAATATATATAGAGTGCTCATACAACAGAACTAAAGGAAGACAAATAACCCAATAAAAATGGGCACAGGAACTAAATAGAAACTCTCCAAACAGGACATACAAATGGCTAAGAGATATATGAAGAAATGATCATCACTAATTATCAGAGAAATGCAAATTAAAACAGCAATGAGATATCACCTCACACTTGTCAGAATGGTCGAAATCAACAAATCATCAAACATCAAGTGTTGGCGAGGATGTGAAGAAAAGGGGACTCTAGTACACTGCTGGTGGAAATGCAGAATGGTGAAACCACTATGGAAAACAATATGGTGTTACCTCAAAAAATTAAAAATTGAACTTCTACTTGATCTAGTTATTTCACTTCTAGGAATATACACCCAGAAGCCTGAAACACCAATCAGAAAGAGTATATGTACCCCCATGTTTATAGCAATACTATTTACAATAGCTTCGATTTGGAAACAGGCCAAATGTTCATCAGTAGATGAATGGATAAAAAAGCAGTGGTACATATACACAAAAGAGTACTATGCAGCTGTAAGAAAGGAAGATCTCTTATCTTTTGAGACAGCATGCAGGGACCTGGAAAGTGTTATCCTAAGTGGAACAACCCAAACAGAGAAAGACACGTACTGTATTATATGATCTCACTTATTTGTGGAATATAATGAACATAACAGTCTGAGAAATGGGGTAGTCCCAGAAACATGGAAGTGGGGTACAAACTGACAGTTTCCGGAAGAGGGGGTGGTAGGGAAGAGACAAACCACAGAACTTGTATGCCTTTATGCATGTACAATGGACATGGACAACAAAGCTTTGGACAGGGATTTGCTGATATGGCTGTCCTACCTTCAGTGGTCACCTCAATGAAGTGACCAACATTTTCATAGTCCCTCTTTTGTGACATTCTCAGCCTAGACATCCATTCTAATGTAGGGAGGGCCACTGGTCCTCAGCATGTTGTCAAGGGGCCTGGGTTTTGTGAGCATGATGCCAAGTCAATGACCATCACCACCATGGGTCCTTCTTCTCTAGCTCTGGGGTCACACACCTCTGGTCCCCACTGTCGACATGCACGGGTCCTTCTGCTGTCTGGCTAGGAACCTGAACTGTGTGGAGCTGAGCTGCACTACTGAGTCAGCAGAGCTTCTGGTTTGATTTAGGTGACATGGGTCAGAGGATTTGATGACTAATTGTCATTTGGACTCAAGAGTGTCCGACAGAGAATCTCTGACTTTCATCCACATGAGAAAGTTGTCTCTCTGTACAACAGACTTTCCTGTCTCAGAGATGTAAGAGTAAGCACTGATCAGGAACCCAGAGAGGTTCCCTGAGGGAAACTATGACAAGAAGAGGAAACCAAACCTCCAACTGCACCTGCTCCTGGGATGGTCCCTGTGTTCAGAGACCCTGCTCGCCCCCTGATGGCCGCAGCCTCTCCTGCAGGGAGGTTTGTGTCTGGGCTCACACTGACTTCCCCTCACTGTGTCTGCTGCACAGTAATACACGGCCGTGTCCTCGGCTCTCAGGCTGTTCATTTGCAGATACAGCGTGTTCTTGGAGTTGTCTCTGGAGATGGTGAATCGGCCCTTCACAGCGTCCGCATAGTATTTCTGACTTCCATCGTACCATATAACTGCCACCCACTCCAGCCACTTCCCTGGAGCCTGGCGGGCCCAGTTCATGCCACAGCTACTAAAGGTGAATCCAGAGGCTGCACAGGAGAGTCTCAGAGACCCCCCAGGCTTTACCACGCCTCCCCCAGACTCCACCAGCTGCACCTCACACTGGACGCCTGGAAACACAAAGACATTCTGGTCAGGAAACTGTCACACGTCCACTGATTCTCTCTCTCAATTACTCTCACACTCAGTGTCTCTCGTTCTCCACAAATTACCTCTTAAAATAGCCACAAGGAAAACCCAGCTGAGCTCTAACACCATGGTGAGTGCTCTGTGTTCAGTCCTGTTCTGAGAATGGGGGCACCTGGAAATCTTGAGGCTGAGCTCCTGTCCCAGAGCTGCAGGGTCGGGGATGGGCTGAATTTTATGGGCAGAGGGGGCCCTATTTGCATATTCTTCTACTATATAGGGAGTCCTGGGGTTGGAAACCACCAGACAGGGCAGTGCCTCAGTGCAGATGCCTGTGTACTGGGAAAGAATTGTGGCCATGACAACATTCCAGTAACAGAATGAGAATCATAAGGAGGTAGGGGCATGTCCTGTGTTCATATCTGGTAAGAGTGAGCCCAGCCCCTGGCCCGTGCTCCTCCTCACGAGGCTGCTCAATTTCCCTGAACCAACTCAAGGCAGAGCTGGACCTGCCCAGTGTGGGTGCAGACCCCTTCGGTATGATGAGAGCATGAATGAACGTCTGTAATGTGATGCTGCTCACATGTCAGGGCTGAGACAAGCAGACACATGGAAAGAGACCGAAGGCTGCAGACCTTGTAAGAGTGGACACCGTGGGCACTGTGTGTTTGTGGCCTTGACCCTGAGTTTCTCTGGCTTCCTGACCTTTTAGGAGAAAAAGAAGACTGAGTGTTGAGAAGACGCTTTCGTGTCCTTGGGACTCAGAGACCCTCAGAATTTAAGGAACGACTACAGAGCTGATGGGGAGGCTGTGGTATTGCAACACCCTGTAGTCCATGTTCAAGGGTCTGTCTGGTGACAAAATAGAACAATTATGAGGTATATTTAGGTCAGTAGACCTATGCTCAGGGAGGAGGCTCATATTAAATGTTAATCACTCGTCTATGAAACAGGGACCTTTGCACAGCGCATGCCATGGTGATAGGAGTTGAGTTGATCACTCGGCCTGGTCCTAGTCAAGTGTCTTATTACAAGTATGAGAGTTTATTGTAAAAGGGACAGCTCAGTGTTTTCACAGCATATAGATAACAGCGTGCCATGTCCTAGTGTAATAAACATGTTTACAGAGCATGGAGGTAAAGCCTGGACAGTAGACGTGCCCAGAACCCATCTCCTCCTGGGGACGTGGTTCAGTGGGTCCTGAGCTCCCAGGGTCCTGAGAGCACGTTTTCCTTCAAAGCCTACAGAGAACCAGAGACTCCTCATCGCCTCCCCTCATCCAGCCTGTGTGTCGGGTCCCTTCCCGCAGGAGCTGTATGGTCCCTGCTGTCCACAGGATGTTCCCTCTTTGTTCTTTCCATCCACAGACCCCGCCCTCTGCTCCTTGGCTGTGAATTCCTGGGGTCTCTGCTGCACCACAGGGGAGCCTTGTGTCCCTCTCATGTTTTTCTAAACAATTGTATTTTTCTAAACTTAATTTTATAAGTACAGTGTTCCCTTCTCTGAGAATGACAGAATAAAAGAGATATTCATTCTCAGCACCGTATTTGTTTATTTACATTGTCATGGTGACCCAAGAAACTATATTCCAAGAATAATTAAATGGGAGATCCTCCATTCTTTTCTTTATGTTATTTGGTTTGGTTAAAGTGATATTCATTATAATATCTGAGTAACACCATATTATATGCCATTTTTTAGGCTATTACAGGAACTTTTTTTTTTTATAATCTCTACCAAATGCCTTCAGCAGCTAAGCAGGCTCAGATCCTGGTTAGTACTAGGGTGGGAGACCCTTGAGTCTTGATGTTAAAAATTGGTAATTGTGTCTTTGAGTACCTCCTCAACCTTCTCCCTTCTGCAAGACCACAGATTATCTCAGAGACCTCCATCTAATTATATCAGACAATATTATATTATGTGCTCACAGTGTCTGTGAGGAAAAAACTTCACAGGTCCAGCGGTTAGCACCTGGACACCTGTGCGTCTATTACCCACATGGTCACTCCATGCTTCACCCAAAAATTGAAAATAGAAAGACTGATTATGCATGTGTACAATTCAGATTCTTTTACATGATTAAATAATGAAAGCTGTGTATTATAGGATGTCAAGGGACATTGGCTGCAGCAGCCACGGGGACAGAGAGGCTCTGGCACCAGGAGTGAGGGCTGCTGGGAAACTTCCCAGAACTGGACGGGACTTTGACCTTGGTTAGGGGACAAAGCTGGACATTTTCTGAGTCACGGGACAGAAATGTGCCTGATGTTCATGGACACAGTGTTTCTGTACATGTGGGTTTAAAACTCTTCCAGTGATTACCCAGGAGGATAAGCAGGGCATGATAGACAGTTTCTGTCATCATAGGAAACACCTGAGTGATTATGACTAACAGTTTATCATAATAGAAACGTTAAAGGTACTTCAGGCGTGAATCCAGGGAAATCAGGAACGTGTCATTGCAAAGGGGAGGGAGAGGGGATTTCTGTTACCTATATGCACCTGCTCCCAAGTGTCTCGGTCTATGAGGTAACAACTTCACAGGTCCAGGGGATTAGCAGTTGGACACCAGTGGGGTCATTGCTCATAGTGTCCCATCATGCACAACACAAGGTGCACAATTCATTGGGGACCCTTTTATGAACTCCCTCAGCACTTAGAGGGGAGAGTGGACACCCATTTTTATGGGAGCCAAGGTGATGGTGTGTCTGTGTGAGAGGCTCTCATGTCATTGACCAGGACCCTGTCTCAGTACATCATCACCATCATCAACACCATCATCATCATCATCATCATCATCATCATCATCATCATCATTTGTTTACTTAAAATTGTTCTTATGTGCAGAGATATGGTTGTTGTCCAAAATACTGACACTTCATGTCCATTTTTTTCCCATTGTGTGTGATTGTTTCGTTAATAGGTAATGAGACTGTATTTTATTGTTTGATCGAGTGCTGACAACTGATGGGTCATTCCTGCCTCTTCTCCATCTGCCCCACACTGGGATCTGATGAGAAAGGTTGCATCTCTTTAATGTCATTGAGATATTAAACCACAAAAGCCTCTGGTGAGCATTCCTCCCCCTCCTCACCACCTTACCAAAATAAAACCTTGAGCCAGTCTCCTTTCCTGGTCTATCAAAACTCCTCTGACTTGCTGAAGGGCCTTTCCCGTGTTTCCAGAGATCCCAACTGTGTACGTGATACACGTTCCATGTTACCTTATGTGTGTGTTTGTCCTCAGCCTGGACATCTGCACAAGCTGCAGTGGGCCCCTCTGCCTCTGCCTGGTGTCAACTGCTCTCGGTGCTGTGAGCATGATGCCAAGTCAAAGACCATCACCAGTCCGGTCGGTGTGGCTCAGTGGTTGAGCGTCGGCCCATGCGCTAAGAAGTCGCCAGTTTGATCCCTGGTCAAGGCACATGACCAGGTTGTGGGCCCGATCCCCATTGAGGGGCGTGCAGGAGGTGGCTGATCAATGTTCCCTCTCACTGATGTTTCTATCCCTCTCTCTCTTCCTTCCTCTCTCTCTAAAATCAATATAAACAAAATATTAAAAAAACAAAAACAAAAAAACAAAAACAAAGACCATCACCACCGGGGAATTTCATCTCTAGCTTTGGGGTCACAGGACTCTGGTGTCCAATGTTTAGCACACGCTTGTCCAGCTGCTGGCTGGCTGGGACCCTGAGCTGGGTGGAGCTGAGCTGCACTGTCCAATCAGCAGAGCCCCTGGGTGGATGTAGCCTACCTGGGTCAGTATATTTCATGGTTAGTTCTCATTTGTGCATGACAATGTCTGAAGGAGACTTTCTGCCTTTTGTTCATATGAGAAAGTGATCTTTCTGGACAACAGACATTTCTTTATTCTTTCTGTTTAATTGTTGACATTGTTACAGTTGTCCCCACCCCCCCCAACAGTTCCCCTACACCAGCCTCCCCATGGCCCCCCTTTCCATCAGCTCATGTTGTCTGAGTCCATGGGCTGTGCTGTAGGTCCTTTGATTCCTCTTTTCACCTCCTTATGTTCACTCATCTCCCCCCTCTGATCTGTGTCTGTTCTTTCCAGTGTCCACACCTCTGGTTCTATTTTGTTCCTCAGATTTCACATATAACTGAGGTCATATGGTATTAGTCTTTGGCTTATTTCTCTTAGCATAATCCTCCTCAGGTCCCTTCATGCTGTTGCACAGGGTGAGGGGTGCTTCTTCCTTACACCTGTGTAGTGTCTCCTGTGTAATGTACCTCAGGTTTTATCCACTGGTTCCTGGTGTGCACTTGGGCTGTTCACAAATCTTAGCTGCAAATAACACTGCTATGAGTACAGGGTGCATGTATTCTTTCTGATTGGATCTTAGAAATACCTAAAATGTATTCCCAGAAGTATGTTCACTGCGTTAAATGGCAGTATGTTTTTTAATTTATTGAGGAAGATCCACACTGTTTCCACAGGGGCTGCACTAGTCTGCATTCCCACCAGCAGGGCATAAAAGTTCTGTTCTCTCCACATCCTCTCCAGCCCTTGTTGTTTGTTGACTTATTGATGGGAGCCACTCTGGCAGATGTAGTTTTATTTTAAGTGACAGCTCTCTGATAATTAGTGACCTTGAGCATTTTTTATATGTCTATTGTCCATCTGTTTGTGCTCTTTAGAGAAGTTTATTCAGGGCCTCTTTCCATTTATTAATGGGATTGTTGATCCGTGTAATAAGTTGTATACTTTAAAAAAAAATACATTTCTTAATATAACCCCTTAACAGATGTACCGTTGGCAAATAGACAATAAACTGTTTTAACTCATACACTTCATAGGTAAGCACAGAATCAGGAACCCAGAGAGTTTCCCTGAGGGAAACTGGGACATGAAGAGGAAACCACACAGGAAACCAGCCAAACCTCCATCAGCACCTGCTCCTGGATTGTCCTTGTGTTCAAGACACTGCGCGCCCCCTGGTGGTCGCAGGCTCTCCTGCGGAGGGTTTGTGTCTGGGCTCACACTGAGCTCTCCTCACTGTGTCTATCGCACAGTAATACACGGCCGTGTCCTCAGACTTCAGGCCATTGATCTGCAGATAGGCCGTGCTGACAGAGGTGTCCAAGGAGAAGACAAATCGTTCTGAGAAGCCTTGGGCATACGTGGGTTGCTGAGTCTCTGTGTTAATCCAGCCCATGTACTGTAACTTCTGTTCTGGGGCCTGTCGAACCCAGTTTATACTGTATCTGGTGAAGGTGTATCCAGAAGCCTTGCAGGAGACCTTCACAGAGGCCCCAGGCTTCCTCACCTCATCCCCAGACTGCAGTAGCTGCACTTGGGAGTGGACACCTGTGGAGATAAGACAGGAGTGGGTGGTAATCCCCCTTGACTGTCCCTGGTCCCCTCCTCAGACCTTACCTCTTGCCAATGCCACCAGGAGGAGAAATCTCCAGCTCCAGTCCATGGTGCAGAGATGAGCTGTGAGCACTTCTGTAGGGGGTGTGGCTGTGGGTGATGCTCTCAGGGCACAGATGTATCCATATTTAACCTGGTCAACCTCATCTAATTTGCATATTCTTGAGGTGGAGTATTTCATAGATGAGGACCTGACCCCACCAGAGAGATGATGGAGGGACAGGGACCATGCTCAGTGGGAGTCTGAGGGTCCACATTCTAATTCTTGTTGGAAGACTTGTGTCCCCTGTGAGGTCCCCGAGGAACAAACCCCACAGGACATGCTCCTCATTGTGAACACACCTTTGAGGGACACAGGGACCTCCTGGGCCAGCTCTGAGCTTTGATACCTGAATGTCTTATTCCAGGATCAGTGTGTCTCCAAAGTGTTCCACCGGGTGAGGCTATAAAGCCATCCCTATCCCAGGCCCTTACAATTCAGAAGCCCTAGAAATGTGCCTTTGCGTGTGGTTCTTATTCCTCAAGTTACAGACATGCTCTTGCAAAATATGTTTACAGACAAGTCTGAAATCCCTGCTCATATGTTGTGCTACATACAATTTGTTCCAGGAAGACATCTATTCTCAGAGCACATCCCTACCCATCTCGCTTGGCATCTGGGGCAGTGGCCCTACATTCATGAGTCGTGAGCGCCCCCTGCTGCACTGCCCGGACCCTGCAGGGGAGGGTCCTGTCTGGGCTCACAGGGCATCAACCTCTCAGTGTCTCTAGTCCAGTGGTAAAGGCTGTGCCCTGAATTCAAAATTTCCCCGCAGGGACACTGTATATATTTGACACCACTAGACATAGAACTGTCCTTATTAAACCCCATGACTCTGCAGGGAGATCTCAGTCAAGGCTTTATAAAGCCACCAGGGAGCTCTTCCCTGCAACTGCCAGACGGACAGACTCAGCCAACACTCCCCTGAGTCTAGAGCTATCGTGGGCTCCTGGTGCCTCTATGTCCTTAAGTTTCTGTGATTGAATGTCCCCTGTGAGTATTCCTGCATGTGACTTAAATCCTCCTGCATGTCTACTATTCAATAAATCACACACACACACACACACACACACACACACACACACACACAGTTTCATTGCTATAAATCCAGAGTTGCCCTTTCTTGAACCTAGCACATGTGCAGTGACCACAGATGGATTCTAGGCCTGGAGTGACTTCCTTTAAAACC